>CM043701.1:74564816-75152316 GCA_023935145.1 Bretschneidera sinensis | reverse complement strand
GGTTCATCCTCATTATTGAGAAAACCAAACCTTTTAATTGCCTCATCAAATTAAATGTTCCAACTTTAAGAAATTTTCTTTAATCCATTAGCTTGCACACTTTGTGGTCATTACCACTGGATAAAAACCTTTATGGTTGCTCCATATATATTTTCTACTTTATGTTACCATTGAGGAAGACAAAATTTTCATCCATTTTTCATATCTTATAATCGTAGTGCATAACTATAGCAAGAAATATCCTAATGGACTTATGCATAATTATAGGGGGAAAAGTTTCATGAAAGTCATCTCCTTATCTTTGTTTATAACCTTTCTCTACTAGCCTTGCCTTAAAGGTCTTTACCTTTCCATTTACACCTACCTTTATTTTATAGATCTATTTGCAACCAATAGGTACAATAGCTTCAGGAGGGTCAACTAAAGTTCATACTTGGTTAGAATACATGGATTCCATTTCAGATTTCATAACTTTAAGCTATCTTCCCAAATCAATTCTGACATTGCTTTTTTATAGTTTGTAGGATCCTTATTCTTAATAAGGTGTACTTTTATGTCACCTTTGATGAGATACTCATATTTCTCTGGTGCTCTTGGTATCCCACTTGATCTACGAGAACATTGTGTAATACATTACTCTACTATAATAGGTTCCTCATTATTGATTTGCAATTCTTGAGACACTTCTTCGAGTCTCTATTTTACTCCCACTACTTCTTTCTAGTCAAACTCTTTTTTCATAAATGTAACATGTTTAGAAACAAACACATTTTGTTCACTTGGGAGGTAAAAATAATATCTCAAACTTTCTTTTAGATATCCCACAAATCTATATTTATGAGACCTTACCTCGAACTTATTTGTAACTAATTTCTTTACATATGTAGGACAACCCAGATCTTTACATATTTGATACTAGTTTTCATAACATTTTATATCTCATGTTGTGTCTTAGGTATAGACTTAGAAGGAACTCTATTTAATAGATACGTTGTAGTTTCTAAGGCTTAAACACAAAAGGAAATTAAAAGATCAGTGTAACTCATTATCAATCACACCATATCTAATAAAGTACGATTTCTCCTTTCAGACACACTATTGAGTTGAGGTGTTCTAGGAAGAGCAAACTGTGAGAGAATACCATTCTCTTTAAGATGATCCAAAAAGTCATTTGTAAAGTATTCACCTACTCGATTAGATCGAAGAACTTTGATACTTTTGTCAGTTTATTTTTCTACTTCATATCTAAATTGCTTAAAATCTTCATAAGGATTCAGATTCATACTTCATTATATACAGATGCCCTAACCTCAAATGGTTTTTGGTGAATGTAATGAAGTAAGAATAACAACCCCTAGCAATCAAACTTAGTGGCCCACATACATCAGTGTTGATTAACTCTAATATGTTAGCAACTCTTTCTCCATTTCCACTAAATAGAGTTTTAGTCATCTTTTCTATGAGACAAGATTTGTATGTAGGGTATGAATCGAAAGTTAATAAATCGTAGTATCCATATTTAGCCAATTTCCTAATTCTACTCTCATTGATATGACCAAGTTTAAGATGCAATACATAAGAAAGACTAATTTAATCTCTTTTCTTTTTTATTATCTTGTTGTTTAATATCAAATATATTATCATTCAATTCTAGATAGTAAAGCCAACTAATAAGTCTCTTCGGCTAACACAACAATACTTGATCCATTTCTAAGGCAAAGCGTGACTTTTTTTTTTTTTTACTTAGCTTCCTATTTCTTCTCAATAGTTGCAACCTTTTTGCAAATGTTAGAACCACATTTAGTGTCTAATATTCAAGAAGAAGCTTCTTTAACTAATAAGTTAATTTCAACAAGTAATAACTTGGACATTTCTTCCAAAGATTTTTCCTTTAAACTTGCAAGAATCCTTGTAGTTCATTTTCCAGTGTCCTTCTCTGCCACAATGGAAGCACTTGTACTGACACCTCTATTTTCTTTCAACGGTTTCTTCTTCTTTTTTGAGACATTCTTGCTCTTAAGATTAGAAGAATAAGCCTCATCAACAAGCATAATGGATGTCTTATCTTTCTTGATTGTCCCTTTAGCAGTTTTCAACATATTGAATCTAGAAGGGACTACAAAATAAAATATTAATTAACTCTGCATGCGTACAAAATCTGAGTTTGTTTAATTGCTCGATATAGTTGATTATCTTCAATCTATGATCTTTTGGGTATCCTATCCCGAAAGAGGTCCATTGAGATTTGGAACCTTACATTGCAGCTTTGTTCACCATACAACTTTTGTAGAAGATGCAACTTCGCATAAGCACTTCTCATCTTGTCATGTTTCTTTTGAAGCTCATTTGATATAGATGCTAGCATGTAGCACCTAGCCTTCATGATATCCTCTTACAACTTCTCAAAAGTAGCGACCTCTTCTTCTATAGCATTCTTAGCAATAGTTGCTAGAAGAGATTAATAAAAAATATAGCTGATTTTCTCAGAATTTAGAACGATTATCAAATTACTCAGTCAATCCATGAAATTTGCATCAGTCTATTTGTTGGTATCAAGAATTTTGGATAGAGGTTAAGGTTGGTCATTATGATCTTCAATCAGCAACAAAAGAAAATTACATCTATTCATTCATTTTATTATCTACCAATCAATTTGATATTTAATCGTATTGGTTCCTCCCACCATTTTTTTTTAATTCCATAATCCCTCGGTATGAAATTCAGGTGACCCTATTGGAAGGTCTCCTAACGGGGATTGGGATCCCATTACTCATTTCAAATAGCCTCACATTATAGTTTTTTTGCTATAATAAACCATTAATAGGTAAATAACACTTATCAGTTACATCTTATGTAACCCGAATCATTCCTTCAGCCTCTAAAATATATTATTCTCACATAATAGTTTGTTGGAAAATATATCCTAGTTAAGTCAAACCCACCATTTTCGCAAGTGTAGGTGATTAAATCAATGAGCCCTCACATGGTAGTTTCTTGGACCCATTAGTTTCCTACCTTGTTATATCACATATTTAATTGGGCATCATAAATCTCCTGTAATGTAAGTGCCACATATCTATGGAAAAACTTACTTAGAATAGTAGATCCTTTATATCCCTACAATGGTGGAAGGCCATGATAAGGCATTCAATGTCTCTTCATTACAACTTAGTATTCATTACTTTGATGAGGGAGTTTAATTGGTATTTTCTCTCATCAATTTAAATTGACTATTTTACACTTATTACCCATGAATCTGGCTCATTACCCAAGGCTATTCCCTTTAAGGAAGGATTATATGACGAGGCGGATTACAATGAGTAGGCCTATAGAAACGAGTGAAACGTACCAAGTCTAATACAACCCCTTTATGAGTAGTAAAGAGGCTTCCGTTAGGGACGCACTTTTAGTATATTAGACAAGTGATCATTACTATCCAAGAACAAAGCAAGGATGAAAGGTAAGGAATTTTAATTTGACTTTGAAGGGGCTCAAATCTCTTATCATTGGTCCACGTGAGAGATTCTAAGGCTCGAGAGATTTGGGTACAAGAGAGTGTTGAATTAAAGCTCATTCTCTTGCTTAGACCGAAGTTTAGCCCTTTGTGTTTCAAGAAAAATTATTTAAAACTTTAATCTAAGTCTTATTACCATACACTAATAAAGCAAAGCACAAATTCACAATTTATAAGCAAACAAGGTGACATTGAAATTTATATAAACAAATATATAACTAAGATAAGGAAAAAATGCTTTAAACATGGAACAAATGAATGATCAAAATCACTTATGATGCATGAATAAAAAAAAGAAAACAAATTATAATGCAAGCGAATTTAAATAAGTGGACTAGACAAGCAAATTTAAACATGTACAGGTTAGAACTAAGCTAAACATGTGGATTTGAATAAATGGACTAAAACTTAATATGTGATTAGTAACAGATTGAATGAAAGCATACCACTTAGAAGAAACTAAATTAGTATCATAAATGAACTAAGATAAAAATGAACATTGAAGCTACCATGGATTTCATCAAATAAAACGTAAGCTAAATTGTTTAATCCATTTTCAAGGTGGTTCAAACATATAAAATGTGTTAGCAATTTTATTTCATGAGCAAAATAAGTTTAACCAACCTTTTTGGCTAAGGAAAGTTTTCACGTGCAGGGATATTCCTCAAATATTTTGTGAACCTTTGTGTATTTGGTAAGTTTGGAGGATTGATTTGATTATAGATTAGAATACCATTTGCAAGTGTATGACCGATTTTGATGAACTTTTTTTTGTTCTTCCTTTTGTTTCACTTTCTACTCTTTTCTTTTTCTTTTTTTTAATGTTCTCTCTTTACTATATTTCTTCTCTTTTTGCTCTCTCTATTTTGTCATTTCTTCCTTACTTTCTTTGTTGTGCTTCCCCTCTAATACTTTTCTCTTTGTTATCCTTTGACCTCGCTAGTTTCTTTGTGATGCCCCTTTCTCACTTTCTTTATAGTGCTTCCTTTTTGCTTGTGTTAACAAGGGGTTATTTATAGGAGAAGGGTGAGCTGTCAATGTGAAGAAAAACAATGAAAAGAAAAAGGTGTGACCAACCATGAAGAGGGAGGAGAGATGGGTGCAAATTTTGAGATGAAAATGTGAAAGCTTGAAGTGGTAAGGTGGGTTTTACAAAACAAAAAGGGAGATTAAGATTTCTTATCTTGGTGGTCAATCATGGGTAGAAGAGATGAGGCAATTTTTGAGGTGATAAGGTGGAAGCAAGAAATAGAATGGTGAACTTAACAAAGCAAAAAGAAAGAGGAAGACTTCCTCTCTTAATGGCCCAACAGTGAGAAGAAGATATGGGAAAATTTTTAAGGTGATAAGGTGTAATCAAGAAATGGAATGGTGTGTTTAACAAAGCAAAAAAGAAGAGGAAGACTTCCTCTCTTAGTGGCCAACCATGGGAAGCAAAGATGGGGCAATTTTTGAGTTTATAAGGTGGAAGCTAGAAATGGAAATATGAGTTTAACAAAGCGAAAAAAAAAGGAGGAAGACTTCCTCTCTTAGTGGCCAACCATGGGAAGAAGATAAGGAATAAATTTTGAGGTGAAAAAGTGGAAGCTTGAAATGGTAAGTGTATTTTTGAGTTGATAAGGTGGAAGCTAAAAATGAAAAGATGAGTTTAACAAAGCGAAAAAAAAAGAGGAAGACTTCCTCTCTTAGTGGCCAACCATGGGAAGAAGATAAGGAATAAATTTTGAGGTGAAAAAGTGGAAGCTTGAAATGATAAGTGTATTTAACAAAGCCAAAAAAAAAAAAAAAAAAAAAAGAGGAAGACTTCACACGTAGGGGCAGAAGAAAAGGAACAATTTTGAGGTGGAAAAGATGAAAGCTTAAAGTGTTATGGTAAGTTTAACAAAGAAAAAAGGGAAGAAGAAAACTTTTTCTTATGACACACTTGTGGCTAACCATAAGGAGAAGAAATAGTGTAGTTTTTTTAGATGAAAAAGATGGACTTTAACATAGAGGAAAGTGTGGGAGCTTGCAAAGGAAATATCCAATTAACAAAGCAAAAAAGAAAAGAAGAAAACTTCTTCTTATAGCACACATGGGAAGAAGAAAATGAACAGTTTTCGAGGTTGAAAAGATTGAAGCTTAAAGTGTTCTGGTGAGCATAACAAAGCAAAAAGGGAATACGAAAATTTCTTCTTATGACACACATGTGGTCGACCATAAGGAGAAGAAAGAGTGTATTTTTTTAAATGAAAAATATGGACTTTGACACATAGGAAAGTGTGACAGCTTACAAAGTAAATGTCCAATTAAGAAAGAAAAAAAGGGAAAAAGAAAACTTCTTCTTATAGAACACATGTGGCCGACCACGAGGGAAGAAAAAAATGTAGTTTTTTATGTGATGATGTGCTATTTTTATATAAAGGAAAGGTGAAAACTGACTCATTGGAAATGGCGAGAGCTTAGAAGGGAAATTTCCATTTATCAGAGAAAAAAGGGAAGAAGAAAACTTCCATCTACCTCTACCTCTAGAACGTCCATGTATCATCCTCAGACTCCGCATTAAAATATAGTTTGTTTAAATCTTTCACTTCTTTCAATTTTTATGCAGTCAACATAATCATAAAATCTAATGCTCTGATACCGAAATTGTAATGACCCATCCTGGGTTATCCACCCCCGAGACGATGTCATCACGTTTTGAAATCCCAACACGACACATATATGCAACAATATAAAAACATATATCAACTGAATATATATGTATATATATATACACACACACACACATCAATCCTCAACCCTCAACAGGGGAGTTACATTATTAAAATCCCAACTGAAACAATATATACAACATATTACATATGAATATTTACAATTTTTTTTTCCATTAGTCTGAGGATGTGGACCACGAGACTTACAAATAACAACTCAGTTTGAATCTTAGCTCACAAATTTATCTGTCATGTCTGCTACCTGAAATTATTTAACAATTAGGAGTAACCTTCACAAGCTTAGTGAATTAACTTTACAAGAATTACTCAATTTGTATACTTCTAGTTATATTCATTCATTGTTAAATCAGCATAACTAATCATATATCTCTTCTCACATTCTAATTCAATTATTTATCAATTTCTTTTGATAAATAATTTATCAGGCTATCCTCTTTTAATACATATATCTCATATATTTTATTAATTTAATATTTCCAATTTAATGTCATCATAAAGTTCACATCATACAAACAATCAATAGTATAATTCTTTATTACGTCATCATTTCTATTTATCTATCATCAAAATTGTCTTATTATGAGACTCATCTATCTATCGATCATTTAATAATCAAAACTGATTATTTAGCATATTAGGCATTACTAATAAATATTTAAAACAAACATAATGCATGAATTTAAATTATATTTCTTTCTTTCTCATCAGATCATTTCTTATTATCATCTGAAAACGTCTTCACACATGTCGATATGTTTCAGTCAAACCAACTACCTTCCTGGTATTCTCAACTAGACCTGCTGCCTTCTTGGTCTTCTTTTTATTCATATGTGCAATAACATGCAAGCAAGCATACATCAAAGCATTCAATTTAACTAGCTAGCTCTTTCTCAAAATTATTATTGTTATTATATTTATTAAATTGCCTCCTCATATATCATATCAAATTTTCAATCGTATTTTCAAAATTTTCACATAACTTCTCAGCATATTTTTCATTAATCCATCGCTTTTTAAAATATAATTTCTTATATAATTAATACCCAACATACTATTAAATCCCTAATCAATAAATCAATCAATTATCATATATAACAAAAAATACCTCATTAAATCATTATAATTCAACAATTTATTCAAATATCATAAATTCATATTTTTATTAGTCTCGATTACTATAAGTAAATCTAACTCACCACGTAGCACTTAAAGTTACCCGTAGATCACCTTATTGCCTTTCCTGTTTCTTTTAGCAATTTCACCTGATTGCTGATCGTCAACACCCGGCATAATATTTATATTAAAATTTTTAATTTATTATTCTATTCTTTCGTAATTCATGCCTTTAAATTCCTACATCAAATTTTGGGTAATTTCATGTATGCATAATTTCAAAAATAAAATTCACATTATTACCTTCTTTTTTTCTTAAAGTTTCGCTCGAATTTCTTTAAAATTCTCCTATAAATTTATTCAAAGTTTAAATCTTTCAACCGTTCTTTCAGTTCCCAGGTATTTAAAGAAATAGAGCAATTTGAGAGAGAGAATATAATTCTAGAGTGAGAAAGAAATTTGTTTTAAACTAAATTTTAACAAAACTAACAAAAGCTTAATTTCTTTTATACCAAATCCGTCAACACCTACAACCATTCTTCATATTTTGTTCTCTTAGTTGTCTAACATGCATACTTGCATGTTGTGTAGCCTACACCTGGACACTTAGCGTCCAGATTTTTGTCTTTTGTTTTTCTTTTCTTCTTTGTAACCATAAAAGATTACACCTGGACGCTTAGCGTCTAGGTGGCCCTTTTTTTATATTAATAGTAAATCTTTCATGTATATATTATTTTAATTCCATGTAATATCTATCAAATTACTTCTTTACCTTTACTTTAAGAACACGGGTATTACAATTCCATCCACCTTAAAAAAAATTCGTCCCCGAAATTTCCTTACCGAACTCATGAAATAGCTGGGGGTGCTCCAAAGTAATTTCTTTAACATATTTGTTCTGTCATAATACTTTAATCAAAGGAATAACTTTATTACACAAAACTTGTTCCTTTCTGTCTAGAATTTTAATTGATACTTTCATGAAGGTCAAATCTTCCTAAAGTTCTATAGCCTGACTCGGAATACTATGGGATTCATCATGTAAACACTTTCTCAAAAGTGAAACATGAAACACATTGTGTAATTGCTTTAACTCTAGAGTCAAATCCAATTTGTATACTACTGGTCCAACAATTTTAATTACCTCATACGGCCCCACAAATCTCAGACTTAACTTTCCTTTCTTTTTAAATCTCAATACACCCTTCCATAGAGATATCTTCAAAAACACCTAGTCACCAACCTGAAACTCAAGAGGTCGTCTTCTATTATCAACATATCTCTTTTGTCTATTCTGTGCTGCTCTAAAGTCCTTTTTAACCAGTTTGATTCTCTCAGTAGTCAAATATATCATTTCTAGTCAAATTTTTTTTTTCTCAAACTTCTTCCCAACATACTGGAGTTCGGCACTTTCTACCATATAAAGCCTCAAATGGTGCCATCCCAATATAAGTTTGATACTGATTATTGTACACAAACTCGATCAAAGGTAAATAAACATCCCAGCTCACTGAAAAACTCAATACACTTGCCCTTAGCATATATTCTAGTATTTTGATGATTCTCTCTGTCTGCTCATCCGTTTGAGGATGAAAATTTGTACTAAACTGCAATTGTGTACCCATAGGTTTTTGAAAACCTTTCCAAAATCTAGAAGTGAATCTAGAATCCTTATTTGATACAATGCTTAAAAGTACTCCATGTAATCTCATAATTTTTGCTACATACAATTCAGTTAACCTTTCAGGACTCCAGGTAGTTTTAATAGGAAAGAAATCCGAAGACTTAGAAAGTCTATCCACTATAACCCATACAGCATCATGACCTCTTTGAGTACAAGGAAACCCAGAAACAAAATCCATGCTCACATTCTCCCATGGCCATTCAGGTAATGGAAGAGGTTGTAATAAACATACCAGATGTCTAATCTCAGATTTCACTTGTTGACAAATCAAACATCTAGAAATATACTCAGCAACCTCCTTCTTCATCCCTGACCATCAATAATTTTGTTTCAACCCCCTATATATCTTATTATTACTCGGGTGCATAAAATACACAGAATCATAAGCCTCTCTTAGTATCTCCTTTCTTATCTCAACATCATTGGGGACACAACTCTATGTCCCAGTACCAGCATACCATCTTCTCCAATTCTAAACTCAGTCGGCTTCCCACTCAATACTTCATGTTTGATTTTCTCTATCCATTCATCTCTACTCTACATTTGTAATGAGCAATAAATAATAGAAGATTATACCACCATATTTGCCATCAATACTCATTTATCACAAATACTCAACTGCATTCTCATTTTTCTTAATTCTATAATGAAGCTAATATCATAACTCCCAATAGCAGCTAATCTCCCTATAGACTTTCTACTCAATGCATTAGCTACTATATTAGCCTTCCCTGGATGATAATGAATTGTACAGTCA
The DNA here is from genome assembly GCA_023935145.1 of Bretschneidera sinensis. Taxonomy (NCBI): domain Eukaryota; kingdom Viridiplantae; phylum Streptophyta; class Magnoliopsida; order Brassicales; family Akaniaceae; genus Bretschneidera; species Bretschneidera sinensis. Next base: position 75,142,534 of record CM043701.1, on the reverse strand, counting down.
TAGTCACTAATCAACTCCATACACCTCCTCTACCTCAAATTCAATTCTCTCTGGGTAGGTAAATGCGTCAAACTTTTATGATCGGTAAAAATTTCACAAGTGGCTCCATATAGATGATGTCTCCAAATCTTTAAAGCAAAAACTATGGTAGACAATTCTAAATCATGGGTCCGGTAATTTCTCTCATTGTTCTTCAATTGCCTAGAAGTATAGGCTATAACTTTCCTATGTCGCATCGACAGGGCTATAAATCTACTATCATACTCAGCCATAGATAAAGTATTGCTTTAAATAAATAAAATCTCTCATGTTGTGCTCGAAACATATCTAGAAAACACTTCACAAAGAACACATCCTTAAACTTACGCCAAGTTAAGGGTTGATCTACATGTGTACTTAATCTAGGTTGAATATCTTCCCACCTTTGAGAAGCCTCACTTTCCAGCTTAAATGAAGCAAAAGCAACCTTCTGGCTTCCTTATTTTCCCTAGAATTAGGTTTCTAACCACTCTTCTATTCCTACTTTTTGGAACTTTGAAGTGAAAGAGGAACTAAAGGGCCTAAGCTTGAGTTTAGATGGGAAAGCCCCTTCTATAACACTTTTTGTCTTCTTAGCTTGCCTTTGTTCAAAAGCTTGAAGAGAGCCAATCAACTTGATGACAGAGAGCTGACTAAGATCTTTATATTCATCAATAACACACACAATGCTCTCAAATCTATCAGTCAAACTAATTAAAATTTTCTCCTACTACTTTTTGATCTAACAAAAATTCACCATATATATTCATTTGATTAACAATTTTAAACAATCTAGTAAAATAATCTTTCATAGACTCTCTTTCCTTCATTTTCAAATTCTCAAAATCACTTCTCAATGCTTGGAATTTAAGTGTTTGTACCTTGAGAGTGCTTTGAAACTCCTGTTATAGAATATCCCAAGTCTTCTTTAATGATGTTGTTGTTAAAATTCTTGAAAAATATATTTTGATACATCAGTTTGGATCAGTTGCAATGCATTAAGATCCTTCGGTATCAACTCTTTCTCCTTTTGAGTATTTATTGTGGTCTTGACGGGGACAATGAACTTTATTCTAAATTTGAATGTACACAAGCACTAGCTGATAGAGAATTTACTTGAGCAGAACTTTGATTTGTAGTTGCAAGCCTCACTGTGCCTTGAGATACCATTTCCAAATAATCTATGGCCATCAGTATGGTTCTCGTTTTGATACTTCAATAATCATAATTTTCACCATTGAAAACTGGAACTACTTGCTGATTTGACTAATTGGAAGCCATAAATGAAGAGACAAGAAGAAATTTACAAACAATATAGATGAGAATACTTGATTTTATTAGAAATGGAGTTGTAATCTGTCTTGCTCGCTACCTAAAATTATTTAACAATGAGGAGTGAGCTTCACAAGCTCAGTGAATTAAATTTACTAGAAATACTTGATTTGTATACTTCTAATTAAATTCATTCATTGTTAAATCAGCATAACTAATCATCTATCTATTCTCACATTCTAATTCAATCATTTATCAATTTCTCTTAATAAATAATTTATCATACCATCCTCTTTTAATACATATATCTTATATATTTTATCAATTTAAGATTTCCGATTTAATGTCATCATAAATTTCACTTCATATAAGCAATCAAAAATATAATTCTTTATTATGTCAACCTTTCTATTTATCTATTATCAAAATTGTCTCATTATAAGACCCATCTATCTATCAATAATTTAATAATCAAAACTGATTCTTTGGCATCTCAAGCATTACTAATAAATATTTAAAACAAACATAATACATGAATTTAAATTATATTTCTTTCTTTCTCATCAGATCATTTCATATTATCATCTAGAAATGTCTTCCCACATGTCGACATGTTTTAGCCAGACCAGCTACCTCCCTAGTCTTCTCAGCCATACCAGCTACCTTCCTAGTCTTCTCAGCAAGAACAGCTACCTTCCTGGTCTTTCCTTTTATGCATATGTGCAATAAGATGCAAGCAAGCATACATCAAAGCATTCAATTCAACTATCTAGCTCTTTCTCAAAATTATTATTGTTATTATATTTATTAAATTGTCTCCTCATATATCATATTAATTTTTCAATCATATTTTTAGAAATTTCACATAACTTCTCAGCATATTTTTCATTAATCTATCCCTTTTTAAAATATAATTTCTTATATAATTAATACCTAACATACTATTAAATCCTTAATCAATAAATCAATCAATTATCATACATAATAGAAAATACCTCATTAAATCATTATAATTCAACAATTTATTCAAATATCATAAATTCATATTTTTATTGGTCTCGATTACTACAAGTAAATCTAACTCACCACGTAGCACTTAAAGCTACCTCTGGATCACCTCCTTGCCTTTCCGGCTTCTTTCAGCAATTTCACTTGATTGCTGATCGTCAACACTTAACATAATATTTATATTAAAATTTCTAATTTATTCTTCAATTCTTCTGTAATTTATACCTTTAAATTTCTACATCAAATTCCAGGTAATTTCATGTATGTATAATTTCAAAAATAAAATTCACATTATTACATTTTTTTTCCTTAAAGCTTTCCTCAAATTTCTTTAAAATTCTCCCACAAACTTCTTCAAAATTTCAATCTTTTAGCCTTTCTTTCAATCCCCAGGTGTTTAAAGAAAGAGAGTAATTTGAGAGAGAGAATATAATTTTAGAGTGAGAAAGAAATTTGTTGTAAACTAAGTTTTAACACAACTAACAGAAGCCTAATTTTTTTTATATACCAAATCCGTCAACACCTGCAACCATTCTTCATATTTTGTTCTCTTAGTTGTCTAACATGCATACTTGCATGTTGTGTAGCCTACACCTAGACATTTAGAATCCATGTGTTTGTCTTCTCTTTTTTTCCTTTGTAACCACAAAAGATTAGCATCCACCAAGTGTCCATTTTTATATATTAATAGTAAATCTTTCATGTATATATTATTTTAATTCCATATAATATCTATCAAATTACTTCTTTACCTTTACTTTAAGAACACGGATATTACACATGCTAGTCGACTGACAACTGTCACTGCAAAATTTTCCATGCGATTTCTCGTGTTTCTTGTTTCCCAAACTTGATCCAATTCAATCTATAACCAATTTTAGAAATCCAAATTAAATCTAATCGATCCCTATTGATTCTATATTGTTTCTAGAACAATCGACAACAACATCATCATCATCATCACCATCATATGACAATAATCAATCCAAGAACAAATTCTTGAATTTTCTTGACCTAGGGTTTCATAAACCCTAATCTAACTTTTAGATTATTAATATAAAATATTTAGAATTCTAAGATCAAATCTAATTAGCTATGACAATAAATTACCATGTTCTATACAAATCATAAGGATTACTCTAATACCACTTGAAGGAGATCGATGTAGAAAAACACAACGAAAATTTATTTTTTTTCAATTTCTTTTACCCAATCCCCACTAGGAAACCTTCCAAATTCCACTTTCCACATTAAGGGTTATGGAAATCGAAAAGAATAGTGGGAGATACAATTTAAATTAAAGGCCAAGTCTTTATGGTAGCTAATAATATGAATAAAGTTAATTTATCTGTTGTTAGATTATAGATTGCAATAGCTAATCTCAACCCACCATCTAGAATCCTTGATCCAATAGGCTGACTGGACCTAATTTTCTTGATTGGATAAGGAACTTAAGAATTGTTCTCAATTTTGAAAAGATAATCTATGTTCTTGATCAATCATTCCCAACCAGTCTTTCTGAGAATGCTCTGGAAGAGAAGGTCGGTATTTATGAGATGTGGAAAGAGATTGACTTAAAGACAATATGTTATATGCTAGCATCAATTTCAAATGAGTTTCGAAAGCAGCATGATAAAAAGGAAGGTGCATTTTCAATTTTGTTTCATCTACAAGAGTTGTATGGTGAACATATCATAATGAAAGGCTCCAGATCTATAAGGACCTCTTTAGAGCTAGGATGCCTAAAGGATCATCAGAACATAAGCATGGATTGAAGATGATCAAATATATCAAGCAATTGGATAGGCTTGGTTTTTATATAGATGCAGAGTTAAGTAATGACTTGATTCTACAATCCTTTCCCAGTTCGTTATGAACTACAACATGAATAAGATAGAAGATAGAATGTATGTTTCTAGAGCTTGTAAACATTTTGAAGACTGTTAAGAGTACAATTAAGAAGGGAAAAACATCTATTATGCATGTTGATGCTGATTACAAGGCTAGTTTTTTGAAAGCCAAGAAAGATAAGGGATAACGCCTCCATTGTAGCAAGGATGGGCATTGGAAGAGGAATTACAATGATTACCTTGCAACCTTGAAGGAAAATCCTTTGGGAGGTATGTCCGAATTTTTTTTTATTGATGTTAACTTAAATATTAAAAATACTTCTTCATGGGTATTAGATACCAGTTGTGGCTCACATGTCTTAGTAGATCACATAGGGTATTCTCTCTCTATGTTTAAGAGTGATAGATCCCTTATTTTATGCTCACATATCTCCATATGATACCCATTATACCCAATTACTACTTGCTAATGATCCATGTATTAAACCATATTAAATAGCATCAAAGTATACTAAGTCATATAAAAGATAACCATGGTACCTCAGGTCCAAGCATCGCATGCACAAAATTAACATAAGAACTACCAATTAATAGACAAGCAAAACTCTATGTAGGTGTTCTTAAATCGATTCATGTTCAGTGAACTTATTCTCCAATGAGAACTACACACTTGTTTTAGTGTCGCACATAAGTGACATTGAGATCACTCACCATTTCAATTGAGCTAACATAGCACATACCAATCTAAATGAATTACTAATGTCCAATTAATATCCTATGACTGGGAACATTTAAGAATAAAACTTTTGAGAAGATTAGGTCTCATTATTATGATTACATCATAATCTTATCTCCATTGCTCTTATTCTAAGGACTTAATCATGATAATTTAATTTAAAAAAATTTCATGATAATCAAAATTTGCTATTAAATAATTATAACAATTTGAATAAGATTTTTTTTTCAAATAATATGTATTAACACCAAATGTTGGCTTGAAGGGCATACTACTAACAGAACATCCATTCTTTTTGTTTAGGAGATTCTTAAATGAAGATAAAGGCAATTTTCGAAGAACATTTATCACTCCATTTCGGCATTTCCTTCCAAACTGACATCTTTTAAATTCCTTAAAATGAAAAGGATTTGGAAGGAGTGTGTACAAATCCAAACAAGGGATACACAAATTTATTAGAGAAATGTTAGGTTTTTACCATTTGGGGTCTCTACTATTTGGATGGAGAAACGTTGAATGTTTTTGAATCAGTGTCAGTTGGGCGACAAAATAGAGCCATCATAGATGATTACTCTCCTTTTTTCTTCTTTTTTTTCTAATAAAAAATATCATATATCATATATAAAAACATGTCTCAAGCAGTTGAAGTGTGATGCTCACTTATCATTCAATTTTATGTGCGGGTTTGGTTTTCCCCTTTTACTGTATGACATTAATTTCAACATTTACACTCTTGCATTGGTAGTTATATACCTAATTAAAATTTTCTCAATTGGAGGAAAGGGACTACTACATACGTGTCAATAACAGTTTATTTTTCTATGTATATTCGTGCATATAAATCTAAGAGGAGTGAAAATGAATTCAATGGAGGTTTTTTTATCAACGAGATATTGATTATTAGATTCTTATTGGTGATTAATCTCTCGAACTACACGTGGGAGAATCATGAAAACAGACATGTAATAAGAGGCAGTATTGCTTAGGGAAGATTTGATCAAAGAGACCCTGCTACCAATAAACAAAAATTTTCTCTTCCGAAAAGGGATTTTTTTTTTTAAAAAAAATTTATCTATGACTCATTGACAAGATAAGATCACATGCATGTTATGTAGTACTCTAGTTCATAAAATAAGGGTAAAGAAGTAATTTTGCATATATTATATTGAATTAAATAATCCATTGATGAAAGATTTAATATTAATTTGAAATAATGTTTGCAAAATAATATTGAAAATTTTGTTAAAAAGAGTTAGAAATTTTTGAAGAAGTAATTACTAAATTTTTTTAAAATTTGATGTTGAAATGAAAGAATTTTGAATAAAAATATTGATTGAAGTTGAGGAAAATAATTTAAAAATTTTGGAAGAAAATATAAATTTTTTAGAAAGATGAAAAATTGATTTTAAATGATAAATGGTAAAACTGTAATTATATAATGGCAAAACAGTAAATTTTAATTGATGGTAGAATTGTAAAAAACTATTGACATATGTAAATTGTATTCAAAAAAAATTGTAGACTTCATGAAGTAGTGAAGCGGCCATAAAAAAAAAATAAACAAAAATTTAAAATTTAAAATTTATGGTTCCTGGTAAAATGGTGAAGAGAAAAGAATGGAAGTTATAAGTCTCTGAAGGTTAAGAGAGTTTGTTTATTTTCCTTACCAAATCCTGTTTGGTTTCCTTCTTTATTCAATTCAAATTTCTTAGCAAAAAGTTATAAAGAAAATTTCTCCAATATTAGAGATAGTACCGTCATTCAATTACAATAGCAAGATTTCATCATATTTGAGGTAAATTTTCAATAAGACTCATAAATAAATAATTATATAGTTTGAATTAAATTATAAAATAATAAGATTTATGAAAATTTATGATTAGGTGTTGGTGATCAGCAATCTCAAGAAATTTCTGAAAAGAGCAGGAAAGGTAAGGAGGTGATCCACTGGTAGTTTTAAGTGCTACATGGTGAGTTAGATTTGCTTTTAGTAATCGAGACCAATAAAAATATAAATTTATTATATTTGAATAAATGGTTGAATTATAATGATTTAATTATGTATTTTATGTTAAGTATGATAATTGATTGATTTATTAATTGGGGATTAAATAGTATGTTGAATATTAATTATATAAGAATTTATATTTTAAAAAGTGTGGATTAACGAAAAATATGCTGAGAAATTATATGAAGTTTCTGAAAATATGATTGAAAAATTGATATGATATATGAGGAGACAAATTAATAAATATGATAAAAATAATAATTTTGAGAAAAAGCTAGATAGTTGAATTGAATGCTTTGATGTACGCTTGCTTGCATATTATTGCTCATATGCATAAAAAGGAAGACCATAAAGGCAGTTGGTCTGGCTGAGAAAACCAGGAAGGCAGCTGGTCTGGCTGAGAAGACCAGGAAGGCAGCTGGTCTAGCTGAGAAGACCAAAAAGACAGCTGGTCTGGCTTAGAAGACCAGGAAGATAGCTGATCTGGCTGAAACATGTTGATATGTGGGCCGTTCCTAGATGATAATATGAAATGATCTTATGAGAAAGAAAGAAAGATCATTTAAATTCATAGATAATATTTTTTAAAATCTTTATTATTAATGTTTGATATGCTAAAGAATCAGTTTTGAGTATTAGATGATTGATAGATAAATGAGTCTCATAATGAGAAAATTTTGATGATAGATAAATAGAAATGATGACATAATAAAGAATTATATTATTGATTATTTATATGATGTGAACTTTATAATGATATTAAATTGATAAAATATATGAGATATATGTATTGAAAGATGATAGCCTGATAATTTATTTATTAAGAGAAATTTATAAATGATTAAATTAGAATATGAGAAGAGATAGATGGTTAATTATGTTGATTTAACAACGAATGAATATAACTAAAAGTATACAAATCGAGTACTTCTAGTAAATTTCATTCATTGAGCTTCTGAAGCTCACTCCTCATTGTTAAATAAATTCAAGTAGTGGGCAGGACAAATAGATTTGTGAGCTGAGATTCAGACTGAGTTATTATCTGTAAGTCTTGTGGTCCATATCCTCAGACTAATGGAAAAAAAAATGGTAAAGATTCATGCATGATATGTTGTATATATTGTTTCAGTTGGGATATTAATAATATAACTCCCCTGTTAAGGGTTGAGGATTGATGTATGTATATATTTTCAGTCGATGTATGTTTTTATATTGTTACATATATGTGTCAAGCAGGGCTTTTAAAACGTGACGACATTGTCTTAGGGGTGGCTAACTCGGGATGGGTCGTTACAATTTTTGTATCAGAGCCTGATTTTACGATTCTGTAGACTGCATACAAAGTTTAAAGAAGTGGGAGATTTAAATTAACTACATTTTAATGCAGAGGGACGTGCTAGATCTAGAGCTAGATTACTGAACCAGAGAGGATATGGTAGACCCCCAATATTTAGAAGAATTGAAGCGAAGGAGGAAGTCGAGTCTGTAGTTCATGCAAAGGAACAGGTAGCTAGTACTAGTAGAGAAAAGTTCTTGATCATGCTATAGAGAGAATGAATACAGTAGAAGAAAGAGCTGATAATTTACAAAGGAGACTAAAGGAAAGGGGTAGAATAGAACCAGATGTAGTGAGACAAAAGGCTTATGATGGAGAGGGTGTGTTTGCACATGAAATTCAAGGGGATTGTTTTGTGAGATTTATTAAATTTAAATCCCGGTCTTTTAAAGGATTTTTAAATCCTATTGAATCTGAGTAGTGGATTAAACATGTTGAGAAATATTTTGAAGTCTTACTAATGATAAATAAGCAGAAGGTTGCTTTTGCTTTATTTAAGCTGGAAAGTGAAGCTTCTCAATGATGAGAGGATATTCTACCTAAATTGAGTACATGGATAGATCAACCCTTAACTAGGCATAAGTTTAAGGATGTGTTATTTGCGAAGTATTTTCTAGATACGTTTATAGTAAGAGAGATATTTTATTCATTTAAGGCATAATACTTTATCTGTGGCTGAGTATGATAGTAAATTTATAGCCCTGTCGAGGTTTGTACCTGAGTTAGTAAATACAGAAGAAAAGAAATGTAAGAGATTTTTAGGTGGGTTACACTTTGAAATTCGAACTAAACTCTCTTATATAGGTATTGGGAATTATGCTATAATGGTGGATAAAGCATTACAGATTGAAAATGATGTGGTGGAGTTTAGAGGTTGGAGGGATTGGCTGAAGAGGTCTAGATTTAAGGGACCCTGAGGCGATAGTAGTATGAGTGTACAGGGTGGGAGACCACCCCAAATGGGGTGTTCCTTGTCATAGGGAACTATAATGCAGAGTCAGAGGCAAACAGGATCTATTGCTTCTATAGCTCAAAGTAATATTGGTAGGACTCTTAGATTTAGGAGACAGGCTATGAGAATTGGAAGTTATGGTAGAAGAGTATGTATACCACCAAGGGGAAATGATAATATGATGTATGATCGAGAGATAAAAGTTTTCTGTAGATGTAATCAGATTGGGCATCTATCTCAGAATTGTCCTACTCTAATGTGCTTTATATGTGGTGTGGGAGGACATATTAGTGTAGATTGTTCAGTGGGGAAATCTGTTGAGATAAGTGCTGGAGGTGTTGGGAGAAAACATGTGGAAAGAGGTGGTGGATCAGAGAGTATGCGGGGTAGAGGTAGAGATTCAATAGCTGAGAGATGATATGTATTGACCCAACATGATGCACATACCGCTCCTAATATTGTTATGGGTATGGCATCTATTCTTAATAAACCTGCTAGATAATTAATTGATCATGGTGTAACCCATTCTTTTGCATCTAGTTTTTATATGAAATCTATTGATGCTTGTGTTAGTCTTTTGATCCATGCTATTATTGTTGAGGTTCTTACTAGGGATAAGGTTATTATCAAGACAATTTATCAAGGTTGTGTGATTAGTATGGCTGATAGAGAATTTAAAGTTGATTTTTTACCTTTAGACATGACAAATTTTGATTTAATTATGGGGATGAATTGGTTATTTGCATATTATGCTTGGGTAGATTGTTTTAGGAAGAATGTTGTGTTCAGGATACCAGGACAAGAGGACTTTAATTTTCAGGGAGAACGTAAGATACTTGCCAGCAGTCTTATTTTTGCTTTAACTACTAGTAGATAGTTGAAGAAGGGTTATGAGGTGTATTTGGCGTATGTGGTGGATTCTAGAAAGGAGATTAAAAAGTTAGAAGAAATCTTAGTAGTGAAATATTTTTTCGATGTGTTCCCTGAGGAGTTGTCTGGTTTGTCTCCCAATAGGGAGATTGAGTTTTCTATTGAGGTGATTCTAGGATCAACACTCATATCTATAGTACCTTATAGAATGATACCAGCTGAGTTGGAAGAATTGAAAGTTCAACTTCAGGAGTTGCTAGATAAACAATTTATTCAACCTAACATATCGCCCTGGGGAGCCCCTGTGTTGTTTGTGAAGAAGAATGATGGAATTATGAGGTTGGGTATTGATTATAGATAGTTGAATAAGATCACCGTCAATAATAAATATCCTTTTCCTAAAATAAATGATTTATTTAAGCAATTACAGGAGGTTAGGTTGTTTTCTAAGATATTCCTAAGATCAGGTTATCATCAATTGAGGATAAAGGAGGAGGGCGTGCCTAAGACTGCTTTTAGGACACGTTATGGCTATTATGAGTTCCTTATGATGCCATTTGGGTTGACTAATGCTCCTGCAACATTTAAGGACCTAATGAATCGAGTGTTTAAACCATTCTTAGATAAATTTTTTATTGTATTTATTGATGATATTCTGGTATATTCCAAGGATGAGGAAGAGCGTATCCAACATTTAGAGATAATGTTGGAAATTCTGAGGAGAGAGAAATTATATGGAAAGTTCTCTAAGTTTGGGTTTTGGTTGAGTGAAATATCTTTCTTGGAGCATTTTGTATCAGGATTTGGTATAGTAGTTGACCCACAGAAAGTGGAGGCAATGTTGAATTGGGAAAGACCCACTAGTGTGACTTAAATTAGAAGCTTTTTGGGGTTGGTTGGTTACTATAGGAGGTTTATCCAGAATTTTTCTATTATTGCTGGACCATTGACCAGATTGACTAAGAATGAAGTGAAGTTTATGTGGTTAGAAGAATGTGAGAAGAGTTTCTATCTGTTGAAAGAAAAATTGACTATTGCTCCGGTATTAATGCTTCCTTCTGGTGATGAAGGATTTGTGGTATATAGTGATGCATCGCATCAAGGGTTGGGATGTGTGTTGATGCAACATGAGAGTTATAGCCTATGCTTCTAGGAAATTGAAGAACCATGAAAGAAATTACCCAACCTATGATTTAAAATTGGCTACCATAGTTTTTGCTTTGAAGATTTTGAGACATAATAAAAATTTGAAGCATTTACCTACCTAGAGAGAGTTGAGTTTGATGTAAAGGAAGTGGATGAAATTGATTAGTGACTATGACTGTACAATTCATTATCATCCAGGGAAGGCTAATATAGTAGCTGATGCATTAAGTAGAAAGTCTACAGGGAGATTAGCTGCTATTGGGAGTCATAATATTAGCTTTATGATAAAATTGAAAGAAATAAGAATGTAGTTGAGTATCAGTGATAGAGGAGTATTGATGGAAAATATGGTGGTACAATCTTCTATTATTAATCGCTTGTTACAGATGCAGAGTAGGGATGAAAGGATAGAGAAGATCAAACAGGAAGTATTGAGTGGGAAGCCGACTGAGTTTAGAATTAGAGAATATGGTATGGTGGTATTGAGACATAGAGTTTGTGTTCCCAATGATGTTGAGATAAGAAAGGGGATACTAAAATATGCTCATAATTCTATGTATTATATGCACCCGAGTAATAATAAGATGTACAAGGGGTTGAGATAGAATTATTGGTGATCAGGGATGAAAAAGGATATAGCTCAGTATATTTCTATATGTTTGATTTGTCAACAAGTGAAGTCTGATAATAGACATCCGACAGGTTTATTACAGCCTTTTCCAGTACCTAAATGGCCATGGGAGAATCTAAGTATGTATTTTGTCTTTGGCTTTCCCCGTACCTAAAGAGGTCATGATGTTTTATAGGTTATAGTGGGATAGACTTTCTAAGTCTTCGCATTTCCTTCCTATTAAAACTATATGGAGTCCTGAAAATTTGGCTGAATTGTATGTAGCGAAAATTATGAAATTACATGGAATACCTTTGAGCATTGTATTATATAGAGATTCTAGATTTACTTTTAGATTTTGGAGGGGTTTTCAGAAATCTATGGGTACACAGTTGCAGTTTAGTACAGCTTTTCATCCTCAAACTGATTGGCAGACAGAGAGAATCATTAAAATACTAGAAGATATGTTGAGGGCAAGTGTATTGAGTTTTTCAATGAGTTGAGATGCTTATTTACCTTTGATCGAGTTTGTATACTATAATCAGTATCAAACTAGTATTGGGATGGCACCATTTGAGGCTTTATATGGTAGAAGGTGCAAAACTCTAGTATGTTAGGAAAAAGTTGGAGAAAGAAAGATATTTGGTCCAGAAATGATATATTTGACTACTATGATTATCAAACTGGTTAGAAAGAACCTTAGAGCAGCACAGAACAGATAGAAAGGGATATGCTGATAATAGAAGACAACCTTTTAAGTTTCAAGTTGATGACTGGGTGTATTTGAAGATATCTCTGTGGAAGGGTGTATTGAGATTTAAAAAGAAAAGAAAGTTGAGTCTGAGATTTGTGGGGCCATATGAGGTGATTGAAAGAGTTGAACCAGTAGCATATAGATTGCATTTGCTTCTAGAGTTAAAGCAATTACACAATGTGTTTCATGTTTCACTTTTAAGAAAGTGTTTACATGATAAATCCTATAGTGTTCCTAGTCAAGCTGTAGAACTTCAGAAAGATTTGACCTTTATACAAGTACCAGTCAGAATTCTAGACAGAAAGGAACAAGTCTTTAGTAATAAAGTTAATCATTTAGTTAAACTGTTATGTCAAAACAAAGATGTTGAAGAAATTACTTGGGAGCATGAGACAAGAATGAGGAAAGAGTACCCCTAGCTTTTGTCATGAGTTAGGTAAGGTAATTTCGAGGACGAAATTTTTATAAGGTGGGTAGAATTATAGTACTCGTGTTCATAAAATAAGGGTAAAGAAGTAATTTTAGATGTATTATATTGAATTAAATAATTTATTGATGAAATATTTAGTATTCATTTGAAATAATATTTAAAAAAATTATATTGAAATTTTTATTGAAAAGAGTTAGAAATTTTTTAATAAGAAAGTAATGAAATTTTTTTAAATTTGAAGTTAAAATGAAATAATTTTGAAGAAAAATATTGATTGAAGTTGAGGAAAATAATAAAAAAAATTAGAAGAAAATATAAATTTTTATATCTCTCAATAATTTTTATAAAATTTTTGGAAGGAAGAAAAGTTGAAAATTTGATTTTAAAGGATAAATGGCAAAAATGTAATTATGTAATGGCAAAACAATAATATTGTAATGGCAAAACAGTAAATTTTAAATGATGGTAGAATGGTAAATAACCAATGGCAAATATGTAAATTGTATTTAAAAAATTCACAGACTTCACGAAGCGGCAAGCGGCGATAAAAAAATTAAATTAAAATTTATGGTCTCTAGTGAAACGGTAAAGAGAAGAAAAAAAAATGGAAGCTATAAGTCTCTGAAGGTTCAAAGAGTTTGTTTATTTTCCTTACCAAATCCCATTTGGTTTCCTTCTTTCTTCAATTCAATCTTCTTAGCAAAAAGTTATAAAGAAAATTTCTCCAATATTAGAGATTGTACAGTCATTCAATTACAATAGCAAGATTTCATCATATTTGAAGTAAATTTTCAATAAGACTCATAACTAAATAATTATATTGTTTGAATTAAGTTATGAAATAGTAAGATTTATAAAAATTTATGATTAGCTGTTGGTGATCCGCAATCTCAGGATATTTGAATAAATTGTTGAATTGTAATGATTGAATGATGTATTTTCCGTTAAGTATGATAATTGAACGATTTATTGATTAAGGATTAAATAGTTTGTTGAATATTAATTATATAAGAATTTATATTTTAAAAAGAATAGATTAACGAAAAATATGCTGAGAAGTTATATGAAATTTCTGAAAATATGATTGAAAAATTAATATGATATATAAGAAGACAATTTAATAAATATGATAAAAATAATAATTTTGAGAAAGAGTTAGAGATTCGAATTGAATGCTTTGATGCATGCTTACTTGCATATTATTGTTTATATGCATAAAAGGGAAGACCAGGAAGGCAATTGGTGTAATACCCATATTCTTAAAGTATGGGTAAAGAAGTAATTTAATAAATGTGACATAAAATTAAAATAAAATATATATGCGAAGGATTTCAAATGTTTGCTTTGCTTTACTTTAATTTTTCTTAGCAAATCTTTGGTTTTCTCCATTCTTCAATTCAATCTACTCATTTTCTCTAAACACTTAGGGACCGAAAGAAAGGTTGAAAGGACAAAATTTTGAAGGGGTTTACAGGAGAATTTTATAGAGAACTACGAGGAGCTCTAAGAAAAACAAAAGGTAATAATGTGATGTTTATTTTTTAAATTTTTAGCATACATGAAATTTCTCGGAATTCAAAGTGTGAATTTTCAAAGGGAGTAAATTATGAAGAATTGAAGAATAAATTAGAAATTTAATATAAATATTATGTCAGGTGTTGACGATCAGCAACCGGGAAAATTTGCTGAGAGGAACAGGAAAGACAAGGAAGTGATCTATAGGTAGCTCTAAGTGCTACGTAGTGAGTTAGATTTACTTTAAATAATCAAGATAAATATGAAATATCTAGTGATAATATTATAATAAATTATTAACTTATGCTTTGGTGATAGATGAAAATTGATTGATAGGTATGATAGGAATAGTGGATGTGTAGAGAATTATTTTATGAGAAACAATATTTTTAGAATAGTAAGTTGATTTAATAATAAAAACGATAAGTGAAATTATTGATGAGCTATGGTTGATGTTTTGATATGATTTATGAGGAGATGAAATTTAGCGGATCTTGACAAGCTATGATTGATGATTTTATGCGATTTATGCGGAGAGGAATTTAGTGGAATTTTTCAAATAATAATTTAAGAATAATCAGGATAGCTAATTTAAATATTTGAATTCATGTTTGTTTTTAATGTTATAGTTCATATGCATATTTCATATCATTGTTCATATGGATATGCATGAAATAAAAGAACTGGGAGGCAGTCGGTCTAATTGAAAAACCGTGACCGTTGGTATATACTGAAAATAAAGGAAAACTGTGACAGCCGGTATATGCTGGAAATCAAAAAAACCGGGAGGGGGCTAGTCTAAGATAAAAACATGTCGACATGTAGGAAGACGTTCCCTAATAATAGTTCATGCATTGCATCTGTTTTAAATATTGATTGCATTACTGAAATGTTAAAGTGTTGTTTGTTATTGTACATTTATTTATAGATGAATGAGTCTCACTGAGAGACAGTTATGGTGATAAAGAAACATAGAAATATGATATGATAAGAACCATCTAAATGGTAGACTTTATGTTGTGAACCTCATTACGAGGTAATTATGAGATAATTGATAGTCTTAAAGTGAACCAGAATATAAGAAAAAAAGATTGATAGAGAATGGGACTTATGATATGTGTAGAGATAGTAGAATGATATTTTCAAGTTGTATGAGATATAAATGATTAAATATTGAAAGACCATTTATACAAATTGAATACTTCTGGTAAATTTAATTCACTGAGCTTGTGAAACTTACCCCTCATTGTATAATGATTTCACGTAACAGGCAGGACATATAGTTTGGTGAGTTGAGATTTAGACGAAATCATTTTCTGTAAGCCACGTACGTGTCCACATCCTCAAACTAATGAGAAAATAAAATAAAAATTTATTTGTAAATATTTATACATTTTACATTGTATATTATGTTTAAGTCAAGATCAGAATGATGTATCTCCCCTGTCGAGGGTTGAGGATTAAAGTAAAACTTTCTGTTAGTATTACTTTTATTGTTGCATATATGTGTCGTGCTGGAATTTCAAAATGTGATGACACCATCTCGGGGGTGGCCAACCCGGGATGGGTCGTTATAATTTTGGTATCAGAGCATTAAGCTTTATGATTCTATAGACAACATAAAAAGGAAGAAAGTGGAAGGTTAAAATAAAATAAATTATATTTTAATAGTCTCAGGATGACATGTGGACGTGCAAGCGCTAGAGTTAGAGTTGTTGATTTGAGAGCGCGTGGTAGGCCCCCAATATTTTAACAAGCTGAGGTTGAGTCTGAATCTGTGGTTCCTAGAAAGGAAAGTTTTGATAGTATAATTGATATTAATCTAAAGTTGAAAGAGATGAAACAGATGATAGAGTTAGTAGCCTATATCATAGACTTGATGAATAGGCGAGGGCAGTGCCTGAGGTTGTTGTAAATCCAGTAATGGTAAATGTTAATAAGGGTAAAAGTGAGTTTATGCACTAGATGTAGAGAGATTGTTTTGCAAGATATATTAAGTCGAATGCTTTGTTGTTTAAAGGATCTATGAATCCTTTTAAGCCTGAGTTTTGGCAGAAACATGTAGAGAGATTATTTGGTATTTTACGAGTAACTGACAGGCAGATGGTTGCCTTTGCTTCATTTAAGTTAGAAGGAGAAGTTTTGGAATGGTGGGAGGATATTCTCCCCAGGGTAAGTGTAGATGTTGATAGACCCTTAATCTAGAATAGGTTTAAGGAGGTTTTTCTTGATAAATACTTTCCTTAGACCTATAGAGCCCAACAAGGTAGAGATTTTATTCATTTGAGGCAAATGTGTTGACTGTGGCTCAGTATGATAGCAAATTTGTAGTCTTGTCAATGGTTGTACCAAAAATGGTAGACCTAAAGGAGAAGAAGTGTAAGAGGTTCAAAGATGAACTATGTTTTAAGATTTGATCGAAACTATGTTATACAAGGCATATGAATTATGTTACGTTGGCGAATATAACACTTCAGATTGAGAAAGGTGTGATTAAAATTAGAGGTAGGAGGAATCAACAGAAGAGGTCTAGATTCGAGGAACCTAGATGTGGTACCAATATGAGTGTGCAGGGTGGGAGACCACCCAGTTGAGGCGTTCTTTGTCACAGAGAACTTTAGTATAGAGTCAGAAGCAAACAGAATCTATTGCTTTTATAGCTCAGAGTAATATCAGTAGGACCCTTAGACTTGGGGGACAGGTTATGGGAACTGGGAGTCATGGCAGAGGAAGTAAGTATGCCACCAAAGGGAAGTGGTAATCTGATGTATGATTGAAAGACAAAAGTTTGTTATAGATGTATTCAGATAAGATATTTATCCCAGAATTGTCAAAATTGAAGTGCTTTGTATATAGAGAATGTGGACATATCAATGATGGGTGATCTTGGTGCAACCCATTCTTTTGCATCCAGTATTCATATGAAGTTGATTTATTACCTTTGAATATAATATAATTTCATTTAATTTTGAGAATGGATTGGTTGTCGACGTATTACACTTGGGTTGATTGTTCCAGAAAGAAGGTAGTGTTCAAGATATGGACATGAAGAGTTTAACTTTCAGGGAAAACATACGATACTCTCGAACTATCTTATTTTGCTTTGACCAGTAGGAGATGGTTGAAGAAAGGATGTGAGGAGTATTTGGCATACATAATGGATTCTAGAAAGGAAAATAGGAAGTTAGAAGAAATCTTGGTAGTGAAAGATTTTCATGATGTGTTTCGTGAAAAGTTGTCTAGATTATCTCCTAGTAAGGAGATTTAGTTTCCTATAGATGTGATTTTGAGTTCATCACATATATCTAATAGCACCTACACAGAGTGACACCCACTGAGTTAAGAGAGTTGAAAGTTAAAGAATTTTTAGATAAACAATTTATCGGACCTAATGTATTTGGGGAGCCTCTGTGTTGTTCGTGATGAAGAAAGATGGAACGATGAGATTGTGTATAGACTACAAATAGTTAAATAAGAACAAATATCTTTTACCCAGGATAAATGAATTTTTTGAGCAGTTGTAAGGAGTGAGAGTGTTTTCTAAGATAAACCTGAGATCAGAGTATCACTAGTTAAGGATAAAGGAGGGAGACGTGCCTAAGACTGCTTTTAGGACATATTATGGTCATAAGTTTCTTTGATGTCATTTGGATTGACTAATGTTCTAGAAACATTCATGGACTTGATGAATAAGTTTCATGATGTGTTTCGTGAAAAGTTGTCCAGATTGTCTCCCAGTAAGGAGATTTAGTTTCCTATAGATGTGATTTTGAGTTCATTACATCTATCTAATAGCACCCTACAGAGTAACACCCATTGAGTTAAGAGAGTTGAAAGTTCAAGAATTTTTAGATAAAAAATTTATCAGACCTAATGTATTTGGGGAGCCCATGTATTGTTCGTGAAGGAGGAAGATGGAACAATAAGATTGTGTATAAACTACAAATAGTTGAATAAGAACAAATATCTTTTACCTAGGATAAATGAATTGTTTAAGCAGTTGCAAAGAGTGAGAGTGTTTTCTAAGATAAACCTGAGATCAGGTTATCACCAGTTAAGGATAAAGGAGGGAGACATGTTTAAGACTGTTTTCAGGACATGTTATGGTCATAAGTTTCTTGTGATGTCATTTGGATTGACTAATGTTCCAGAAACATTCATGGACTTAATGAAGTTTCATGATGTTTTTTGTGAAAAGTTGTCCAGATTGTCTCCCAGTAAGGAGATTTAGTTTCCTATAGATGTGATTTTGAGTTCATCACATATATCTAATAGCACCCTATAGAGTGACACCCACTGAGTTAAGAAAGTTGAAAGTTTAAGAATTTTTAGATAAACAATTTATCGGAGTTAATATATTTAGGGAGCCCATATGTTGTTCGTGAAGGAGGAAGATGGAACAATGAGATTGTGTATAGACTACAAATAGTTGAATAAGAACAAATATCTTTTACCCAGGATAAATGAATTGTTTGAGTAGTTGCAATGATTGAGAGTGCTTTCTAAGATAAACCTGAGATCAGGTTATCACCAGTTAAGGATAAAGGAGAGAGACGTGCCTAAGACTGCTTTTAGGACATGTTATGGTCATAAGTTTCTTGTGATGTCATTTGGATTGACTAATGTTTCAGAAACATTCATGGACTTGATGACTAAAATGTCTGAACCATTTCTTGATAATCTTGTGGTTGTGTTCATCGATAACATCTTGGTGTATTCTAAGACTAAGGAAGAGCATGCAAAACATTTAGAAATTGTGTTAGAGATTTTGAGGAGAGAGAGATTGTATGCTATCATTTCCTAAATGTGAATTTTGGCTGAATGAAATAACTTTCTTGGGGAGTGTGAGAAATGTTTCTAATTACTAAAGGAGAAATTAACTACAGCTCCAGTATTGGTGCTTCCTTCTGGTGATGAAGAATTTGTGGTGTATAGCGATGCATCCCATCAAAAGTTGGGATGTGTGTTGATGCAACATGAGAAGGTAATGGCATGTGCTTCTAGGAAATTGAGGTTGCTGCCTAGAGTTTGCTGTCATAGTGATTACTTTAAAGATTGGAGACATCATCTGTATGGAGCCACTTATGAGATATTCATTGATTATAAAAGTTTGACATACTTACCTATCCAGAGAGAGTTTAATTTGAGGCAAAGATGGTGGATGGAGTTCATTTGTAACTATGATTGTACAATCCATTATCATCTAGAAAATGCGAGGGTGATAGCTGATACATTGAGTAGAAATTCTACAAGAAGGTTAACTGCTATGGGGGTTTTAATGTGAAATTGATGATATATTTAAAAGAGATAAGAATGAAGTTGAATAGCAGTGATAAAAGATCATAGTTAATGAATATGGCTATACAGTCATCCATAGTAAAATGCTTTAGAGATGCAAGGTAGATATGAAGGGATAGAAAAGATTAAGCATTGAGTGCTTACTACAAAGCAATTTTAGTTCAAAATTTGAAATAAGGGTATTTTGGTATTGGAACATGGAAATTATGTTCCCAATAATGTGAAATTAAGAAAGGAGATAATGAGATAGGCACATAATGATGTAGATTCGATGCAACCAAGTAACAATAATATGTATAGAGGATTGAGATAGAATTTATGGTGGTCAGTTTTAAATATGGGTGTAGTTGAGATTGTGAGGTTGTATGGAGCTCCATTAAGCATAGTGTCAAATAGAGATGCTAGATTTACATCTTGGTTTTGGAGAGGCTTTCATAAAGCCACTGGTACACAATTGCAATTTAATATAATTTTTCGTGCTTAGACAGAAAGGATTTTTTTAGTACTAAAAGATATGTTAAGGACAAATGTGATGAGTTTCTTAGTAAGTTGGGATGCTTACATGCCATCGATTGAAATTGCTTATAATAATCAATATCAAACTAGTATTGGGATGACACCGATTGAGATATTGTATGATAGGAGGTGTAGAACTCCTATATGTTGGGAAGAAATTGGAGAGAGAAATATATCTGGTCCATCAATTATTGAGTTAACAACTGAGAGAATTAAATTGGTTAGAGAGAACCGTAAAGCAGCACAGAGTAGACCGAATATCTATGCTGATACTAAAAGAAGATCTCTTGAGTTTCAAATAGGTGATTTGGTGTAATTAAAAATATCTCAATGAAAATGTGTGTTGAGGATCAAAAAGAAAGGAAAGTTGAGTCTGAAGTAACTGGGACCCTATGAGGTTATTAAGAAAGTTGGGCTAGTTATGAATAGCCTAGATTTGCCTCCAAAGTTGAAGCAATGACATAACTTATTCCATGTTTCACATTTGCGAAAGCACTTACTTGATAAATCTCATAATATTTCAAGCCAAGCTGTGGAAATTCAGAAAGATTCGACTTTTATACAAGTACTAGTGAGAATTTTAGACAGAAAAGAATAAGCATTGTATAATAAAAAAAAATTTATTAATTTAAATTTTGTGGCAGAATAAGGATGTTGAAGAGATTACATGAAAGCGTGAGACAATTATGAAGAAATATTATTCACATTTGTTTCTAGAGTAAAGTAAGTAAATTTTGGGGACAAAATTTTTAAAAGCTGAGTAGATTTGTAATACCCGTATTCTTAAAGTATGGGTAAAGAAATAATTTAATAAATAAGACATGAAATTAAAATAATAATACGTGAAGGATTTAGTATTGAATAAAATAATTCTTTTGAAGAAAAAAAACGGATGCGTGGGGGCTTAGTTACAAAGAAAATGGAAAAAAAAAATCTGGACCCGTCCAGCGTGGAAAAGAAGGAAAAAGAAAAAGAAAATTTTTTTTTCTTCTTTGAAAAAAAAAAACTGGCAACAGGTGGCACACACCTATTGCTAGGAGATTAAAACGTTGCTGTATGTAAAGCAGCAAGGCTCCCTTGCGTGGAGCATTTTGGAAGCTGCAAATTTCAAATGTTTGCATACCTCATTTCCTTAATTCAAACAAATCATTTTCTCTAAAGACTTGGGGACCGAAAGAAATGTTGAAAGGGAAAAATTTTGAAGGAGTTTACAAGAGAATTTTATAGAGAACTACAAGGAGCTCTAAGAAAAACAGAAGGTAATAATGTGATGCTT
The DNA here is from genome assembly GCA_023935145.1 of Bretschneidera sinensis. Lineage (NCBI taxonomy): Eukaryota > Viridiplantae > Streptophyta > Magnoliopsida > Brassicales > Akaniaceae > Bretschneidera > Bretschneidera sinensis. Next base: position 75,120,939 of record CM043701.1, on the reverse strand, counting down.
ATTTTTTGAATTTTTAGCATACATAAAATTTCTTGGAATTCAAAGTTGGAATTTTCAAATGCGGTAAATTATTTAGAATTGAAGAATAAATTAGAAATTTAATATAAATATTATGTCAGGTGTTGATGATCAACAACTGGAGAAATTTGCTGAGAGGAACGGGAAAGGCAAAGAGGTGATCCACAGGTAGCTCTAAGTGCTACGTGTTGAGTTAGATTTACTTTAAGTAATCAAGATAAATATGAAATATCTAGTGATAATATTATAATAAATTATTAACTTATGCTTTTGTGATAGATGAAAATTGGTTGATAGGTGTGATAGGAATAATGGATATGTAGAGAATTATTTTATGAGAAATAATATTTTTGAATAATAAGTTGATTTAATAATAAAAACGATAAGTGAAATTCTTAATGAGCTATGGTTGATGTTTTGATATGTTTTATGAGGAGATGAAATTTAGTGGATCTTGACAAACTATGATTGATGATTTGATGCGATTTATGAGGAGAGGAATTTAGTTGAATTTTTCAAATAATAATTTAAGAATAATCAGGATATCTAATTTAAATATTTGAATTCATGTTTGTTTTTATGTTATAGTTCATATGTATATTTCATATCACTGTTCATATGCATATGCATGAAATAAAATAATCGGGAAGGGGCCGGTCTAATTGAAAAACCGTGACAGCCGGTATATGCTGGAAATAAAGGAAAACCGTGACAGCCGGTGGAAGAAGGCGGTCTACGAATTCGTAACCTTCATCAGGTTAAACTATTTTTGCGGGCAAAGCTAACCTTTATTAAGAGGTAGTTCCCTTTAGGCATATTTCATGCAGGATATAATATGGTTATCCAACTGTGGCAATGCTTTAGAACTCTCCTCTTTGGGCATCTCGTTGTTGGCGAACGATCAAGCCTCTTCTTCTTATTCCTAAATCTTAGTCTATTTGGATAATTGGCTCGGTTTCATGTTCTGTTACACATGACAATTGACACATCTCTCCCTCTTCTGCAACATTATTTTATATGCCTAACATTTCTCTTGTCGATGCACTCCATTCTGAGGATTTTGCTAACAATGACTTTTTAGCCTCCCTACATCTTGATAATTCTCCTCACTAACTTAAATGGACAACCTCTTCATCTGGCGTTTTTTCAAGCTCATATTTCTGGCATTTTCTCAGAGATAAACATCCTTGCATTCCCTGGCACAAGTACATCTTAAATAAGTGGGTTTCTTTGAAAGTAAGTTTTTTTTTTATTTGGCACTTCATTCTTCATGTTCTTCTTATAGACTTGAATATCCAAAGATTAGGCATTCCTTTGGCTTTTAGATGCATGTACTGCTCAAACCTTTTGTAGGGGTGGACCCAGAATTTTTCTTGAAGTAGGGCTGAAATATATTTACTAATCCTACAGTCATTTATCACAAACTTTTTTTCTTAGTTACTCAGTAATTAGTCTAAGTCCACAAACATAAAAGTTTTACCATATAATATTAGTTTTATATATACCTTTAATAAGACATGCTCCATACAAACTAGAACAAATGATAACGAAGATAATAGCTTTAGAATAACTCATGCCAACGTAGATGATGTAAATGGTGACTATTTCTTAACCAAAAGTAAATAAACTACAATGGAAAAAGTAATCTTACAATTAAGAAGTAACACTTTATTTACAAATAATATAACCATCCACTCCCTTTTCCCTTTCTCTTTTAATTAACCATAAGTAAGTCTTATTGTTCTTAATAGCTCAAGAACAAAAAAATCCTTATTGGCCAGAGGAATGTAACACAAATATTTAAAAATAAAAATATCAGGGTAATGCATTTACAATGTTCCCTTAAATAAATAAAAAAACATTATCCAACACTTTTTCCAAAAAAAATCATAAATTATCCATGATAGAAAATCTAACTCTCTCTAATTATACTTGGTTTAAACCAACTATTGATGAAAAAACAAAATTTCTCACACATACTAATAATATCTTGATTAAATTCTAAGTAAATTGCCATTAAAGAAAAACGGTAATTCATAAAAATAGAATTAAATCCATCATAGTTTGTATTACAACAAAAACCCAAAATCCTCATGTATATAAAATTCTTGGATCCAATAAACATATATTTTCTTTTTAGAAATGCGTAAATATGTAAAAATTTGATTAATAAAGGAATAAATTACCAAGCTTGAATTTGTTAGTAGATTATGTGCTAACAATGACCGGAGAGTTGTTGGAACCCATCAAATCATTTGAAATGCCCATAATTCTAGAGAGAGAAAATGAGATAAGAGAGAGAAAGTTCTTTAATGGTGAGAAATTGGAAGAAAAAGGGGAAAATAAAGGAGTAGAAGACTTACCACCACCTACCCAAAGTATAGGTTTCCGAAAAATGTTGTTGGTGGTCGGAATTTATAGTGTTTAGAGGAGAGAGAAAGTAGATCAAAAACTTGAAAAATCAAGATTTTAGGATAAAAAAATCCATGGTAAAAAAGAGGGTGGAGGCAATTAATGTGGAGAAGGAAGAGAGGACAAAGAGAAGAGAGAGAAAAAAAAATTTGTGAGAGAGAGGTGTGGCTGCACAGTGGTGAAGGAGAGGAAGAAGATGCGAGAGAGAGAAGAGGAAGAGGGAAAGAGAAGGAATAAAAAGAAGAAAATAGAAAGAAATAAAAAAAAAATATAGGGAGAGTGAGAGAGAGCTTGGTGTCTTAGTGATAGAGATGAACCAGGTAGAAGATGATATGTTGGGTGAAAATAATGGTGAGAGACAACTTTTGAAAATATATATTTTGTGTTGTCTCTTATATTGAACCAAAAGGCTATGTGGGTAAAATGACAACTGAATTTTAAATCTGTCTCCATTCCACCTTTTTAAAACGCGTGGGCTCTATTTTTGAAAAAAAAAATTGCTTAATTTTGTCGTTTTCCTCATGTTTCTGCTTACAATCGTGCCCATATTCAATTTTTAAATATATTTATGTATATACTAGTGGGTTGAATAATAACTAGATTTTTTTATATATAAAAAGTGAGTCCAGGCTTCAACCCATACCCACCCGTAATATAACTTTGCCCTTGGAAGAAAGTGGTCTATGCATTCGTAACCTTCATCAGGTTATGCTATTTTTGCGGGCAAAGCTAGGCCGAGCTTTATTAAGAGGTAGTTCCCTTTAGGCATATTTCTTGCAGGATAGAATATGGCTATCTAACTATGGCAATGCTTTAGAACTCTCTTCTTTGGGTGTCTCATTATTGGCAAACAATAAAGCATCTTCTTCCTATTCTTAAATATTAGTCTATTTGGATATTGGCTCAGGTTCATATTCTGTTACGCATGACAACTGGCACATCTCTCCCTCTCTTGCAATGCTATTTTATATACTTAACAGTTCTCTTGTCGATGTGCTATATTCTAAAGATTTTGCTAACAATGTTATTCCTCTTATCTATGGAATAATCTGACTTTTTAGGCTCCCTACATATTGGTAATTCTCTTGACCAACTTAAATGGACAACCTTTTAATCTGGTGTTTTTTCAAGCTCATATTTCTAGCATTTTCTTAGAGATAAACGTCCTTGCATCCCTTGGCACAAGTACATCTTGAATAAATGGGTCCCTTTGAAAGTAAGTTTTTATTTATTTATTATTTGGCTCTTTATTCTTCATGTTCTTCCTGTAGACTTGAATATCCAAAGATTGGGCATTTCTTTGGCTTCTAGATGCATGTGTTGCTCAAAACTTTTGTTGGAATTTTTTAATCATCTTTTCGTGATTGATGATTTAGCTTCTCAAGTGTGGGATAATTTTAGCTTACTTATAAATGTATCCTATCAATTCTCCACAGTTCATGGGCTATTTCAATCATGGTTTCGTTGAGTTAATCCCTCGTCTCAAAGCAGCTTTGTTAAAATAATGATTGTTTGTTTTACTTGTTGGGAACTATGGTGTGCATGTAACTTAAGAATTCTTGAGTTCAGTGGTTATTCTTTCTCTGAGATTATTTCTAAAGTTCGTTTATGGCTTCGTGAAGTTATGTTATTATATGATCTAGACCAACAGGTCACCTTTCATGATTCAATCATTTTGAGTCTCTTTCTATCACCATTAGTGCACCAAGTATCCAAAGAAGTCTATGGGTTTGATGCCTCCGCCTCTTGAGAGTCTAAAGCTTAATACTGTCGCGTTAAGCAGACAAGGAACTTTGACAGGGGTAGTCTAGTTAGAAACTCTCAAGGGTATGTCCTATTAAATTTCTCTTATTTCTTTGGGCAAGGTTCGAATATGGCATGTGAATCTCTCTCTTCCTACGGTTTTCAAGCTTTGCAACCAATTTAACTTCGCCATCGCTACCATTGAGAGCAATTTGAATAATCTTTTGGATTGCATTTCATCTTCTCACTAGCTATGGCTTGTCCATTTTTAAATCAAAGAATGCTTGTCTTTAATTCCCCCATCGTGTTCTATCTCTCACATCTTTAGAGAATGTAACAAACCAGTTGATCTTCTAGCCTCATTAGCTCACTTACACATGAGTAAAAAGAATTTTCATATCATGGGTTCTTTACTCACAGAGGTTTCAAGGTTATGTCTTGCTGATGAACATGGGGTTGATATAAATGGATAGGCACCAGTATGACTCAAAAGCTTAAGCTTATGAGTCTCGGGCCCAAACCATATATATAACCCACTATTATTTTTTATTTCTTTTCAATGTGGGATAACTCGTTTATGGATATCCTAACAAATCTCCTCCTCATGTGTGAGTTATATACCAAACTCTCTCTTGAATGGAACCACCGGTCACGTAATCAACAAGGGAAACCAAACCAAACTCAACCATGGAGAAACCAAATAAAGCTATGGGAGTCCTCACATGGCAAACAACCATTGGCACACAAACGCTTCTCATTTAGACTCAACCACAGGGCAACATCATGGGAGTAACATGATTGTGACCAACTCAAGTCAGACTCTGATACAAATTTTTTAAGGTCAGGAGTACTTCACACGGTGGGAGATCACATGAACGTGGGCTTGATATATATGGAAGGGCACCAATATGACTCAAAAGCTTAAGCTTATGAGTCTTGGACCCAAACCATGTATATAACCTACTCTTATTTTTTATTTCTTTTCAATTAGGATAACTCACATGTGGATATCCTAAGACTTTGGAGTCCTCTAGTGCTCTTTATTCTGGGCTATCTATAGTTCTTTATGCTTCTGGTGCTAATATTTGTTCTTATTTAGGGAGGTTTGTCTCCTTTCATTTTTCTTATCTAGTTTAAAATTGTTTTCATGGGGTATGGGTATACCATCCCCTCTTCATTTGTATTTTACACTCTCATTATATAAAATAGTATATTTTCATTAAAATAAATAAATAAAAAGATGTTAACATGGAAAAAGATATCAGCATGATATTGCTACATACCAATGAGTTAATTCCCCACCATTTTCAATTAAGAATAACTTTTGTCTATCATTTAAGAGTTACCTGTTTTGTAATTATTCGACTACACTTAATCTTCTATTTTGAAATTCATAACAATTTATTTCCTTTTATAAGTTACTCTTGATTTTGGTGTTGTGAAACTACTTGATTACTAGTTTTTTGGATTTCAAAACAAATTAAGTTATATTTTTCTTATTATAAACAATAATGATATTTTATTTTGGTTGCTAGTATAATTTTTTTAACTTATTGTGTAGAAAAAATATCTACTAATGATCAATAAATTTTCAAACGTATTACAATCAATCACTTTGAACCTTTTCATAATGCAATACATACTGTGATATCCCAAACAAAACCACTCAATGAGTATTTAGGGTTTGAACCTCCAATGGATGAAGAGCTCCTAGATGGCATGATGCCTGCAACAACTTTTACTTTTGTTAGGAAATATGATAATTGAAAAATCAGAGTAATATAATTAGCATAATAATTTGAGGAATATGAGCAATTAAAAAAATTAACAGAGAAAGAGAGAGAGAGAGAGAGAGAGAGAGAGAGAGAAAGAGGGACATATGGATTTATAGTGGTTCAGCGATATGCCTACATACACTTAGGCCTCCTTCCGGTCTATTGAGTTTCACTCATCTCAATGATTATAATGACTTGGATTTCGAAGTACCAAGTAAACCTTTACACCTTACTTTGCTTTACAGGTAGCAAGCTAACCTTAACCTCTGTTTTGCTTTCAGGGTAGCAAACAACCTTACAAATGAGATTTCTCTCAAACTCATAGTTTTACACTTTACGGATTAAACTACTATCAAATTAGTAAACAAAAACTAAATATTAAGCTCTATAAAACTTAGACCGGTATCTTCTATTCTTTCTCTTTTGCTGAACTCTTTCGACAAACTCTGATTTATAGCCTCAGCAAAGCTCTCACAAAATGAAACTCTGAAAACTTCCTTTCCAGACTGATGCCTTATTTATTAGCAATTGCCTCCTAGTCTGATCTACAACATTGATGCTTTTCTTTGTTCTTTCACGTTAGTACCACGCGTCTAACACTGATTTGTGTTTTTCCTTTTTGATTGTGTTCACACTATGGTGGACCCCACTACCACACCAACATCATTTTAGTTGTAGTTGTTCAACTTGTTCGTTGCTTGCATCATCTCATGTGAGTATAGACCCACCAACATTTGAAACAAGTTAGCACTTTTACTTTTCATCAACTGGTCCATCCAGCACTTCCGGTCCACTCTTTCTAGTGTTGCCACGTCATTGTTTTGGAATGGGTTTGTATGGCTACTTAGTTTGTAAGTCTTTTTGGTTTTTCTTTCTAAACATAAATACTTTAAATAATCAATTAATTTAACCATGCACACTAAAAAAACTTGTTAATCATTAAACATAGGTTTGTTTACATCAAAATTAAACCTTAGGGTAATATAAAATATCCTAAGACAAAACCATTAAACAAAAACATTAAAAAAAATACAGTCTAAAACATTCTCCTTTTTTTGTCTAAAATCAAAAAGTGGGTTTTAAACTTTCGCTAAACAGATGCAATATTAAAATTACAACAATCAGAGTAAACTCCCTCTAAACACGTGGGGCATAAAAAAGCATGCAAACATAACATAAATTAAATGTGCAATTAAAATTAAACTAATTAAACAATGTACCACTCAACGTTTGTCGTTTGGTAAATATTCCCCATCTTCTAATGCTATAAGGCAGAGATTTGCAACTTGGTTTTCAATATCAGAGTTCTCGGATTCATAATTTTTCTTGGTTGCTACTAAAACTTTTCTTTTCTTCAATCATTCCAACCTTAGACAATTTGCCCTCTTGTGACCGGGTTTGTCACATTCATGACACACTGATTCTCTCCTTGATGATTCTTCTTTCTGATCTAAAAGCTTATGAGAAAATTTGTCATTATAATCAGATAAACCAATTTTTCTAATTTTCTTACCCTTAGTGAATCGCTCAAGATTTTTCTTAAACTGTCTGGTTAATTTAGTAATCTCGTCTTCATCTTATGAACTTTCATCGTCTGATGTCTCTTTATTGTCCTCAGCGGCTTTCAAGGCAATTGATTTCTTCTGTTTATCTTCATCAATCTTTAGCTGCAACTTTCATATATACTTGAGCCTTCTGGAGATACAGTTTAGCCAGGTTAAGGACTTCAGTTCTGTCTCCCAAGTCCTGATCAATGCTTGCTAGGTTACTGTCTCATTTGGAATATGCCACAATATTATAGGGTTTCTACCAAAATCTAATTCAAAGGGAGTCATGCCAATAGAAGAATGAAAGACAGTGTTATAGTAGAATTCTGCCCAGCATAAGAAATTTGGCCATTTTTCAAGGCTATCACCTACAAAGAACCTCAACTATTGTTCCAAATATATATTTACTACCTCAGTTTAGCCATCAGTTTGAGGATGGTAAGCATTGCTCATAGTGAGCACAGTGTCTTGTAGTTTAAATAACTCTGTCTAGAACGAGCTTATGAAGACTGAGTCTTTATCCGAGACTATTATCTTAAGAAAACTATGAAGCTTGCAGACTATGTTGACAAAGAGATTGGCCATTTTAGCTGTTATATAGTGTTTTGGGAGGCACTCAAAGTGATCAAATTTTGATAGTCTATCAACTATGACTAAAATTATTGTGAAGCCTTGGGCAGGAGGTAGATGTGTAATAAAATCCATTAAGAATATCTTGCCATATTTTCTCTGGTATAGACAGTGCTTAGAGAAGGCCATCAGGAGCATGGTTCATAGGCTTTGTTTGTTGGCAAACCAAGCATTATTGAACAAAGGTTACCACTTCTTTTCTCATGTGTTTCCAGTATAAGCTGGAAAATAGCTTGACAAAGGTTTTTTGAATACTATCATGTCCTTCTATAGGGGAGGAGTGAAACTCTTGTAATAATTTGGTCTTTAAAGCTGATTGAAGGCTAAGATACAACTCTCATTTCTAATAAATCAATCCATTTCTAACTGTCCACTCAGGATATTAAGCTAGATTATTGGCAATGACAACTATTAGTTCTATTAATTGTAGATATTGAGAGTTTTCTAGCTATTAAGTGTCCAAGAATTCAAAGGAAGACAGTGAGAAGGTAAGATAAGATACCTTGTCCTTGTTGTTTGGGTGTATCCTTGATAAGCCATCAGCAACTACATTGTCTTTGCCAAGTTTGTATATAATTTGGAATCTGAAGCCTAAGAGCTTCCTTAGAAGTACGTGCTACTATGGTGTTTAAATTTTCTAGTTCAATAGTGTCTTTTTACTTTTTTCATCTGTATGGATAAAGAATTTAGAGCCAAGCAGGTATTGTCTTCAATGTTGCACAACTATAGTGATTGCAAGCAGTTTTATAATGTATATTGATTCTACTTGTAAAGAATGACACAATTTCTTACTAAAGAATGCAATAGGGTGGCCTTGTTTCATAAGGACAACTCCAACACCATAACCAGAGGCATCAGTTTCAAGCACAAAGGATTGAGTGAAGTTTGATAACTAGAACTAGGATAATAGTCATTTCACCCTTCAATTTCTAAAATGACTTAGCTGTACACTCAGTCCATTGAAAACTGTCTTCCTTGAGTAGGTCAGTGAGTGGTGAAGCAATTGAAGTATAACCTCTCACAAACTTCCTGTAATATCCAATAAGGCTTAGGAAGCCTCTTAATTGCTTCATTGTAGTTAGTGTAGGCCACTCCAACATAGCTTTGATATTTTAGGGATCAGGTGTCACATCTTTCACTGATATTATGTGCCCCAGCTAATCAATTAAAGATATACCAAAACTGCACTTTGACAGTTTAGCCTACATAGATGCTTCTTGAAGACAAAGCATGACAAGTTTTAAATGCTCTAGGTGTGTCTCCATGGATTGAATGTATACTAAGATGTTATCAAAGAAGACTATGACAAACTTTCTTAGATAGGCTTCAAAGAGCTGGTTCATAGCAGCATGAAAAGTGGATGGGGTATTTATTAAACCAAAAGGCATTAGAAGGAACTCATAGTGGCCATGATAAAATCTGAATGTTGTTTTCTAAATATCTTCTGGATGCCTTCTAATTTGATGATAGCCAGCTCTCAAATCCAGCTTTGAGAATACCTTAGCACCATATAATTTATTAATCAATTCATCCACACTAGGGATAGGAAAGCTGTCTTTGATAGTAACTGCATTCAACCCCCTATAATCCACACAAAACCTCTAAGTTCAATCTTTCTTTTTTATTAGAAAGACTAGAGAGCTGTAAGGACTTGTGTTATGTTGAATGATTCCTATTTGCAACATTTCTTTGACTAGTTTCTCTATTTATGTCTTTTGAAAGTGGGATACCTATAAGGCTTGATATTGATAGCAGTATAACCAAGTAAAAATTGGATCTTATGATCCACTCTTATTGTAGGAGGTAAGCTATTAGGTTCATCAAAGACTACTCCCTTATAGTATGTTCTAAATTTAGGAGTCAATTGGGTTTTTGAAAATCATGGACCTTTGTTCTTACTGTGGTGGTTGGGGTGGGGGGGTCAGAAATGGACATTATCATAAAACAGGAAGATAATGAATCACTAAGTGTCATCTTCCTTAGTGTGTTATACTCCACCATATCACAATCTAGCCTTTGTTTGCCTTGTAACAAGACTGGTTTTCCTTCCCACACAAACTCTATAGTTAAAGTCCTATAATTAGTTGTGATAAGACTTAAATTTTGTAACCATTGTACTCTTAACATAACATCAATTTCTTGGACAAGTATGATAAAGAAATTAATACTAAACTTATGATCTTGTAGCCATATTTCTACTACATGACACATACCAATGCAAGACAAGAACTCTTCATTCCCTACTTGTACTTTGAAATGGTGTGAATGTGTAATGGTCAATCCCAAGAAGTGTGTAATTTTGTCTTAGATAAAATTGTGTGTACTACATCCATATATTAGTACTTGTAAGGTGCGTCCCTTAATCTTTCCTTGTAACCTTAAGGTTTGAGGAGATGCGTGACCCATTAATGCATGAAAGTGAATAGCAGGGCTAGTGTCAATACTTAGAAGCCAAGTTTCTGGATTGTTGGACTCCTTTAGTGTGATGTTTTCTTTTGATTCCATTCATTCAAAAAGACATAGTGTGCCTTGTTTCTTACATTTATGTATAATGCTAAACTTCCCATCATAATTAAAGCATAATTTTTTCTCCCTACTCAGTTGTTGTTTTTGTGGTGTAAGCCTTTTGACAATGCCTTTGGGTATTGGCAATGGTGGTAAAGTTTGTTGCACTGGTGTAGGACCCAAAAGAGAAGGATTTGTAATTGGTTTATGTTGGAGTTTGTCTAAGATTTAAACGGAAAAAGAAAGGAAGAAAAATCAGCATGTTCAGCATAGGGTGCACACCAGTATTCGCCGCGGCCCAGCCTTGTCCAAGCCGCGACGCCCAGAAAAGATGAGGGTTGGAGGAAGGGCCAGGCCGCGGCGCCCCCTCCTCCAGGCCGCGCCACCCAAAAAGTGGCGAATTGGTGTTTTACCTTGAACCGTGGTGCCCCCTGTTTCAAGCCGCACCTTCAGGCACACTAAGGCACGCATGCTTTAGCCTTTAGTTGAGTTCATGAGACATGCTCAAAATACATAAGATCACTAAGAATTGATGGAGGGCCATGGTTAATTGGTCCTCAAGATCTAAGGGTGGAGATTGACCCTCAAGATTGAACAAGAAGTTGGTGCACTATATAAAAGGGTCACCTAGCTTCATTCTCATCAATTAATTGAGAGATTACAAGAGACACATTGTGACATACAAGTGATCATTACACAAGAGAGAATTGTGTGAGAGTGCAAAGACACAAAACATAAGACGGACTCATTGTAGAGAGGTTGGTTGTAAAGAGAGAAGTAGTATAGATTGTGGGTAGAGTGCTTTTGTAATAGTTCTATCACTTTCTTTCTTCTCTTGGTTCTTCAAGAACTTGGGTTTCTTGGAGAGAGTTGCTGTATTTTGTAAAAAACTCCATTGATAAGATAGTACAGAGAGCTTAGAGGAGCTCACGTGGACGTAGGCACATTGCCAAACCTCGATAACAAATTGCTTGTGTTCTTTTCTTTCTTGCTTTCGTTTGCTGTTTCATTTCATTACAAGTCATTCTGGACTTAGGTGTTTAGGAATCATCACCTGGGCATTCTTGTGAGGTGATTTCCAACAGTGATATCAGAGCTTGTACAGCCGACTGTCGGAGCAAGAATAGAAGGTATCGGAGTAAGACTCCAAGAATCAAAGAACGAACTTCTTGGGTGATTCAAGAACGGAGTAAAGATCAAGATCTGATCGTATTCTTGAGGGTAATTTAAGAACGGTGTTGAGATCAATCTTTGATCGTGTTCTTGAGGTTTAGAAGAAGTTGGAAAGCATTTATGGGTGCTGCACATATCTGGGATCATCTTCGCAAGATGGGATCAAATTTTGTTATTGAGAAGTTTGATGGAAAGGGAGATTTTTCCCTGTGGAAGCGGAAGATCAAGGCTGTTCTTATGCAACAGAATGTGGATTTGGCTATTTGAGAAGATGATGCTTTTCCAACAAGTGTCATGGAGGACCAGCGAATTGAGATGAAGAAGATGGCATACAAAACCATCTTCTTGCACATGTCGGATAGTGTCACAAGGGAGTGCGGAGACTCAGAAGATCCTGCTGTCATATGAAAGAAACTAGATGAGTAACATCTTACCAAAACTCTCCCTTTATCTTCTTAAAAGAATTTTTGCTTTTAAAATGGATCCTAATAAAGAGTTGCAAGATAATCTTGATGTCTTTAATAAACTTGTTCAAGATTTGGCTAGTTGTAGTATTAAATTCTCCGATGAATAATTGGCTGTTATGTTATTAAATTATCTTCCTGATTGCTTTGATAGTTTAATTAATGCAATTGAATATAGAAGAGATACATTAACCAAAGAAATTGTGGTCAATGCTATAAAGGCTCATGATTTCAAAGACAATAGTAGGGAGGCATCAAGTGGGGAAGGGTTGTTCGTAAGAGGAAGGCCAGCAACTCGGAATAGCAGTAGCATTCATGGTAACTACCAGGAGAAATCAAGAGGTAGAGGATAGAGCCATGGGAGAGCACATTCCAAACCAAGATTTAGAGGAAAGAGGTGCTTCTACTGTAATAATGAGGGTCACTTTAAGAAAGATTGCAAGAAGAGGTTGTTGGATGAGAGAGGGAGAAGCCATAGCAATAATAGAGAGGCTTTGGTTGCCAAATGAGAATAGTAAGATGATGTTCTTGTTGTGTGCTTAAATGTGAACAGGAGGCAAGGCAGCAAGAAATGGATTCTGGATTCCGGGTGCACTTATCATATGTATCTTTCAGATTTGAAGAGGAATTTGATCTCATTAGGGCAGCTGGATTCCATGGGCTACACATGCAAAGTAGAGGGAGGAAAGATCAAGGTGGCCAAGGGATCTTTGGTAGTGATCAAAGCAGCAATAAAAGATGGACTCTATGAGATGATCAGAGAGACAGAAATCAATGATCAAGCAACAAGCTTGATGGTTGAGATGGATAAAGCAGCCATTTGGCACACTCGCTTGGGATATATGAGTGAAAAGGGCCTACAAGTTCTTAGCAAGGATGGTCTACTTGGAAAAGACAAAGTAGAGAAATTGGATTTCTGCGAGTGTTGCGTTCTTGGGAAGCAACACCGAGTCAGCTTCAACACCGGAGTGCACAAGTCTAAAGGCATTCTTGACTACATTCATTCAGACCTTTGGGGACCAGCAAGAACACCAACACAGTGAGGTAACTTTTACTTTCTGTCTTTAATTGATGATTATTCAAGAAAATTTTGGGTTTATTTTCTTAAGAATAAATCAAATGCCTTGAATAAATTTGTTGTGTGGAAAAAATTGCTAGAGACTCAAACGGGTAGGGTAGTTAAGGCTTTACGAACCGATAATGGCTTAGAATTTTGTAATAAGGATTTTGATAAATTCTGTGAATTAAATGGCATTCTAAGACACAGAACAGTTGTAAAAACACCTCAGCAAAATAGAGTTACTTAGATGCATGTTAATAGGATCCGGTTTACCAAAACAATTTTGAGGAGAAGCTGTGTCTACAGCTGCATACTTGGTTAATAGATCACCCTCTAGGGCATTAGACCTTAAGACTCCCATGGAGATGTGGAGTGGAAAACCCCCTAAGTTGAGCAACCTTAGGACTTTTGGGTGTGTTGCATATGAACATCAAAAGGATGATAAACTTAACCCAAGGTCTAGAAAATGTGTGTTTCTAGGGTATGGTGATGGGGTTAAGGGGTATAGGTTGTGGTCCTTAGAACCAAAAGGAATAAAACCCATAATAAGTAGGGATGTTATTTTTAATGAATTGTTATTTCCCTACTTGGAGAAAACTAACCCTGCAGGCGGTAGTGAGCAAACCAGTCCGAAATTTGTGGAGCATTGCATCAAGGAGAATTCAGTTTAGTTACAGCAGAGGAGGCAAGAGGGTTCGGACCAGGTAGAGCCCATTGATGAAGGCTAAGCTCAAGAAGCTCATGAGGAGGTTGAACTGGAAGGGGTTGATGCAGCAAGTCAGAATGATTACCAGCTCACAAGGAACCGGGAGAGGAGGGTGGTGAGACCACCTTTGAGATATGGGTTTGCTGATGCTAATGTAGTAGCTCCTTGGACAGAATGAGAGATGAGTGAACCAAAAACTTACATGGAAGCCATGGAGTGTAAGGATTCGTCAAAGTGGCAGCTGGCTATGGAGAAAGACATGGATTGTGCAAGAATCTAGTGTTCTATGAGAGGACAAAGCACATTGATGTTTGGTACCATTTCATTCGGGAAAATGTTACGAAAGGATGCATCTATGTGGACAAGGTAGCCACGGAAGAAAACCCTACAGATTTAGGTACTAAATTTCTACCTCTAAGCAAGTTCAACCATTGTCTTGGACTTCTTAGTATTTGAGTCGACTGATATGATGACTCAAGATGAGTTTGGATACTGAGTTCTCTGCACAATGGGTTCGGTTTAAATGCTTAGACAAAGGTAGAGATTGTTGGAGTTTGTCTTACCTTTGTCTAAGATTTAAATGGAAAAAGGAAGAAATAAAAATCAGTATGTTCAGCATGGGGTGCACACCAGTGTGCGCCATGGCCCAACCTTGTCCAGGCCGTGGCGCCCAGAAAGGAGGAGGGTTGGAGGATGGGCCGGGCCGCAGCACCCAGAAAGTGGTGAATTGGTGTTTTGCCTTGAGCCGCGGCGCCCCCTGTTTCAGGCCGCACCTTCAGGCACACTAAGGCACACATGCTTTAGCCTTTCGTTGAGTTCGTGAGACATGCTCAAATTGCATAGGATCACTAAAGATTGATGGAGGGCCATGGTTAATTGGTCATCAAGATCTAAGGGTGGAGATTAACCCTCAAGATTGAACAAGAAGTTGGTGCACTATATAAAGGGTCACCTAGCTTCATTCTCATCAATTAATTGAAAGATTACAAGAGACACATTGTGACATACAAGTGATCATTACACAAAAGAGAATTGTGTGAGAGTGCAAAGACACAAAACACAAGAGGGACTCATTGTAGAGAGGCTGGTTGTAAAGAGAGAAGTAGTATAGATTGTGGGTATAGTGCTTTTGTAATAATTCTATCACTTTCTTTCTTCTCTTCTTGGTTCTTCACGAACTTAGGTTTCTTAGAGAGGGTTGCTGTATTTTGTAAAGAACTCCATTGATAAGATAGTGCAGAGAGCTTATAAGAGCTCAAAGGGACGTAGGCACATTGTTGAACCTCGATAACAAATTGTTTGTGTTCTTTTCTTTCTTGCTTTTGTCTGCTGTTTCATTTCTGTTGACCCTGAATGATTTTGATAGTGACAAAAATCTTAATTAAGCACTAATGAATATTACTTAAGTAATACAGATTGTTATTAGTGCTTATACATCAAATGAGATCAAGATTGTAGAAATTGGTGCATCAAAGTTGATGATCTCAAAAGTCAATACGCTCTCCAAAAGATCAAATTCAAGGAGAATAATTGAAATGCAACTTCAAAGACAATAGGGATAAATTATAGGTTTGAATCCTAAGATACTCTTTGTAAGCATTTAAATTTTTATGAGCTAATTATATTTGCATTGCATTTTATTATATAGTCTTAATTAATTGAAGATATAAAATCTCTATGTGATTTTATTAAATGCAAATAAATTAATTGGGCTCAATACTTAACATTCTCTAATTGAACTTAAGAAGAATTTATGTTGACATAGAAAATTACTTGAGTATTTGTAATATATCATTCTTCATATATCTTGCACACACATTATGCTTAAATTTGTAATATGTTTTGTCATCATCAAAAATGCCTTAATCAAGAAATTGATTAGATTAATTTTGATGATAACAAAACACTCTTGAAGTGTTTAACTCGTGTGTTTAATGTGCAAGAAAGTTTGATTCAATTAAGAGATTTTTTGGAACTCAAAAATCCAAAAAGAATAAAGAGATATGAAGAAAATTGATGTTGAAAACACTGTAGCAGCGCACAAATAGTGACCCAGTCGACCGAGTGAATAGTACCAGTCGACTGGTAAAACGAGTAGAAGGATCCCAGTCGACTGGTAAGTCATACCAGTCGACTGGTAACACTGTAGCAGCAAAAATATGATTTTTAAATAGGATCCAGTCGACTGGGATCACGACCCAGTCGACTGGTAGTTCAAAAATATGACCGTTGGGACTCAAAATCTGAGATTATAAAGGCATAATCAATTCAAATTTAAGTCTATCGGCCATATTAATTGATGGCTATATAAACCAACTCAATTCAACGTTCAACAAGAATGAGAAGACATTCAAAAAGAGAAGAACACACACAATCAAGTCATTCATTATTTGAAACTCAAAAAAGCTTTGAAATACTCATGTTGAGCCATTCTTCAAGCTTTACTTTGAAAGAGAGACATTATTCAGTTGTATAAGCTTTCATTTGCTGTCTCTCTACCATTTACTTTACAACATTTATTGTAAAGAGATTACTTCCAAGAGGAAGGGGATTACTTCCGAGAGGAAAGGGATTACTTCCGAAAGGAAGGGGATTACTTCCGAGAGGAAGAGGATAGCTTCCGAGAGGAAGAGATTGTAAGGTTTGTACAACACCGGTGAAGTTGTGCGACTAAGTTTCTTAGTGGATTACTTCAAGGAGGTTCCTTGAAGAGAGTGGACGTAGGGTCGGAACGAATCCTATATTACCGAACCACTGTAATCTAAGTTTGCATTCTCTACTCCTTAAACTTTTTATTAACAGCACATTACTTGTTTTAATTGTTTGTTGCTCTTACGTTTTTATAAACTTGTATTAATTCCGCAGAAGTTTTAAAAACCCAATTCACCCCCCTCTTGGGTTGAAACCTCAGTCTACAATTTCATTACAAGTCATTCTAGACTTGGGTGTCTGGGAATCATCACCTGGGCATTCTTGTGAAGTGATTTCCAATAGTTTAAGACCCCAACTTCTTGTGGACAAGTATCTCCCAGCCGCTTGTGCTTCCACCATTTTTACTATGCTAATAGCTTCATATAATCTAAAAGGTCTTTGCTTAAGAATTCCCTTCAGATTGAAAGTTTGAGTCCTAAAATGAAACAAATTTTCAAGAACTATTCAGTGAGGCCTGGAACCTTACAAGATATGGCTTCGAACTTATCTTGACAATCTTGGACATATGTTTGTTGTGTTAGCTTTGTGAGATTGCCTTGGGGATCATCAAAGAGAGATGGTCCAAATCTTTCTTATAAGGAATGAACAAACTCTTTCTAGCCCTTCAACTAATTGCTTTAGTACATCTATTGATACCAACTTGATGTTGGACTATCCAGGTGAAAAAAAAAACCATCATAAGTCTTTGAAATTCCAGAATTTGATGGTACACACCATTATGAGGGTTCTCCATAACTGAATCTTGGAAAATCTAGCTTGAACTTTTTGAATGGTGCTGCATTGTAGGGTGGACAGTAGCTTTTTTCTTTGTTGTCCGAAGATGCTGGTGAATAAGAAGTAAGCTTGGTGACAATGGTCTTTAATTCTTCTATGTCAGATTGAAACTTGTCCATTCTTTTATTGGTGTTATCATTCATTTGTTTGGTGAGTTGATAAAATTTGTCCCATGTGGGCTCATTATTTCTTGATCTGGTTTATTCAACCATATTTAAGAGTTTATAATTGAATTTATGGAATATGGTAAGGATTTTATGAAAATGGAAAGGTGGAGAAGATGATAGAGTCAATGAAAGCACAAATCATGCCTTCATTAGCTCAGAAAGGTTGACTTGATTTCGAGTATAAGTCTAACTCCAAGAATGCTACTAGATTGTAACAAAAGTAGAGAAGAGAATTTATGAAATTTTTCATTGATTGCTTTAGTATTGATTACAAGTCCTATTTATACAAGTTTAGGACTACTCTGTTAGCTAAGTTGAGAGTCAACAGTTAGTTACAATTCTGTTTTACACAACAATCCTTAACCTCTTTGTAACTGCAATACCCGTAATCGTAAAGTAAGAGTAAAGAAGTAATTTAATAAATATGACATGAAATTAAAATAATACATTTACACGAAGAATTTAGTATTGAATAAATTAATTCTTTTGGAAAAAAAAACTGGACCCATTGAGACGTATTTACAAAGAAAAATAAAAAAAATCTGGATGTGTCCAACATGAAAAGAAGGAAAAAAAAAAGAAAAAAATGTATTTTTTCAAAAAAAAAATCGAAAATCGTGGCAGCAGGTAAGCCACGTTCAGCAAAATCATGGCAGCATTTGGGGAGGGACGAAATGCTGAGTAATGCTTAAGTTTAGCATATATATATATAATTTACACTTAACAGATTTCGTTTAGTTTCTTTCAAATCACTCGATTTCTCTAAACATTTGAGGACCAAAAGAAATGTTGAAAGAGCAAAATTTTGAAGGAGTTTACAAAAGAATTTTATAGAGAAGCACGGGAAGTGCTAAGAAAAACATAAGGTAATAATGTGATGTTTATTTTTGAATTTTTAGCATACATGAAATTTCTCGGAATTCAAAGTGGGAATTTTCAAAGGGTATGGTTTATGAAGAATTGAAGAATAAATTAGAAAGTTAATATAAATATTATGTCAGGTGTTGACGATCATCAACCAGGGGAAATTTTTTAGAGGAACGGAAAAGGTAAGGAGGTGATCCACGGGTAGCTTTAAGCGCCACGTAGTGAGTTAGATTTACTTTAAGTAATCTAGATAAAAATGAAATATCTAGTGATAATATTAAAATAAATTATTAGTGCATGCTTTGGTGGAAGATGAAAAATTGATTGATAGGTATGATAGGAATTTTGGACATGTAGAAAATTATTATGTGAGAAATAATTTTTTTGGAATCAACTTATAAGTTGATTTAATAATAAAAACGATAAGTGAAATTCCTGATGAGCTATGGTTGATGTTTTGATACGAATTATGAGAAGATGAAATTTAGTGGATCTTGACAAACTTTGATGGATGATTTGATGTGATTTATGATGAGAGGAATTTAGTGAAATTTTTTTATATAATTTGAGAAAAATCAGGATAACCAATTTAAATATTTGAATTCATGTTTGTTTTTTTTATGTCATTGTTCATATGCATATTTCATATCATTTTTCATATGTATATGTATTAAATAAAAGAAAAGAATCGGGAGGGGGCCGATCTAATTGAAAAACCGGGACAACCAGTATATACTGAAAATAAAAGGGACACTGTGACAGCCGATATATGCTAGAAATAAATATCGCGACGGCCAGTATAAGCTGGAAAGAAAAGAACCAGGAGGGGGCCAATCTAAGATAATAAAAACATGTCGACATATGGGAAGACGTTCCCTAATAATAATTCATGCATTACATCTGTTTTAAATATTGATTGCATTACTAAAATGCTGATGTGTGGTTTGTTATTGTGAATTTTATTTATAGATGAATGAGTCTCACAGAGAGACAGTTATGGTGAGAAAGAAACATAAAAGTATGATATGATAAGAACCATTTAAATGGTTGACTTTATCCTGTGATCCTCATTACGAAGTAATTATGAGATAATTGATAGTCTTAAGGTGAACCAATGAATAAGAATAAGAGATTGAAAGAGAATGAGACTTATGATATGTGTAGTAATAGTGGAATGCTAGTATCAAGTTGTATGAGATATAAGTGATTAAATATTGAAAGACTATTTATACAAATTAAGTACTTCTAGTAAATTTAATTCATTGAGCTTGTGAAGCTCACCCCTCATTGTACAATGATTTCAAGTAGCAGGCAGGACAAATAGTTTGGTGAGTTGAGGTTCAGACGAAATCATTTTCTGTAAGCCACGTATGTGTCAACATCCTCAGACTATTGAGAAAATAAAATAAAATTTATTTGTAAATATTCATGCATTTTACGTTGTATATTATGTTTAAGTTAATATCAGATTGATGTATCTCATTTGTTGAGGGTTAATGATTGATGTAAAAATTTCTGTTTAGTATTATTTTTATGGTTGCATATATATGTCGTGGTGGGATTTTCAAAATGTGATGACACCATCTCGAGGGTGGCCAAGCCGAGATGGGTCGTTACAATTTTGGTATCAGAGCATTAGGTTTTATGATTCTACAGAATGCATAAAAAGAAATAAAGTGAAAGATTAAAATAAATTATATTTTAATGAACAGTCTGAGGATGACACGTAAACACGCTAGAGCTAGAGTTAGAGTTGTTGATTTGAGAGAGTGTGGTATGCTCCCAATATTTTTGATAAGTCGAGGTTGAGTCTGAATCTGTGGTTTGTAGAAGGGAACATGTTGATAGTGTGATTGATATTAGTAATATAATTGATATTAGTAAAGGTGTGAGAGAATCTGAAGTTGAAAGAGATGAGCTAAGATAAGCTCTTACACATACTCTTGAGAAAATGAATGTAATAGATAATAGAGTTGATAGCTTATAGTATAAACTTGATGAACAGGCTAGAGCAGTGCCTGAGATTGTTAATCCAGTAATGATAGACGTTTAAAATGGGGAAAAGTGAGTTTACGTACGAGATGCAGAAAGATTGTTTTGCTAGATATATTAGGTCGAATGCCTTGTTGTTTAAAGGAACTATGAATTCTTTTAAGCCTGAGTTTTGGGAGAAACATGTAGAAAGATTGTTTGGTATTTTACTAGTAATTGACAGGCAGATGATTGCCTTTGCTTCTTTTAAGTTAGAAAGAGAAGTTTTGAAATGGTGGAAGGATATTCTTCCCAGGGTAAGTGCAGATGTTGATAGACTCTTAACCTAGAATAGGTTTAAGGAGGTTTTCCATGATAAATACTTTCCTTAGACCTTTAGAGCCTAACAAGATAGAGATTTTATTTTTTTGAGGCTAATAGGTTGACTGTGGTTCAGTATGAGATGAGATTTGTGGTCTTGTCAATGGTTGTATCGAAAATAGTAGACCTAGAGGAGAATAAGTGTAAGAGGTTCATAGATGAACTATATTTTAAGAGTTGATCAAAACCATCTTACATGAGATTGGTGGATGTAGCACTTCAGATTGAGAAGGATGTGTTGAAATTTAGAAAAAAGAGGAATTAGCGGAAGAAGTCTAGATTTGAGGAGCCTAGAGATAGTACCAGTATGAATGTGTAGGGTGGGAGACCACCCAGATGAGGCGGTACTTGTCATAGAGAACTGTAGTATGGAGTTAGAGGCAAACAAGATCTGTTGCTTTTATAGCTTAGATTAATATCAGTGGGACCCTTAGTTTTGAGAGACAGGTTATAGGAATTGGGAGTCATGACAAAGGAAGTAAGTATGCCACTAAAGGGAAATGGTAATCTGATGTATAATTGGGAGACAGAAGTTGGTCATAGATATATTCAGATAAGATATTTATCTCATAATTGTTCTAATTTGATGTGCTTTGTATATAGAAAAGGTGGACATATCAATTTTGATTGATCTTGGTGCAACCCATTCTTTTGCATCCAGTATTCATATGAAGTCAATTGAAGTATGTATTAGTCCTTTGATAAAAAATATTTTTGTTGAAGTTCCTATTAAAGATAGAATGAAAATTATAAATGTTTACAAGGGTTGTGTGATTCGTATCAGTGATAGAGAATCTGAAGCTGATTTATTATATTTGAATATGGTTGATTGTTTTAAAAAGAATGTAGTGTTAGAGATATGGACATGAGGAGTGTAACTTTCAGAGAGAGCATAAAATACTCTTGAACTATCTTATTTTTGCTTTGACCACTAGGATATGGTTGAAGAAAGGTTGTGAGGAGTATTTGGCATACACAAATGAATTCTAAAAAGGAAAGTAGGAAGTTAGAATAAATATTAGTGGTGAAAGATTATTCTAATGTAATTCTTGATGAGTTGCCTAATTGTCTCCCAGTAGAGGATTAAATTTTTTATTGATATGATATCAGGTTCATCACATATATCTATAGCACCATTCAGAGTGACACCCACTGAGTTAAGAGAATTGAAAGTTCAAGAATTTTTAGATAAACAATTTATCAGACCTAATGTAATTGGGGAGCCCCTGTGTTGTTCGTGAAAGAGAAAGATGGAACGATGAGATTGTGTATAAACTACAAATAGAGGAATAAGAATAAATACTTTTTATCCAGGATAAATGAATTGTTAGAGCAGTGTAAGGAGTGAGTGTTTTCTAAGATAAACTGGAGATTAGGTTATCACCAGTTAAGGATAGAGAATGGAGACGTGCCTAAGATTGCTTTTAAGACATGTTATAGTCGTAAGCTTTTTGTGATGTTATTTAGATTAACTAATGTTCTAAAAACATTCATGGACTTGATGAATAGAGTGTTTAAACTATATCTTAACACATTTATGGTTGTATTTGACATTCTGATATATTCTAAGAAGGAAGAACAACATATGAAATATTAGATAGTGTGTTGGAGATTCTGATGAGAGAGAAATTATATGCAAAGTTCTCTAAGTGTGAGTGTTGGATGAATGAAATAACTTTCTTGGAACATGTAAGATCGGGAAATGGCATAATAGTTGATCCACAAAAAGTAGAGGCAATGTTAAGTTGGGAGAGACCAACTAATGCGACTGAGATTAGAATCTTCTTGGGGTTAGCTGGTTATTATAGAAGATTATTTTAGAGTTTTTCTATTATTGTAATACCGTTGAATTAACTAACCAGAAAGGTAGGTGAGATTTGTCTAGTGAGGGAAGTGTGAGAAAATTTTCCAATTACTAAAGGAGAAATTGACTACAACTCCAGTATTGGTGTTTCCTTTTGGTGATGAAAGATTTGTGGTGTATAGTGATATGTCACATCAATGATTGGGATATGTGTAACATAGGAAAGCTGTGACCCATACTTCTAGGCAATTGAAGACTCATGATAGAAATTACCTTACTCATGACTTAGAGTTGGCAACTATAGTGTTTACTTTAAAGATTGGAGACATCATCTGTATAGAGCCATTTGTTAGATATTCATGGGTTATAAGAGTTTGACATACTTACCTACCCAGAGAGAGTTGAATTTGAGGCAAAGATGGTGGATAGAGTGGTTTGTGACTATGATTGTACAACTCCCTATCATCCAGAAAAAGGTGAAGGTGATAGCTGATGCATTGAGTAGAAAGTCTACAAGAAGGTTAACTGCTATTGGGAGTCCTGATGTAAAATTGATGATAGATTTAGAGAGATGAAAATGAAGTTGAATATCAGTGATAGAGGATCATGATTAACGAATATGGTTGTACAGTCATTCATAGTAAAATGCTTTAGAGATACAAGGTAGAGATGAAAAGATAGAAAAAATTAAGCATTGAGTGCTTACTAGAAAGCAATATGAGTTCAAAATTTGAAGTGAGAGTATTTTGGTATTGGAACATAGGAGTTGTGTTCCCAATGCTGTGGAGTTGAGAAAGAAGATATTGAGAAAGGTATATGATGATGTAGATTCGATGCAACCAAGTAACAATAAGATGTATAGAGGCTTGAGACAAAATTTCTGGTGGTCAGGATTGAAGAAAGATGTAACTGAAATTTTATGGAGCACCATTAAGCATAGTATTAAATAAAGATGCTAGATTTACATCTTAGTTTTGGAGAGGCTTTCAAAAAGCCACGGGTACACAGTTGTAATTTAATGTAATTTTTCATGCTCAGATAGAAAGGATTTTCAAGTACTATAAGATATGTTAAGGGCAAATGTAACGAGTTTCTCATTAAGTCGGGATGCTTACATGGCATCGATTGAAGTTACTTATAATAATTAGTACCAAACTAGTATTGGGATGACAACGATTGAGACATTGTATGGTAGGAGGTGTAGAACTCCTATATGTTGGGAAGAAATGGAAGAGAGAAATATATCTGGTCCATTAATTATTGAGTTAACAACTAAGAGGATCAAATTGATTAGAGAGAACCGTAAAGCAGCACAGAGTAGACCGAATAGCTATACTGATACTAAGAGAAAATCTCTTGAATTTCAAGTAGGTGATTGGGTGTAATTAAAAATATCTCAATGAAAATGTGTTTTGAGATTTAAACATGAAAGGAAAGCCGAATCCGAGGTATTTGAGACCCTATGAGGTTGTTAAGAAAGTTGGACTAGTTGTGAGTAGCTTGTATTTGCCTTCAGAATTAAAACATTTATATAGTATATTTCATGTTTCACTTTTGAGAAAGTATTTACGTGATGAATGTTATAATATTTCGAGCTAAACTATAGAAATTCGGAAAGAGTGAACTTATATACAAGTACCAGAGAGAATTTTAGACAAAAATAACAAGTTTTGTGAAATAAAATAATTGCATTAGTTCAAGTTCTGTGGCGGAATAAGGATGCTGAAGAGATTACGTAAAAGCGTGAGACGAAGAAGTATTGTTCACAATTGTTTCTTGAGTTAGGTGAGGAAATTTCGGGGACAAAATTTGTATAAGGTGGATAGAATTGTAATACCCGTATTCGTAAAGTAAGGATAAAGAAGTAATTTAATAAATATGACATGAAATTAAAATAATATATTTATGCGAAGGATTTAGTATTGAATAAAATAATTCTTTTGAAAAAAAAACTGGACGCATGGGGGCGTAGTTACAAAGAAAAAGAAAAAAAATATGAATGTGTCCAACATGAAAAGAAGGAAAAAAAAGAAAAAAATTATATTTTTTCAAAAAAAAATCAAAAATTTTGGCAGCAGGTGACAACCTGCTACCAAATCTTATTTGCATGTAAGCCACGTTCAGCAAAATCGTGGCAACATTTGGGGAGGGACGAAATGCTGAGTAATGCTTAAGTTTAGTATATATACATACATACATATAATAGTAAATGTAATTTACACTTAACAGATTTCATTTAGTTTCTTTCAAATCACTCAATTTCTCTAAATATTTGGGGACCGAAAGAAATGTTGAAAGAGCAAAATTTTGAACCGACGGGAGAATTTTATAGAGAAGCACGGGAAGCTCTAAGAAAAACATAAGATAATAATGTGATATTTATTTTTGAATTTTTAACATACATGAAATTTCCTGTAACTCAAAGTGAGAATTTTCAAATGGTATGGTTTATGAAGAATTGAAGAAGAAATTAGAAAGTTAATATAAATATTATGTCAGGTATTGGCGATCAGCAACCGAAGGAAATTTCTGAGATGAACGGGAAAGGTAAGGAGGTGATCCATGAGTAGCTTTAAGTGCTACGTGGTGAGTTAGATTTACTTTAAGTAATATAGATAAAAATGAAATATTTAGTGATACTGTTAAAATAAATTATTAGTGTATGCTTTGGTGGTACATGAAAAATTGATTGATATGTATGATAGGAATTTTGGACATGTACAAAATTATTAGGTGAGAAATAATTTTTTTGGAATAATAAGTTGATTTAATAATAAAGCGATAAGTGAAATTCTTGATGAGCTATGGTTGATGTTTTGATACGAATTATGAGAAGATGAAATTAGTGGATCTTGACAAACTTTGATGGATGATTTGATATGATTTAGGATGAGAGAAATTTAGTGAAATTTTTTTATATAATTTGAGAAAATTAGGATAGCTAATTTAAATATTTGAATTCATGTTTGTTTTTTTAATGTCATTGTTCATATGCATATTTCATATTATTGTTCATATGCATATGCATTAAATAAAAAAAAAGAACCGGGAGGGGGTCGAGTCTAATTGAAAAACCATGACAGTCGGTATATGATGAAAATAAAAGGGACATTGTGACAGCCGATATATGCTAGAAATAAATACCATGACAGCCGGGATAAGCTGAAAAGAAAGGAACCGGGAGGGGGCCAGTCTAAGATAATAAAAACATGTCGACATGTGGGAAGACATTCCCTAATAATAATTCATACATTGCATCTATTTTAAATATTGATTTCATTACTGAAATGCTGATGTGTGGTTTGTTATTATGAATTTTATTTATAGATAAATGAGTCTCACTGAGAGACAGTTATGGTGAGAAAGAAACATAGAAGTATGATATAATAAGAATCATCTAAATGGTTGACTTTATGCTATAACCTCATTACGAGGTAATTATGAGATAATTGATGGTCTTAAGGTGAACCAATAAATAAGAAGAAGAGATTGATAGAGAATGAGACTTATGATATGTGTAGTGATAGTGGAATGCTAGTATCAAGTTGTATGAGATATAAGTGATTAAATATTGAAAGACTATTTATACAAATTAAGTACTTCTAGTAAATTTAATTCACTGAGCTTGTGAAGCTCACCCCTCATTGCACAATGATTTCAGGTAGCATGCAGGACAAATAGTTTGGTGAGTTGAGATTCAGACGAAATCATTTTCTATAAGCTACGTATATGTCAATATTTCAGACTAATGAGAAAATAAAATAAAAATTTATTTGTAAATATTCATGCATTTTACATTGTATATTATGTTTAAGTTAATATCAAATTGATATATCTTTTCTATTGAGGGTTGAGGATTAATGTAAAAATTTCTGTTAGTATTATTTTTATGGTTGCATATATGTGTCGTGTTGGGATTTTCAAAATCTGATGACACCGTCTCGAGGGTAGCCAACCCGAGATGGGTCGTTGCAGTAACTAACTAATCTTGCTTTCTTGTTAGCCTTTTCCCTTGTGCTATCTGAATTGTCTTGGCTTCAACCCTTGGAGTCTTAGGGACCTACTAGGATCCTGGACAACTGTTCTACTAGGGTTCTATTTTCCTCTTTTTGCCTTGCTAGTACTGTCAATTGTTGTATCAGTATTTTTAGTTAGGCATACAAACAATCGAAAGTCTCAAGATAATAAGTTGTACGAGTTCAAATTCTACGTTAATAGTCCTTAATGCATAGTTTATTCATTTAAATGTGCAAAAATCAATTTAAAACATGATGAAAACGAAGAGTCAAAGAACTTGTTGTTTGAAAAAACGAAAGTTTGATAGAGAGAAGCTATAACACCTAAAGGCTAAGCGAATCATTGATCAGAACCTAAAAACTTGAAGGGATTTGGTGAAATCAAAAGATTTTGGTCGAAAATAGGGCTTTAGGAGGTTTTAGGTTGTAAAAAGAGGTTTAAATCACAATTTTACTATTTATAGACAACCTGACCTTGCTTTTATTGAGAATCGATTGGTATCATATTATTACCTATCAGTGTTAAGTATCAATTGATCAGTATGGCTTGTTTACCAATCACGACTTCCTTTCATTCTAGCTATTTTGGACTTCCTTTGAGTTCATTCAGCACATTGAGGCCCTTGGACCTTCAAAGTTCGCATTCCAAACCACTAAAACATTTTTGAACACATCACACATTCTCACTCAATTTCAGAATTAAACTCTGATCGAGGACCGAGTCCCAAGTGAAATCCTTTTAATGGGCATTCATCAAAACTTCCTCTGGGGCAAGATTGTAGCCCTTATTTTTTTAGGCAAGATATAAGGTCTTTTTTTTCTTTCAAGGCAATCATGTAAGTCGTTGCTTTTTCCTTTGAGACAAGATATAATCCCTCATTTTTCAAGAAAATCATGTAAGCCCTTATTTTTCCCTTTGAAGCAATACATAAGCTCATATTTTTTGTTTTTGAGGTAAGATATAAACCCTCGTTTTTTAGGCAATCATGTAAGCCCTTACTTTTATTTTTGAGGAAAAATATAACTTATCGTTTTTGCTTTTGAGGCAAGATATAAGCCGTCGTTGCATCATTTTTCAAGCCAATCATGTAAGCCTTTGCTTTTCCTTTTAAGGTAGATATAAGCCATCATTTTTCAAGGTAACCACATAAGCCATTGCTCTTCCTTGAGGCAAGATATAAGCCCTTATCTTTCGAATTGACCTTTTGCAAAGTCTTTGACCCAATTTAAGAATCGAATTCCAAGAGGAGGTTAAACCGATGCCTTCCCTATTAGAGTCCGAAAAATTGGATCACCAAAATCCCCAACATGCACAAGTATCAAACCCTAAGTGGAGTTGGAACTCAAAGCCACCAAATCTTCGAAGCAAACAATCTTCAATCCAAAAGCATCGCTCAAGTGAACGGATACCGACTCCATTACCTTAGAAACGTAACATTATCATGGATGTCTCCATGAAGCATTCTTTTACCCAACAACATGTTTACATTTTGTGCATATATTGCACTCCACCTTTCAAATATTTGAAACGAAACTAAGGTCACTCATAACTTTTGATTGGTGCTCTTAGTGGAGCTTCGATTAAAGGGAGATAAACTGTAGACATCCAATTTCGTTCCAAATATTGGAATAGGTCATGTGTGGGGCTCAATGATGAGAACTCGGTCCCAAGATGCTTGAATTTGGTGAACATGAGAACCAAGACTTATTTTTGGAAAAAAAAATCCAATTACAATCCCAAACCCACATTTTAAAATGGTCAAATTAACCTAACTAAACTTAAAAATAAGCCTTACACAAAACCCATTTTCTTCCCGTGTTAAACCATCCAATGTCATTTAAACTCGTTTAGAGCCAAGGCCCAAAACCAGAGGCTTATTCAGAACACTGACCTTGATCAATCCAAGCTTGGTACTGATTGGTTGGTTAATTGTATTGATCGGTATATATTGACTACTAATTGGTACTTACGTTACATAATCCAGCTCTTCAATGACCAATTTCATTAACACGATTCTCCTTTCAATGGCAAACAAAATCGTTACAAGTCACCCATTTTGACATTTTTCAATAAGCCATTAACCTCTTACACTTTTGTCCCCCCACTACACTTTTGTCCCTTTTTGACACTTATAAATATCCCCCTCTCTTACACCAAGAACAACAACACTTCTAGCAACCTAGTAGAAACTATACACATTTTTGCTCACAACAATCTTTGGTTTTTTGGGTAGAAATCTGTAATAGATTGTTCATGCAAACACTACCATTGCCCTTACAAAATCGACTAGCCAAATCTTTATTTTTGTATAATTGGTCTCATTACAAGAGCAAGTTCAAGTTATCGTACTGATCTAAGTTCAACAGAGCATAAGATCTTTGAATATAGCACCACTCCATCGTACGTCGTAAATTATTTCTTCACAAGGTTAGTAATACACTTTATGTAACATTTAGATTATCTTTTTCTTTTGAGTTAATTATGGTGGATTCATTGAATGCCATTCTCATGTAAAAAGTATGTTCTATAATTTTATCTATGGCCTCCTTAGACTAGTCTTCTAAATGTCAAGAAAGAATGATCAGTATAATACTAGTAAATTTGCTTACTAGGGAGATGACTCTTCTTATGTTATATGTATGTTACTTTAGTTTACATTTTGTGCCAAGATTGTTTAAGGAAATTACATTCCATGAGGATCTAAATAAAAATAATATGTAAGGAAAAGTTTGTATGCCCAAAACTGAATGCTTTAAATTCATTTTGAAATTTTTACTCAAAGATTGCAATCTGTTCAAAAGAAACCGATCGACACCCATTGTGGCCAATCGTGAGTCTACAATCACTGAGCAGTAGCCCTTTGGCATCGATCGATAGTTTCCTTGTAGGGATAATAAATATTCTTTTATTCTACTATTCTAATTTATGTATGCTATACCTTAGTTGATTAACCATCTATATGTGTTCTAAGCCTACTAACTCGTTTATTTAGTGATTGAAATTTACCTTAGTTGTTTACATATTTAGAATTGTTCTTCTTTTATTGTCATATTATCATTTGTTTGAAACGCACTTGATAAAGTGAGTTCATCTTTCCTAGGAGGACAAAGTTGTCCCATGTTGGGTCAATAATCTCCTAGGTATACATGCTCATTTTTCAATTGTGATGTTTGCTATATGACAAGGTTATCCCATATTGGGTCAGTAATCTCCTAGGTATACATGCTCATTTTTTAATTGTGATGTTTGTTATAACTACTTAGATGAAATATTTTGTAATTACTTGTGATAGAATGCTAGTGTATGGTGGATTAAATTAGACTTAAACTTAGATATTTTTCCTAAGATTCTAAGGGGTTAGACTTCAGTCTAGTCAAGAGAGGGAGTTCTAATTCCTCCTTCTCTTATACCCAAATCTTCCTACCCTATAATCTAACATATAGACTAATGACAAGGGATTTGACCCCCTTTCAAGGTCAAATGGAGGCTTCTTATGTGTTATCATTGTTTCGCGCTTAGCAAACATAAGGCTAATCATGAGAAATGTGCCCCGACCTAAAAAAGTTTCCTTCAATAGGAACCCCCTTACAAATTGACAAAAAGGGGGTGTAAGGCGCGATACGCATAATAACTCCATCTCATGTTTCGCTCTTTCCCATTTTCCACTATTTTCTCTTCCATAAATGATCTCATTGAAGTCCTTAACACATATTCAAGGAAAATAAGATTATGCAACCATCATGTTCATTAGTCTCTCTGATTCCACTCTCATATCTACCTCTAATGCTTATAAAAACTAGTTAATCTCCCTTGCTTCTCATCATCCTCTATTCTAACATCAATATGTGACTTTGAGAAACTAACAAAACTGACCATCTGGTTTCCTCTACAATTCAAAGCTAATCCTTCTATTTTCCCAACACAATCAACAATAAATGCATTATGAAACCTACATATTCTTTTGATCCTCTCAAATTTCTCCTAAATAACTTGGTGCTAGGTCCTTCATCCTTTACCAATTTGCAGAGTTCTTGAACTGCTCGAGGGCTCCCAAGCCCCCGACATTTCCACAATATGCAACTTATTGTGGTTGTCGAGATTGGACTTCGCTAATCTCCACCATTATCTCGATGTGACTCCCTTCATTACTTTCTACATGCAATTGCCGCCTTCTTTATTGCCTGATTTTATTAAGAAGCTGTATCCTAGACCAATGCCTAATTTCATATGTTAATCACTCCAAAATAAAAGATATCAACTCAAATAATTCCTATGAATAACAGATAATTTGCTTAATTGCTTAACATACTTTTTATAGTGATGTTAGTAGAGGGAATAAAGTGAAGGAGAGATGATATTGTACTAGAGATACGAGAGTTGATTGATGATTGATGGAGTGACTTTCTGTTTTCTTTGAGTGAAGCAGAGATGATTGAGGGAATAGAGTGATGTTTGAAGTCATCGACACTAAGAGAACGAGATCCCTACTAAATAGATATGGAGAAGCGTAAAAGATTTTGTTCTAGAAGCGCAAGAGACTCCTATAGAGAAAAAGAAAGATCCTAGAAATAGAGTAATAGGGAAAGATACTTTTGTCCTTTTAAGTTTACCGAGGCTCATGTGTAGAGTTCATTTGCAAATTCTATCAATTTTGATAGAATTTATATAAAACTTACTCAATTCCACTAGAATTCATTTGTAAATGAATTATACACATTTTGTTATTAAACCAAACATGAAGTCAGTTCATTTTTAAATAAACTCAATACTTAATTAGTAAACCAAACACAATAACCTATAAAATTCAATTGAATTCCATAAAAATCGTACAATTCATTTAAACAAAACAAACGATAAGAATTAACGAAATTAGCCAACTCGAACTAATTAACCCAATCTAATCTTTGCAATTGCCACCTATATCCATCCTAGTGTTCTTTGTGTTGATTTAGGTGTCGATTGATACCATTTAAAAGTTGTTTTTTTGGGACTCTCCGGAAAGAGAGATTAAAACAATTTTTTTTTTTTTTCCAAAGGAGGCCAAAGCAGTTCAAAATATTTTATTTTAAATGGATTTAAGGGGTATTAAATCAGTACCGACGATGACGATAGACCCAACCCGAGTAATGCCCTAAACCCTCTAATCAGCGCATGCGCTTGAATAGAAGAAGGCAAAGCTAAGCAGAGCTAAAGGGAAGCAATAGCATAATCACGCGAAGGCCTTATTGACTCTTCTTTTCAAAGACTTGGAACCCAAAGTACTGAGAACGACAATGGCCGAGAAGTGCACAGAGGAAGCAATGGACCGTCACGGACCTAAGCACTCCATTCCTTCCGGCGAGGGCTCTGTATGGGCTGACGTCTCAGCTCTCCTCGCAGCCGCTTGCAAAGGTAGACTTTTCACTCATTTTACCGTAATTTAAATCCATATTTCGATAACTGTCTTGTTTACTTTGGTTTGGTTGCTGAGGAAGTTAAAAGGCAACAAAAAGGAAATTGAAAATTTTGAATCTTTGTTTTAGTGTGTTTCTTTGGTACTTGGAAATAATTTAAGTCAAGACTGGTAAGCTGAGCATTTTTGTTACGTTATATTATTGGAAGTCTGTAGTTTTCTCTAGCTTTGGTGATCCTTTTCCCTTGCACTGTGTTGCTAACGAGGGTGAAGGTTTTGCATTTGTTTGTTCAATGAAGATCTGAGGGTTATTGTGAAAATAATTGGGACGTTGATGCTATGCTATGTTTCGTTGCTGAGAAACCATGGAGTAAGGGAGAAAGAAATAGAAAAAAAGGAGGGGGAAACGGAAGCCTTTCTTTTACTTTATTTTACGAACAGTGAAGAGCTAAAGAGTAGGCTCAATTAAATATCTCCAGTTATTTGGATGAGTGTGTTAGAACTTTAGGAGCTCTTATTTGGT
The DNA here is from genome assembly GCA_023935145.1 of Bretschneidera sinensis. Taxonomy (NCBI): domain Eukaryota; kingdom Viridiplantae; phylum Streptophyta; class Magnoliopsida; order Brassicales; family Akaniaceae; genus Bretschneidera; species Bretschneidera sinensis. Next base: position 75,088,298 of record CM043701.1, on the reverse strand, counting down.
TTGCAGAGTAGGGTAGTAAAGAAATTTACTTTATATTGGGGTGTTTGGTACTCCATTAAACATCAGCATTAAGTGAATTCTTATCTTGTACAATTATTCAGGTGAGCGAGTTCCTCTTTTTTCTGTCCTATTGAAATTGTTAATGTCAGGGCGGAGGCAGGAACTTTAATTTGGGGAGAGGCCGAATAATATTATAGTTTCATGACAGAATTGCATATTTGAGAAGCGTCTAATAAATCAAAACTTCAAAAGTGAATTTGTTCATATGAGAATTTTACAATCTAAAGGAGTATACGAATGTGTATCCAGTTTTCACTTGAAGAAGGTATCAATAGTTTTAGGTTTGTTCATAGTTCACCTAAGTTTGAAGGGTAGTAATATGAAGCGAAAGTCAATGAAAACTATCTATCAATACATCAGGTAAACATTATCACATAGTTCATCATTTTTACCAAACATTTTCAATTAACCCCTAAACAATCCTTTGATCTCCCTCTCTACTTTTGGTTAGTTTGGAATTAAAGAAATAAGAAGTTTTTGATGGTGAGAAAAGGTCTTTTGAGTCGATTAAAGATGAATCGTGTTCAAGGGTACTTACTTTGTTAATGAGAATTATCTATTAAATTTTTTTGGATCTACTATCTATGAGATAGTTTTTGTAATTGAGTTGCACCCCATTGGTGCCATATATATAAAAAAGAAAAAACCTAAACCAATTTTGATTCACGAGCCAAGCTGGACATTCATGATCAAATAAAATCGATTGAGATAACCACACTGTATATATTCATTAATTTCACAAAATTCAAGTAAACCGAATGATAATAGATACCAATGCATGAAAATCATGCAAACCAAAACACACTAAATGGCTAAAAAAATAGACATAAGCTAAGGACTTTTTTTGGGGGGGTGGTGGTTGTGGCAAGTTTTTTTGAGGGGCCCAAGTATATTATCTTATCAACAAAAAAGAAACATATAATATATGTAATATTATTATACGGGCCAAATATATTTAGAAGGTTAAAAAATATTTTAAAACGTGGGGGGACATGGTTCCCCAAAGTATAATGTGGCTTTGCCTCTGGTTAATGTCCACATCTACATAAAAGTATGGCCTTTTTCCATAATTTTTTGTAGGTTCATAGGGTGAATTTTTTAGGATTTAGTGACCTGAGGCTACTCTAGTATTTTCCTTGCTAATTCAACATTCTCTTCGTAATTTTTGCTGCAGATCTTCAAGATGGTGATCTCATTCATGGAGATAATTTCAATCTTTTTGCTGCCATGTCTGCTTTAGAGGTATTGTACATCTTGATTATAAGTAATTTGCTTAGTGCTGGGGTTATCCCCCTTGGCATCTTTGATAAATATGCTTAAAAGATTATTCTTCCTTTCTACTTTTTGGTAGGAAAGGGAGTGTTGTTTTATTGGTTGATGCAGGCTGCATTTAGTAGCATCATTAAAAAAAAATGTTTTTTGTTTGACGTAGCCCTTGCAATCTTTTCCCCTTTCTGCTTGAAGAAGAATCCTTGCTTTCATGCCCTAGTTTTTGCATTTCTGGATTACATACCTTTTTGTAATCCAAATGAAATTTATGATTTTCTATTAACCCTTCTTTTCTACATATTTTTCTATTAGACGTTTTTGAAAGGCTGCAATTCTAAATTGCCATGCGTAGTCTTAAATGTGAAACATGCACAATATGACTATTATCACTTGCAATATGTTTTGTGCTTTATTTTATTTGTCTTCCCTTATCGGGAATTGATATTTCATCATTTGAGTTTGATCTTTTTTATTTATTTTTTGTTTATATCCTTACTAGATTATGGACCCAAAGATGGATTCAGGTATTATTTGTAGATATTATTCCACTGATGAAGCTATCGAAAATGGTGCTGCTCCAGTTCCTATAAGCTTAGACACAACTATTGATGTTCAATACACTATTGACATCATGGACCATCTTCTAGCGTGCGAGGTAAATATAAATTTCCTATGATAAATAAACTTCGATGAGATTTAGTTAGACATCATATTTTATATTTCTCATCTCAAGAAAAATTCGAACTGTTTATTTTATTGCCTACACTTTTTTGATAAAGAAAATATTGTAAGCTGTATGCATATCTGGTTACACATGCATATATAATTGCGTGCATGTGTCTTGTGTTTTGCCTTATATGCACAGTAGGTCCTGTTGCGATCAATTGTTTTGGTCTGTTACATCTAAATTGTAGTCTTTCATGGCAGGCAACATGGCACAAGGGTCATTCATTGGCACAAACTGTCTTTTCGTGCATCTATCTTCTGAGGCCTGATAGGACATCTTCACATGCCTTATTGCATTCTTATTGCAGAGTCATACGCGGAACATGCAAGGAAGTTCTTTCGGTTGTTTCATATGCACGTACACATGAAGTAAAGTATTCAACGGCTCTTTTTGCATCTATTTTTCTTATAGGAACAAATTCAGGGATTTAATTTCTCTTCATTTTGAAATTAGTTTTTTTGCTCTACACATCCATAATGACTTACAGTTTAAAGATTAAGAATTTGGGTTTAATTATGACATTTTGTTGCTTCTCAGAACCGAAGCAATGTTGGTTTTATCTGATATAACAGTTTCCCTGATTTGAAGGGAAAGCGGAAAGAAAGCTGAAAAACGAAAAGTGAAAAGAAAAAAAGAAAAAAGAAAAGAAAAAGATATAGAATACTTGTGTGAATAGCTGTTCTTGATGTGAAATAATATTCATATCCTGGTTGCAAGGCAGCTTAGTATAATATCGTGCAAATTTTTGCCTTGTTTTGTATTATTAATATTATTTTCATTTAAAGTACAAATTCAGCTTTTATCATATTTGTTTCGTTGACAGGAAGAGGATCTTTTTACAATGATATATGGCCTTCCTTTGAGTGGGGATGGAGATGACAAGTGCTTATTGATGTTAAATGCTGTCGAAGAAACAATCTGTCGTCAATTGCGTGCTTGCAGAGCTCCATCATCAAAAAGAAGGGTATTAGAGGGTAATTATCTGATGGGCCAAACATATTTTTTTCTTTCCTATTCTCTACATTGAATGGTTAGAAAGGGTTGAGATTGAGCTATATTAGATTGAACAACAGTGGTAGTTAGTTTGCATTTTTTCTTTTTAAAAGTAGAAATTTATAAATAAAAAATCACCAAGGGTGCAACCTGCACAAAAGTTATCTACATGCAAGTAGCTCCACCAAATCTAAAAGATCTTCAACATTCACACAAAAATTCCTCTTGAACCAAAAACTAAGGGTATTAAACCATTTATCTCTAATCACTTCTATAGGTCTCTCTTTGCCATCAAAAGCCCTTCTATTTCTCTCCTTCCACACAAGCCAAAAAATAGAGAGAGGAATCAAAGCAAAAACCTTTTTTAGCTCCTTAGAAGCACGTATACCACTCCAAGCCCACATTTCATCTTTTATGGTACTGACAACCACCCAAGAAATACCCAAAACGCTATAAGCCATCTCCCACAAGCTTTTAGCCAAAGAACACTCAACTAAAAGATGAAACACGGACTCAACACAACCTTTTCAAATATGGCACCTAATAACAACTAGTTAGTTTGTGTTAACAACAAATAAGTAGGACTGATCAGCCGTTAGGCAAAAATTTTGGAATCTTAGAGGTGTTGGTATACTCCATGTAGCAACTTATGAAAATGCACTCCTTCTAGCAGCAAGTAGGCTTCCTGAATCTTGAGCGTTGAAATCTGCTGGCAAAAGCGTAATCTTCCCTAACAAGAAATTTAAAAAGGTGTCTTGAACATTTGCTTTAAACATGATGCAGGAGCATATAAGAAGCTGGCTTATTTAATTTTTTAATATGTTTTCTTGTTTCTCTTGTTTTATTTAGTTTATGGACAGAAATTATGTTTTAAGCTTTTATTCTGTCCATATTTTAAGCTTTTATTAATAATCATTTGACTAGCATGTGACTTTTAGTGAACATGGATGGCTAGGGTTAGTTGGGACTTATTTTTAATCAAGGATAGGGATTTAAGGTCTGTGATAATCCTAGTATAAATAGTCCTTTCATACTTATTGTAAGCAACCCTCAGCTTTCAATCCTAAACTCTATTATCTTGTTTGAGCTTCAACCTAAATCAGAATTTTACCTTTAATCTGTTCTAGAGCTACTGTTTTCACTTCCTAACCTACACCATAACACTCTTAAAAGTCACCTTTTGCTTCAAGCTTTTGGTTAAAGGGTTAGGTTGTAGGTGGTAAACTATCAGCAGCTTGCTTAGGAGTGTGATTCTTTTATTCTTCGAGAAGATAAGTAGATTAGAATTATTGCTCTAAATTTCTCATTGGTTAAGTTATACAAATCCATAATCTGAAGTTTGTAAGTGTTCATAACTTTATGGCCCTTATCTGTTGTACCATGATATTTCTTAAATTACCTTTTCCAATTATGTCATATGTGACTATTTGTGGAGATTCGGCCCATAGAACGTTTGCTTCAATTGGTTCTAAGCTTACACTACCAAGTTAGGCACTATTTGTGGAGTTTCACAAAATAATCTTGCCACGTGTGCTAATATCACTCTTTCTAAGGGTGTGCATGGGTTGGGTTGGGTCGGGTTATAGGTCAACCCTAGTCCAACCATGACATATTATTTTTAACCTTAACCTAACCCACGGGTTACATAAATCTCAACCCTAACCCAACCCATGAAATTTGGGTTGGGCTCGGGTTGGCTTGTGAAATCAAAATAGGCTTAAAGAGGTTGGGTTGAATTGGTTCGAATTAGATTATTGAAGTTTATTTTTTCATTTCATATGCTAAATATTACAAAAAGAATTTAAAAGCATCACATTAAATTATTCAAATTTTAATGTCTCTCAGAAATTCAAATTTCAAATGTCCAAATATCATACATAAATTAAATCACTAGCTAATAGTATTGGTTACATAATTAAATTCGAGTTAATGGGTTACAGGCTGGGCTAAGGTTGCAAAAAATTCAACTGTAATCCAACCCAAGCTTAATTCGGGTTGGAAATTTTCAACCCTAACCCAACCTTAATTCGGGTTGGAAATTTTCAACCCTAACCCAACCCAACCTAGCTTGCCCAAAGTCCGGGTTGGGCCTGGCTAGCTTGCCCAAGTTGCACCCTAGGCTTTCTAAATGTAAGCTTTGTGCTTCTCCTTAGTCCTTACCTTCATCATGCACTCTTAGCTCAAATCAATTGTAAATGATAACTTTGCCTACAGAGAATGACGTCTCTATTATAAAGTTCTTATATCAAAGATTTTGGTCAGAACAGTAAAGGGAGAGAAAAACAGAAAGTAGGAGATCTCAGAGGGAGAAGAAGATAGAAGTTAAGAGAAAGGGAGAGGAAATTAAGAGAGAAAGGAGGAAATTCGAGAGAAAAAGAGTACTTTCATCATTACTCTACAATGGAGCAATGTTGAGTATTTATACTGCAACAAATCAAACTAACTACTAATTGTAGTGAACATAATAGCAAATCAGTTAAGCTAACAACCAACAGCTTTGTCAGCTATCTCTAAGGGTGCGTTTGGGAGTACTGTGCTGTATCAGTTAAGCTAACAACCAACATCTTTGTCAGCTGTCTCTAAGGGTGCATTTGGGAGTACTGTGCTGTAGTTGCGATGGTACCAAAAGTACTGTGAGAGTGCTGGTACCAAAAGAACTATGAGAAGTGTTGCTGCCAAGAGTTTGGTAAACTGTCTTGCAAAAACACTGTGAAAGTGCAGCGTTTGGTAAACTGTCTTGCAAAAACACTGTGAAATTGTTGTGATTAATAATAATGTTTGGTAATAGTAATCTTAATGGTGCTATGAAATTATAAAATTACCAAAATAGACATGGTTCAAAGATATATAGTTTTAATGAATTATTTTATTAACTAATGAGGTATTCTTTATTAACAACAAAAATGAAATTATTCATTAGCTAATAATAATTAGCAACTTTATATTAATAAAATCATTTTTTACTTAATAATAAAATAAAAAATATCTACAATCTTTGTTTGTTTTCTTTGGCCGCTTCTTCCAAGTGCCATTTCCATGGCCGAGCTCGTCGTTTCAAGTTTCAACAAAGAGAAATGGGGAACTTTGGTAAGGGAAATTTCGGTTTTACATAAAATTCATTAAAACTTTAGGAGCTACTCGGTCAAGCACATTTTGAAAGCTCCCCCACCATTGCTTCTAAGAAAAGGGATGTTTAGCTTTTCCTATTTTCGGAAAAGTTGTAGTAGTAAAATTTTACCAAACAGTAATTTTAGGAAAAGCTATCAAATTTATTCCCACCAGCTGTTTTTCTATGGGCTAAAGCTTTCCCAAACTCCCCCTAACTGTCTTACTAACTTTCCCCATCTGTTTGCTAGCTCCTTTAAGTGTATTGTAGCCTTTGAGGAGCTTGCCTTGTTCTTTGGCATCTCTTTAACACTTGTTGCTGCCTTGCTGTTCTAACTCAGCTTTTACATCTTTCTGTTCCAGTTCTACTTCTCTGCCTTGTTGTTCTACTGCCCTTGTCTCTTGATTTGTGTAGCTATCATTAGCTACTCCTTCATTAAACTGACCTTGTCCTCAAGGTCATGAGCCTGCAGGAGGGGTCTGGACCACAGTAAGGTCTTCCCAAGATGTTTCCTCATGTGGCAACCCTTTCCACTGAACAAGTACTTGTGGAATGGAACTAGCTTGTTGTGGTGCCAAATGTTTCTCTAGTCTAGTATTGCTAAAGGGGTGGGAACTGGTTTGTTGTTATTGCTCAAGTCAAGCAAGGACAGTGGTGTTTCAGGTGGTTTGCCTTGGAAAAGTTTAAGTAAGGATATATGGAAGACATTATAAATATTGAAAGTAGGTGGTAAGGCCAGCTTATAAGCTACTGGACCAATTCTTTCTATCACTTGAAATGGCCCATAATACCTCTTGCTTAAACTTTAGATTTGAGTCTCAAAGCTGGGGATTGTTGTTTGTAAGGTTGCAACTTGATTAACACCAAACTTCCTTGTGGAAGCACCTTGTCCTGTCTTTTGGTATCTGCTAAGGACTTCATTCTGGATTGAGCTTGAAAGATGTGTGTTGTGAGGAGTTGGAGAAGCTCATCTTTACTGAGTAGTTCACTGTCAACAGCTTCAATGTTAGATGATCCAGGTACATATCTTTGAATGACATGAGGTTCCTTGCCATACAAAGCTTTGAATGGGGTCATTCTAATTGCGGAATGGTAGGAGGTGTTGTATGAATATTTTGCCCAGGGAACTAGTTGGAGCCATAGCTGTGGTTTATCTTGAGTGAAGGCTTTTAAGTAATGCTCAATACATGTGTTAAGCATTTCAGTTTGTCCATCTGATTGGGGATGGTAAGCAGAACTAAAGTTAAGAGAACTGCCACTGAACTTGAACAACTGCTTCCAGAAAGAGCTCAAAAAAACCTTATCCCTATAAGATACAATTGAATTAGGGATTCCATGTAATTTCACTACTATGTCACAGAATAGCTTAGCCACTCTGGGAGCAGAAAAAATGCTGGGTAAAGGTCCAAAGTGTGCATATTTGGTTAGTCTATCAATGACTACCATTATGACTGAATAACCTTGTGCAAGTGACAATCTTGTGATGAAGTCCATTGAAATATCTTCCCAAACATTCAGGAACAGGCAGTGGTTGTAGTAAACCATAAGGCAAGGCTGGAGAATACTTTGTTTGTTGACAAATCAAACAATTTTTGACAAACTCCTTGATATCCTACCTATAGTCTTCCAGAAGAAACTGTCTAAGATCCTCGTAATTGTTCTATGGACACCATTGTGTCCTCCCAGGAGGGAAGAGTGGAATTCTTCCAAAACTTTAAATATGAGGGATGAAGTAGAGCATTGGACCAATTTGTTCTTGTAAAACAACAAGCCTTCCTTTACTGAATATCCTTCTGGGCCTTCACCTTTGTTGAGCTCCTTATGTATGTTAACCAAGTCTTGAGCTACTGTGTTCTCCAACTTTAAGTCTTCTAACAAGTCAAGAAGTGGGTAAGAGAGGTACATGCACAGTGTGCTGGAGTCTCCATATTCCAATGGTTCATTTGTACTAGGAATTCTTGACAATGCATCTGCAGCAGCATTTTCTCTTCCTGGTTTGTACAGAATATCATAAGAAAATCCCAGTAACTTGGTTAGGTAGTGCTGCTCTAGAGTCTGTACACAGATTTCAAATTTTCTCCCTAGCAAATACTGCCTCCACTTCTTTAAAGCCTGTGTACTTTCATCAGAGAGGGAGAAGAAGATAGAAGTTAAGAGAAAGGGAGAGGAAATTAAGAGAGAAAGAAGAGGAAATTCGAGAGGAAAAGTGTACTTTCATCATTACTCTACAGTGGGGCAACGTGGAGTATTTATACAGCAACAAATCAAACTAACTACTAACTGTAGTGAACAGAATAGCAAAAAGCTAACAACTAACTGTAAGAAAATATATCTTTGGATGTAAAACATATCTCAAAATCCAGGAAATATTCATGTTAAATCACCAAGAATGAACAGATTAATATGCGGAAGCGTACCTGAATCCATGACAATTAATTACTCTTTAGAGCCGTGCGGTATGTCTTCCAGATCAACACGTTCTCTTAGAGAATTCTTTGTTTTCTTTTGCTCTCTCTCTCTGATGATGGGATGTCAAAGAATAAAATAATAATAATACGTGTGATTTGGGGACCATAACCACTATTAATAGATAACTTCTCTGTTACTTTTTAGAATTTTTATTTTAGTCCATCATAAAAAATAAAAATTACCCGTAAGTCTCTACACATTAAAAACCCACACTCTATTAGATACATTAAAGCCTACCTAAACCTTAGTAGACCACTTTAAATGGGCTTAATTTTATATGACAGTCTACAACACATAATTATTCACATATAAGCCCAATGTTGGATTAAGGATCCAACACTAACAGCTTTGCCAGCGGTCTCTAACTGTCTAACTAACTTTCCCCATTTGTTTGCTAGCTTCCTTAAGTGTCCCTTAAGTGTATTGTAGCCTCTGAAGAGCTTGCCTTGTTCTTTGGCATCTCCTTAACACTTGTTGCTGCCTTTGCTGTTCTAACTCAGCTTTTTCATCTTGCTGTTCCAGCTCTACTTCTCTGCCTCCTTGTTCTATTGCCCTTGTCTCTTGATTTGTGTAGCTATCACACTACCTGGTTATGATTAGTGCTTATGCTTTCTGACATCTAATTTTACTTCTTGATGTTTAATACTGCATACTTTCTGACTGCATGCAATTAAAATGTATACAAATTTTTGTAGATTAAAGTAGTAGTTATTTAATGCAGATATAGAGCCATTACAGCCAAATCTGGAGTTGGAAGAAGGCTATTGCAAAGCTTTGCTATGCCGCTTACGTTTTCGTAAGGTCTTTCCCTGTGTTTATACTTTTATAAGTTCTGTGGATCTTATAGGCCTCTATCTATACGTTTGTGCATGTTTGTATTATATTTATAGAAATATAGAATACCCTTGAATCTCTCTTCCTTTGTGAAATAGTTTGATCAAGATTCAAAGTTCAAATTCTTACTTGCATGGCCTTCAAATCTATTTATATATTTATCATTGAAGCTTTAGATCAGAAGCTTCCAGCTTCCAGCTTCCGCCTTGTGTCTTGTTTTTTCTTTTCCCACCAAAACGATGTAGTTTTGGTTTTATAATTACTTGGGCTATATAAAGAGCAATCTATAAACCCTATAAAGACCTAAATTATAAAAATCAGTTAATAAAAGGCTTAAGGTAAAGAATCTTATCAAGTTAAATAATAACCTAATTTAAATTAGATCTTTAACAAATTTAAATTTTAAGATCATATTCTAAAAAGGGAAAGCATTAAATTTATGTGGAACTTTTTTCTGTTATTTTTTCCCTCAACACAACATAGTTTTGGTATTTGTAATTATATGGATTATATAAACAAAGCCCAGTTTATAAACCCTATAAAGGACATAAATAATTTTTTTTTTGGATAAGTAAAGGACTTAAATAATAAAGCGCAGTTTATAAAAAGCTTAAAAGTAAAAAAATACATTCAAGTAGTAAACTAACTTAAATTAGATCTTAAAAAGTTTGAATTTATAATATCATATTAAGAAAAGAAAAAATTGAATTTATGTGGTGATTTTTTTCCTTTTTGTTTTTCCTAAACAATGTAGCTATGTTGTTTGTAGTTATGTTGATGATATAAAGTCCAATCTATATACCCTACAAAAACCCGAAATAACAAAGCTTAGTTTATAGAAGGGAAAAAGTAAAGAAAACAATTAAGTTAAGTAGTAGATAAAACTAAATTAAATTTAGGAGATCATATTCTAAAAGGGGGAATTGAATTTATGTGGCCCAAATGATGCAGTCAAGGATGGCAATGGGGCTGAATGGGAGCAGGTTTCCCTCAAACCACCCATGCCCTGCCAAGTTTCTATCCCCACTCACCCCCGTATCCAGGGAAAATATTTTTCACCTAAACTACCTTGATGCAAGGGCATCGTGGATCCGCCACGACTACTCACATACCACCAACATCAACAAGTTAAAACAAAAAAATTCAAGAAAAAAAATGAAAACTTTATTGGAAATCACCTTGATAAGATGCCCAGGTGGTGATCTTCCAAACACTGAAGTCTAGAACGACTTGTAAAGAAAAATACAGCAACCAAAGCAAGAAAGAAAAGAAGACAAGCAATTGTTATCGAGGTTCGGCAATAGCCTACGTCCCCGTGAGTTCCTCTGAACTCTCTGCACTAAACCAATGGTTCTTTACGATCCAACAACCCTCTTCAAGAAACCTCAAGTTCTTGAAGAAACCAAGAAGAGAAGAAAGAAGATGATAAGAACTATTACAATGCTCTCTATCAAATCTATACTACTCTCTCTTTACAACCAGCCTCACTACAATGAGTCCCTCTTGTGTTTTGTGTCTTTGCATTTTTACACAATTCTCTCTTGTATGTCTGTCACTCTTCATAATTGATCTCAAATTATGTCACAATGTTGTTGAGAATAAAGCTAGGTGACCATTTATATAGTGCACCAACTTCTTGTCCAATTTTGAGAGTCAGTCTTCACCCTTAGATCTTGATGACCACTCAACCATGGCCTTTGATCATTCTTTAGTCAAGCTGTGCGTTTTGATCTTGTATCCACGCACTCAACATAAGGCTGAAAAATTAGCCTGGGTGTGCCTTCAGGGTGCGGCCTGAAACAGGGCAAGGTGCGGCCTGAAACAGGGCACACTTTCTGCCACACTGTGCGCCGCGGCCTGGGGTAGGTTGCACTGCGGCTTGGCCTTCCTCCAGCATTCCTCCATGCTGTGTGCTGCGGTCTGGACAAAGTTGGGCCGCGGCCTGACCTGATGCATATATTTTCCAGCTTGTGTGCTTAGACGAACACACTAGTGTGCCTACCTTTGCCTTGCTCCAAGGTGCTGCGCACACTTGTGTGCACTTCTTTAACATGCTGAAATTTATTCTTCCAAGCTTGGTTTAGACATTAACCTTGTTTAAACCATGTTTAAACCTTAGACAAATATCAACAATCTCTACCTTTGTCTAAGTGTTTAAACATGAACCATTGTGCAGAGAACTTCAGGATCCAAACTCATCTTGAGTCATCAATCAATCGACTCCAATCCTAAGTAGTCCAAGGCAATGATTGAATTTACTTCGAGGTAGAACTTTAGTACCTAAATCCGCAGGATTTTCTTCCGTGGCTACCTTGTCCACATGGATGCATCCTTTCGTAACATTTTCCCGAATGAAATGGTACCGAACATCCATGTGCTTTGTTCTCTCATGGAACACCGGATTTTTGCACAAGTGCAATGCACTTTGACTATCCGAAAACACCACAACCTGCTCCTCTAGTACCTTCAACTCTTCCAACAACCCTTTACACCACATAGCTTCCTTAATAGCTTCCGTTGCCGCTATGTACTCAGCTTCGGTTGTTGAGGATGCTGCCACCGGGTGCAATTGAGCCTTCCAACTTGCACAACATCCGTTTAAGTTGAAGAAGTAGGAGGTAATCGATCTCCTTTTATCCCACTATGCTCCATAGTCCGAATCCACAAAACCCTCAAGGCAGATGGATTTACCCCTCTTCTCATAAACCAGCCCTACTTCTGGGCTTCCCTTCAAGTACCTCAGCAACCACTTCATCCCAAACCAATGCTCTTTTCCGGGATTACTCATAAACCTGCTGAGAACACTTATTGCATGAGTAATATCAGGTCTAGTGCTTACCATAGTGAACATAACAGAACCAACAACACTAAAATAAGGGACTTTTTCAATTTCCTTCTTCTCCGCCTCCGATCTTGGACATTGATCGCTGGAGAACTTGAAATGACCAGCAAAGAGAACTTTCATTGGTTTGCTATCTTCCATAGAGAACTTAGATATCATCTTTTCTATGTAGGAAGTTTGAGAGATCTTCAATCTGTTTCTATCCCTTTCTCGGATGATACGCATCCCAAGGATCTTCTGTGCATGGCTAAGATCCTTCATCTCAAACTCTTCACTAAGTTGAGTCTTCAATTTCCTTATCCTCTCCATGCTGCTCCCAACCAGCAACATATCATCAACATAGATGAGGATGATCACCACTTCCTCAACCTTCTGCTCCTTGTAGTACAAGCACGAATTATAGTAGCTCCTCATGAAACCTAAGCTGATTACAAAGGAATCAAACCTCTTATTCCATTGCCGAGGTGATTGCTTCAGGCCATAGAGAGATTTCTTCAATAGACACACCAACTCTCTCTGCCTCCTTCCTCATAGCCTTCGGGTTGTCTCATGTAAATGGTTTCATCGAGCTCTCCATGTAAGAACGCTATCTTCACATCCATTTGCTCGATTTCCAATCAAATTGGACCACCAATGCTAACACTATCTGTATCGTCTTGTATTTCACAGCCTATGAGAAGATTTCGATGAAATCTATGCCTTCTTTTTGTGTGAATCCCTTTGCCACCAGCTTAGCTTTATACCAGACTTCATCTCTTGGAGTATTCCCTTCTTTGATTTTGTAAATCCATCTACAATCCACAACTTTCTGTTTTTCTGGTTTGGGCACCAACTCCTAAGAGTTGTTCTTCATCAAAGAATCCATTTCTTCCTCCATAGCCAGCTGCTACTTTGACGAATCCTTACACTCCATGGCATCCGTGTAAGTTTTTTGTTCAACCTCTCCTTCTATCCAAGGAGCTGCTACATTAGCATCCGCAAACCCATATCTCAAAGGCGGTCTAATCACCCTCCTTTTCCGGTCCCTTGTGAGCTGTTAGTCATTCTGATTTGCTGCATCAACCTCTTCTAGTTCAGCCTATTCTTGAGTTTCTTGAGCATGGCCTTCATCAATGGGCTCTACCTGGTCCGAACCCTCTTGCCTTCCTTGCTCTACCTGAACCGAACTTTCTTTGATGCGATGCTATACAAATTCTGGATTGGTTTGCTCACTAGCCCCTGCAGGGTTAGTTTTCTCCAAGTAGGGAAATAACAATTCATTAAAAATAACATCCTACTTATTATGAGTTTCATGCCCTTCTTTTCTAAGGACCACAACCTATATCCCTTAACCCCATCACCATATCCTAGAAATATACATTTTCTAGACCTTGGGCTAAGTTTATCATCCTTTTGATGTGCATATGCAGCACACCCAAAAGTCCTAAGGTTGCTTTAATTCAGGGGGTTTCACACTTCACATCTCCATGGGAGTCTTGAGCTCTAAAGTTCTAAAGGGTGATCTATTTATCAAGTATACAGCAGTAGCCACAGCTTCTCCCCAAAAATATTTTGGTAAACCAGATCCTATTAACATGCACCTAACCTTTTCCATAAGAGTTCTATTCATCCTCTCAGCAACTCCATTTTGCTGAGGTGTTTTTACAACCGTTCTATATCTTAGAATGCCATTTAATTCACAGAATTTATCAAAATCCTTATTGCAAAATTATAAGCCATTATCGGTTTGTAAAGCCTTAACTATCCTACCCATTTGAGTCTCCAGCAACTTCTTCCACACAACAAATTTATTCAAGGCATCTGATTTATTTCTAAGCAAATAAACCCACACTTTTCTTGAATAATCATCAATTAAAGACAGAAAGTAAAAGTTACCTCCCTGTGTTGGTGTTCTTGCCGGTCCCCAAAAGTCCGAATGAATGTAGTCAAGAATGCCCTTAGACTTGTGCACTCCGGTGTTGAAGCTGACCCGGTGTTGCTTCCCAAGAATGCAACACTCACAGAAATCAAATTTCTCTACTTTGTCTACTCCAAGTAGACCGTTCTTGCTAAGAACTTGCAGGCCCTTTTCGCTCATATGTCCCAAGTGAGTGTGTCAAAGGGTTGCCCTATCCATCTCAGCCATCAAGCTTGCTGCTTGATCCTTGGTTTCTGTTTCACCGATCATCTCATAAAGTCCATCTTTTATTGCTGCCTTGATCACTACCAAAGGTCCCTTGGTCACCTTGATCTTTCCTCCCTCTACTTTGCAAGAATACCCCAAAGAATCTAGCTGCCCTAATGAGATCAAATTCCTCTTCAAATCTGGAAAATATCTCACATTTCGCAGCAGCCTTGTGACTCCATCAAACATCTTCAACTGGATGTCTCCTATCCCTCTCACTTGGCAAGAATTGTCATTCCCCAAGAAGACCTTTCCATCATTGATCTCCTTGAAATTCTTGAACCATTCCTTGTGAGAGCACATGTGATAAGTGCACCCGGAATCCAGAATCCACTTCTCGCTGCCTTGCCTCCTGCTCACATTTGAGCACACAACAAGCACATCATCTTTCTGTTCTCCTTTGGCAACCGAAGCCTTTCCATTGTTGGTATGGCTTCTTCTCTCATCCCACATCTTCTTCTTGCAATCTTTCTTGAAATGATCCTCTTTGTTGCAGTAGAAGCATCTTTTTCCTCTTCCAAGTCTTGTTTTCGAATGAGATCTCCCATGGATCTGCCCTCTACCTCTCGATTTCTCTCGGTAGTTGCCATGGGTGCTACTGCTATTCCGAGTTGCTGGCCTTCATCTTAAGAACAGCCCTTCTCCACTTGATGCCTCCCTCATCTTGGCTTTGAAATCATAAGCCCTTATGACATTGATCACAATCTCCTTGGTTAAAGTATCTCTTCCATACTCAATAGCATTAATCAGATTATCAAAGCAATCAGGAAGAGAGTTTAACAAAATGACAGCCAATTGTTCATCTGAGAATTTAATACTACAACTAGCTAAATCTTGAACTAGTTTATTAAAGACATCAAGATTATCTTGCAACTCTTTACTAGGATCCATTTTAAAAGCAAAGATTCTTTTAAGAAGATAAATCTTGTTAGGGAGAGTTTTGGTAAGAAACAACTCATCTAGTTTCTTCCATATGACAGCCGGATCTTCCGAGTCTCCGCACTCCATTGTGACACTATCCGACATGTGCAAGAAAATGGTGCTATAAGCTATCTTTTTCATCTCAATCTGTTGGTCCTCCGTGATACTTGCTGGAAAAGCATCATCTTCTCCAATAGCCAAGTCCACTTTCTATTACATAAGAACAGCCTTGATCTTTCGCTTCCATAGGGAAAAATCTCCCTTTCCATCAAACTTCTCAACAACAAAATTTGAAGCCATCTTTGCGGACAAGATCCCAGATTTATGCAATACCCACAAATGCTTTCTTCAACCTCAAGAACACGATCGAAGATGGATCTTAACACCGTTCTTGAATCACTTTCAAGAACACAATCTGATCTTGATCTTTACTCCGTTCTTAAATCACCTAAGAAGTTGATATTTGATTCTTGGAGTCTTGACTCCGTCACCTTTTTGTTCTTACTCCGACACCCAGCTGTGCAAGCTCTGATACCACTGTTGGAAATCACTTTGACAAGATGCCCAAGTGGTGATCTTCCAAACACCCAAGTCTAGAATGACTTGTAAAGAAAAATACAGCAACCAAAGCAAGAAAGAAAAGAAGACAAACAATTGTTATCGAGGTTCAGCAATAGCCTACGTCCTCGTGAGTTCCTCTGAACACTCTGCACTAAATCAATGGTTCTTTACAATCCAGCAACCCTCTTCAAGAAACCTCAAGTTCTTGAAGAAACCAAGAAGAGAAGAAAGAAGATGATAAGAACTATTACAATGCTCTCTATCAAATCTATACTACTATCTCTTTACAACCAGTCTCACTACAATGGGCCTCTCTTGTGTTTTGTGTCTTTGCATTCTTACACAATTCTCTCTTGTATGTCTGTCTGTCACTCTTTACAATTGATCTCAAATTATGTCACAATGTTGATGAGAATAAAGCTAGGTGACCCGTTATATAGTGCACCAACTTCTTGTCCAATCTTGAGAGTCAATCTCTACCCTTAGATCTTGATGACCACTCAACCATGGCCTTTGATCATTCTTTAGTCAAGCTATACGTTTTGATCTTGCATCCACGCACTCAACACAAGGCTGAAAAACTAGCCTTGGTGTGCCTTCAAGGTGCGGCCTGAAACAGGGCACACTTGCTGCCACTCTGTGCGCCGCGGCCTGCAGTAGGGTGCGCCACGGCCTAGCCTTCCTCCAGCATTCCTCCATGCTGTGCGCTGCGGCTTGGACAAAGCTGGGCCACGGCCTGACCCGATGCACATATTTTCCAGCTTGTGTGCTTAGACACACACACCAGTGTGCCTACCTTTGCCTTGCTCCAAGGTGCCGCGCACACTTGTGTGCACTTCTTTAACATGCTGAAATTTATTCTTCCAACCTTGGTTTAGACATTAACCTTGTTTAAACCTTAGACAAATATCAACAAACTTCATATCTAGAGATCCGGCTGCTCCATCCTCTTCCCCTTTCTTCGCTCTCTTCCTCCTCTCTCCCTCTTCTCTCTCTTTCTGGAAAATTTTCACTACAGAAGTGCAAATCTGTGAAGCACCAGTGTCGCTGCAGATCTCCGCAGCACCGCAGCGCTGTTGCATACACGAAGCATGGCGGTACAATTTGTTATGGCACCGTGGTTCCACGATTTGCTGCTGCGATATGGTGATACAGGAAGAGGAGGGCGAGAGAGGAGTGTGACGGCTGAGTGAAGTGGGAGGAAAAACCCTAGAATGTTTATATATATATACTGTGTGAATACTAAAATAAATAGGGGCAGTATTGACTTTTCTTATGTAGGACAGATAATCCAAGGTGGGAGGGAAGCTACTCAACCTGCCCCCAATGCGGGTCAAATTCTTTTGACCTGCATCTCTCGCAGGTCAATGCAACCCACAATGTTTAACCCGTCAAATCTGGAGGGTGAATTTGGGATCAATTTGTAGCTGGATTTTGAGAGCTAATCAGGTTTGGTTTGGTGGTGATTAGTTTACTGATGATGGTGTTGGTGGTGGTGGTTTAGAGGTGGAGATAGAGAGGTTTTTGTGACTTGAAGGAGGGGCAGTGAAGTACAAGAGGAAGGAAAGACCCTGGCTGCGTGGGAGCATGGGAATTACATGATTGTGTTCCAAACCGTGTACTTTTAGAAAATTTCTTTTATTAGTTCCTCATGTTGTATGCTGTCTATTTGAGTTTCTTTTTTGTATCATTGAAACTGATGTATTCCGTTTTCTACTGATTAACAATTTTCTCCATTATCGGAAAAAAGATGCATTTGAGATTCATATTTTGCGCTAATGTTAATACCTCCTGTAATTAGAAACTTTTTTTCTTTCTCAATTTGAAGGTTTTTGGTGGCCATGGAAAAAGAAAAAAGAAATGTTGACAATGACATTCTAGTGAAAATTTAGTTTTATTGTAATGGTAAACATGGTATTTCAGTTTATTTCTGTTACTTTTAAAAGATATTTGTGGAAGGAAGGTGCAATAAGAGATATTGCCCTAGTATAGGGAGGTAATTGTCTCAATTGAATATGCAGGTGTTAATTGAGACTTAGCCCAAAAACAGAGGGTGATTCGATATAAAAGACCATAAAAAATGAGTCTCCAACAAATGGTATTTATTGTTTGATTTTTTTACAATAGAAATTAAATTTGATATCTTAATTTATTCTTTAATTATTTTATATTTTTAAATTTAAAATTCTTTATTTCCAGATTTGCATTTGATGCATCTGTTACACTACGTATATAAATAAGTTATCAATAAGAAATAACTCTTAGCATTCACTTTCTAGGTACCATGCGTGTAGGTTTCATCTAATCTTTATCATAAAGCTTGTTTCAATAACTTGAGGCCCTGGTGAAATCCTTAATAACCTTTTTTGGTTCCATTTGTAACATGTCTTTTCTTTATAGATCAAAAAGTCCATTACTTATATTAAAAAAAAAGATAGATCAAAAGGTCTATTAGAAAGTGTTTTTTTTTTTCCTTTTCCCCTAATAACCTATTATAGGCTCCATTAACTGACGAAGATTCTTTCTTGCATACAGAACTTTGGAAAGATGATCTGAGTTTGTTTTTTCCTAGCTGATTCTTGCAACTACTTTAGAGTATCTTCCACCTGTGTTCCTCTCTATGCAACAATATATTCTTATGGAAACAAGTACTTGAAAGACAGGGTTAAAATCATCTGTGGTCCTTGACAGTTGTGTTATGTATCATTTTGGTCCCTGACAAATCAGTTGAATCAAATTGGTCCCGACTAATACACAGTATATCAATGTTACTCTTTTTCTCATTTCCGTTAACAGAGGCAAACATCCGTTATAATGTGCTTATCACGTGGTCACATGGGTGTTATCTTGTCCCGATCAAGTTCCTCAGCCTTCACTTCTCCCATCTTCCCTTTCTCCTCTCTCTCTCTTCAATTCACTGTAAGACTTTTAGGCAAAAGAGAAACCGAAAATTTCAGTCCAGTTCTTCTCCAAACCCTAAAAACCCCCAGCACAAAAAGCTAATTAGTCTTCATCTTCAACCAAAATCTTAACAGATCCTTGCTGTCATAGTAAACAAAACCCATCGGTGCTTCTGCCGTTCCTCTCCAGCGCGACAATCTCTTGCGTCGCTATTCTGCATCTTCTCTGTTGCAGGAAAGCTCGAGACACAAGTTCTCACATCGATCACAATGAGATTGCGACATTTGTTTCTTGGTGAGACCATGTTCTTCTCCTCCTGCGCATTCCCCCTCTGGCGGTGAGCTCTGGTTTCCTTTTCTGATGGTGCGATCTGTTTTGTTTCCTAGTGGCGCAATCTGGTTTCCTTCCTGCGGCTTGATCAATTTCCTTCTCTAGTGGTGCACTCTAGTTAGCTTCGTTCTGAGCCGCCAAACACTTAAAAACTTCATCTTCATCGGTACATAACCACCACCATAGCTGCAGCACGCAGTGCCCTTTTGTCTTCATTCATTTTTGAACCTTTGCTCATTGTTTGGACAAATATACAAAACAATCCCAATAGTACGCATGTGACCCCATGACCAGCAAACTTTTTGTTTTTTGAGAAATATGGCGAACAATTTTACAAAGAAAGAAGCTAGAGAAAAACAGAGAAAAAGAAAAGTTAAATCTTGCCCGATTTTGTGGTGTTTTTGGTCCTTCCGTTTATCCTGATTGGATGATTTAGTTGGTAGTTTCTGGGCTTATTGAACAGTGAGGGAGATGTGGGCACAAGGATCAGTCATGGTTGCTCGATTTGTTTGATTAAATGCGTTTTCTGTTCTTCAGTTGTCCTTCCAGAAAACTAACATTTAAACAATTCTCTCTTTTTCTTCGTTTTTTGATTTTCTTCACATTTTCTTCCATTCTTGAACTAGCTTGATGAATTTAAGAGTCAGATAGATGACTTCCTTTTTCTAACATCGATTTGGTCTTGTTAATAACGCCCACGTGATAAGCACATGTTAATGGACATTTGCTTATGTTAACGAAAATGAGAAAAAAAGGGTGACATTGTGTATTAGTCGGGGACTAATTTGATTCAATTGAATTGTAAAGGACCAAGATGATACATGGGGCAACTGTTAGGGACTACGGATGCTTTTAACCCTAAAAAACATCAATTTCTCAATTATCGTCCCTTTTTTTTCCATTTCCCTGACCTCTTTTGTAATGTTTCTAATACTGGTGGCAGTAGATCTATCTTCTGCTACCAGCGAGTGTGAACTTGGTTCTATATTTAACAATCACTTATTTAGAAGTTGGGCAGACAATTTTTTTGTTTAAAGTAGGATCAAATCCAACTGGTTGACGACCAGAAGCAACTGTTATTTCTCCTATACCATCTTTACAAGTTCCAAAACCGCTGGACCTAAGGAATTTTACTGACTATTATACATGTTCATAGATGTATGAGATAGTCTCAAAGAAGAGGTTTGTAGTTGGAAAGAAAACGCGTAGCCTCCTGCATATCAGATCTAGAATGCATTCTTAAATCAGCAGAATTCCTTAGGACCAGCGGTTGTGGAACTTGTGAAGATGGTATATGATAAAGGACAACTGCTTCTGGTCGTCAACTAGATGGATTTGACCCTACTTTAAACAACAGTAGTAGTAAATTTTTTTTTCTTATAGGGGTGTGATGGAGTACAGAAGGGTATGACCACAAAGTTGTAAATTTATAATCATGAAAGAATTGTATTTTCGTATGGATCCTAGCACATAATATTTGATTAGGATTTAATTTCTTAGAATAGGATTAGGATATAATATTTGATAAGTTTTGAGTTTATTTATTTATAGTGTTGGCTTAGGATTAAGATTCCTAAAGATCCTATATTAGAGATCCCTATGTTACTTTTTGAATAGTTTTGAATGAAATAAATTTGATTGATATTGGGTATCAATTTTCTCTCAACCTTGAGGGTAGTCTGGCTTTTATTTCTCTATTTCTTCTTTTCTATCATGTTCTACATCAGTTTGGTACGCGAGCCTAACATAGTTCCCACACTTCATAAAAATCCGCCTACAAAAAAAAAAAAAAAAAAAGAAAAACCAAAAACAGTATGCCAAACCCAGAACCAGCCTACGACCAAACACGCCCTCGACCAAACAGTCCAAAAAAACACCAGATATAACCATTTTTTGGTGATCGTCTCCTCCATCTGTTGCGAACCATAATTTGAGGTTTTCAGGTTACACTGCCACCTCTACGCGCCGCCGCCTCCATACGTCGCCCCGTTTCCTCCACGTGCCACTGCCAGAGCCACCTCCACCCTACCAAGGGCATAATCCTTCGATCTACACACCCGGCTTCCACATGTCGTTATTTTGATCGGAACACAGTCAACTTTCACAGCCACTACCAGAAGCCACATTTTTCGATCTCCAAATCCGGCTGCTTTTCTATCAAGTCGCTACAACCACCTTGGTCGCCAGCCTCAAGCTACCCTAACACAAGGAGGTCAAGTCCAGTATCCGCCGTCTTGACCACCACCCGTGCACGTCATGAACACTTTGCGTAGAAATCTTCTTTCAAACAACTTTGTTGCGTTTGTAACAGAGAGCTTAGTTATTTAGTTATATTTACATTTTTGTAACAAAAAAAGCAAAAAAAAAAAAAAGATCCAGTATAAAAAAAAAGAGAATAACAAAAAGGAGCATAACAAAAAGGTTTCATTTCCATGCTTTTTGTTTGTAATTTATTTAAATTTGAAATATGTGGTCTATTTTTGAGCTTGACCAATAGCTTACTGAAGTTCGGTATAAGCTTAAGAGTCCCCAGTTGTCGGTTGATAAGCTCATTTGTCTTCTTGAGGAAACCACACGATGTCTTTCAAAGGTAACACAATCACCTACATTTCTGCAAACTGCACTTGCTTTGTTGATGCAAGTTTTAGTTGCTGACCAGTTTTTTCGGCATTCAAATGTTAATGTGAGCATTGCGGTCGCCGCTTGCATTAGTGAAATAATAAGAATAAGTACACTAGACATGCCTTATGATGATGAACAAATGAAGGAGGTTTTTCAGTTAATTGTGTCCTCGCTTGAAAATCTAGCTGACCAGTCTAGTCGGTCATATATTAAAAGAATTTCAATTCTTGAGACTGTTGCTAAGGTCAGATCATGTGTAATGATGTTAGATCTTGAATGTGATGCTCTGATTAATGAGATGTTTCAACAATTCTTCAAGGTTATAAGGAATTATCATCCAAAGAATGTCTTCTCATCTATGGAGACTATTATGACCCTTGTATTAGAAGAAAGTGAAGAAATTTCCCATGAGTTGTTCTCCACAATCTTAGCTAGTGCTAAGAAGGGTAATGCGGAAATTACGCCTATAGCTAAGAAGTTGGCTGAGAAAGTTCTTGAAAACTGTGCTACTAAGCTCAAACCATACCTGATAGAAGATCAGAAGGTTGTTGAAAATTGGAATGAAAAAAAAATAATTCTTATTCCATACTTTAGTTGATACAAGCTGAAAGAATAAATAGGGAAGAGGAGGCAACAGGTTGCCACTCAAATCCATGAAAGTAAGGCAATAAAATAGAAACAGAAAAGATTACAAATCAGATAAGGAAACCCAACAGTTCATCTAATCTTTTCCTAATAAACAGGAATAAAAACAGAATCCCTTCAAATAAGGGAGAAAATTAACACATTTATTCTTTGTTCACACACGCAATTCTACACTCCCCCTCAAGCTGGGAGTAAATGTTGATCATTCCGAGCTTGGAACTCATTTCTTCAAAACTTGTCCTTGGCAATGCCTTTGTGAGTACATCCGCTGTTTGTTGATTAGTAGGGATGTAAATTAACCGAATGACTTCTTCTTCGATTTTCTCCTTAATGAAGTGTCTGTCAATTTCAACATGTTTAGTTCGGTTATGATGAACAGGATTGTTGGCTATGCTGATTGCAGCCTGGTTGTCACAGAACATGTTCATAGGCCCTTGGAATGGCATTTTTAATTCTTCTAGAATTCGTTTCAGCCATCTACCTTCACATACCCCATGAGCCAATGCTTGAAACTCAGCCTCGGCACTGCTCTTAGCCACAACAACTTGTTTTTTTACTCTGCCAAGTGACCAAATTTCCCCAAACATAAGTACAATATCCAGAAGTTGATCGTCGGTCAGTTATAGAACCAGCCCAATCTGCATCTGAATATAATTCTATACTCTTGTTGGAATTCTTCCTAAAAACAATCCCTTTCCTGGTGTCTTCTTGAGGTACTTGAGAATACGGTACATAGCATCAAAATGTTCTTCTGTAGGGTTGTTCATGAATTGACTCACAACACTTACAGAATAACAAATATCAGGACGAGTATGAGAGAGATAAATCGATCTTCCTACTAGTCTTTGATACCTTCCTTTGTCAACTGGTGAGCTTTCTTCCTTCTTTCCCATCTTATTGATTGGGTCCATGGGAGTCTTTGCAGGTTTACACCCCAACATACCAGTTTCTTTGAGTAAATCCAGGGTGTATTTTCGTCGAGAGATGACAATTCCCTTGTTACATCGAGCTACCTCCATGCCTAAGAAATACTTAAGACTTCCAGGGTCTTTGATTTCAAATTCAGTAGCCAAAAGCCTTTTTAAACTCACCATTTCTTCCTCAAAGTCTCCTGTCACAATAATGTCATCTACATACACTATTAAAATTGCAATTCTTGAATCTGTAGAATGCTTAAAAAATAGTGTATGGTCAGATTGTCCTTGAGAATACCCTTGCTTCTTTACTGCCTTAGTAAACCTGTTGAACCATGCTCGAGGGGATTGTTTTAAGCCATATAGTGATTTCCTGAGCTTGCACACTTTATCTCTAGTGCTTGGTTCTTCAAGACCTTGTGGTATCTCCATGTACACTTCTTCTTCAAGATCACCGTTGAGAAAGGCGTTCTTGACATCAAGTTGATTTAAAGGCCAATTCAAGTTGACTGCCAGAGAGATCAGTGCACGAGCTGTATTCAATTTAGCGACTTGAGCAAAAGTCTCTAAGTAGTCAATGCCATAGGTTTGGGTGAATCCTTTCGCAACAAGCCGAGCCTTGTACCTTTCTATACTTCCATCAGCCTTGTGCTTAACAGTAAAAATCCATTTGCAAGCCACTGGGTGCTTTCTTTGTGGAAGATCTGTGATTTCCCATGTCTCATTTTTCTTCAGTGCCATGATTTCCTCATTAATTGCCATTCTCCATTCGGACTTTTGATGAGCTTCTTGAAAGCTTCGAGGAACTTCAATCGAAGATATTTTTGACACAAATGCACGATAGCTAGGTGACAATTTCTCATAAGAGACAAAATTAGCTATAGGATGCTTTGTACAAGATCTTACCCCTTTCCGTATGGCAATAGGTAGATGAAGATCATCAGTAGGGATGTTAATTGTGTTACCTGATTGTGCTTCAGACAATTCAAGTCTAGGTTCTGACTCTTGGAGTTGCTCAGGTTGTATACGGGCTTCTATATTCTCTTGAGTTTGTGGTCTTGGTCTTCTAGTGTAAACACGTAACTCTTAACTTATTGCTTCTTGTGTTTTCAGAGAGGGTTCTAGTGATTCTAGTGGTGCATGAGTCTCGGACTCAATTTATGTTTTGGAGGACTCCGGTTGGGACTCAAACTCGGGTATTTGAACAGACTCAGGAATGGGAGTGGTATTGAAAGTAGTCGATGGTGTTGGAGTAGTGATGTTCAAGGTATCAATGCAAAACTGATATTCCTTTGTCTGATTCTCCCCCTGAATATGAGTTTTGGGATAGTAGGGTTGGTTCTCAAAAAATGTAGCATCCATGGTATGGTAGAATTTACGATTGATTGGTGAGTAACACTTGTAACCCTTTTGGTTTGGAGAGTATCCCAAAAATATGCATTTAGTAGCCTTTGGATCAAGTTTACTTCGGTTGTGAGGGTAAACATGAACAAATGCAGAACAACCAAAGACACGAAAAGGTATGGTGGATAGGAGCCGAGACAATGGAAAGGCTTTTACAAGAGTGTCATATGGAGTGCTAAATTTGAGAACTTGTGAGGGCATTCTATTGATGAGATAGGCAACAGTTAGGACAGCCTCACTCCAGAAGTGTTTGGGAACATTGGTGGAGAACATGATAGACCGAGTAACTTCAAGGAGCTGTCTATTTTTTCTCTCGGCTATTCCATTTTGTTGTGGAGTATCCACACAAGAACTTTGGTGAACTATCCCTTGTTTTTCTAAATACCCCCCAAGAATCAAATTGAAATAGTCCTTTGCATTGTCAGTTCTTAAAATTTGAATTTTTGTTTGAAATTGAGTACTTATCATGGAGTGAAATTTTTGAAAAATTGAACTGACTTCAGACTTTTCTTTTATAAGAAAGACCCACGTTATTTTGGTATGATCATCAATAAAGGTCACAAACCACCTGGCACCAGTAACATTATTTATTCGAGAGGGTCCCCAAATGTCACTATGAATTATAGTAAAGGGACGAGAAGATTTGTAAGGTTGAAGAGCATAACTATTTCTGACATGTTTTGATATCTGACAAATTTCACATTGAAAATGCTTTGGCTTTTTATTCTGAAATAATTCTGGAAATAGTTTTTCAAGATACATGAAATTTAGATGACCTAACCTATAGTGCCATAACATGATCGCACTATCATATTTATTCAATGCAGAAATAGAAAGAGAATTACCACTTATAGGACACTCTAAAGAAACACAATTAGCATTTCGAACTTGTTTTCCTGGAAGATCTTGACCTTTGAGAATATAGAGTCCCGAACACGCCTTAGCATTGCCAATCGTCATCCCCGAACTCAAATCCTGGAAAACACAACATGTAGTGGAGAATTTAGCATCACAATTCATCTCCTTGGTAATTTTGCTTACTGACAGCAGATTATAGTTTTGGTACTAAAAGGACAGATTTTAGTACTAAATCTTTAGAAATCATGATAGAACCTGTTCCGACAACTTAAGAGATAGTACCATCTGCTATTCTCACAGAAAAATGTTCTTTAATCGGGTTGTATGAGTGGAACAAAGTTTCATCTCCCGTCATATGATTGGAAGCCCCAGAATCAACAATCCATGTGCATGTTTTTTCACATTTAGCATTTAGGGCTTTAGCAAAATTACCTTTTTGTGCAATAGTTCCAGTTCCAACTATCGAGGTCTTTGCAGTTTGTGGCTGTCCGAACATCCTTTGCAAGGTTTCAAGTTGCTCTTTGCTGAAACAGTTGCTATCAGTTGAAGATTTCTCATCTGTAGTAGCAATGTTACTACGATATTCTTTCTTTTGTTGAAAACGATTTTGAGATGGCTTCCAATCTGCTGGTTTGCCATGAATTTCCCAGCACTTGTCTTTTGTATGTCCTGGTTTACGGCAATGATCACACCATGACCGCTCTTTTCGAACTTGGTTGTCATGGTTCTGTGAATGATTCCCTCGAACTACCAAGGCAGAGTTTTCGGTTGCTGTTGAATTATTCATGGTTGGAGAACCCATCATTACCTTCTTTCGAGTTGCCTCTCGCCGAACTTCAGAGAAGGTCTCAAGAATACTGGGCATGGGACGTTGACTCATTATGCGGCCTCTTACTTCATCCAGATTCCCATTCAGCCCCAGTAAGAATTTGTAAATTCCTTCTTTTTCCACTATTTTTCGATATTTGGCAGTGTCCCTTGGGCTATCCCATTATGTTGATTCGAGGATATCAAGCTGCTGCCAATATCGAGTAAGAGTGTTGAAATATTGTTGTACCAATAGATCTCCCTGTCTCAGATCATGCAGTTTTCCTTTTATTTCAAATATTGCTGAAGTATTCTCTCTGTAAGAGTATGTGACTTTGGCTGCTTCCCAAATATCCTTAGCAGTAGTGTAGAACATGAAGTCTTCACCTATGTCAGTGTTCATGGAATTGATCAGCCATGACATGACCATGCTGTTTTCTGCCTTCCACACCTTGTATTTCGGATCATCAGAATTTGGAGCTGCCGTTGCACCAGTGAGGCAGTCGTCTTTGCCTTTGCCACAGACAAACATAAGGACTGATTGTGACCATTGAAGAAAGTTATCTCCATTGAGTTTATGTGCTGTGATGGGTATTGCTGAGCCTTCTGTCCCTCCAATAGAGATCGGTACAGTAGTGGGGCTTGAAATCACCTCCGAACTTGACCCAGTTTCTTTCTCGGTTGCCATCCCGTATTTCGTCATCACAGTAGTCAAGGCTCAGAACCTGGCTCTGATACCATGAAAATTGGAATAAAAAAAAAATAATTCTTATTCCATACTTTAGTCGATACAAGCTGAAAGATTAAATAGGGAAGAGGAGGCAACAGGCTGCCACTGCAATAAAATAGAAACAGAAAAGATTATAAATCAGATAAGGAAACCCAACAGCTCATCTAATCTTCTTCTAATAAACAGGAATAAAAACAGAATCCCTTCAAATAAGGGAGAAAATTAACACATTTATTCTTTGTTCACACACGCAATTCTACAGTTGTACTAGCCATAACTCCTCCTTCACATGTTGAGCAAGTTCATGTGGAAGGCATGAGGGTGAAAGTGGTTGTTATGCAGGCTTCTAGTGTCGATTTTAGTCTGCCTGTTTAGTTTGAAGCACCACCACAGCAGACGTTTTCTGCCAAAATTTTTTATTTTGGTTGAGACCTCAGTTTTCACAACTTGCGTGGCTGTGCTTCATTTTTACAAGCATCTTAGTTATTGTTGCTTCCACTCTTCAAAACTCAAGGTCAAATTTTTTCTAAGAGGTAGAGAATGATAGGGTATAGAAGGGTATGGGGACAAAGTTGTAAATTTGTAATCATGAAAGAATTGTATTTTAGTATGGATCCTAGTACATAGTAGTTGATTATGATTTAATTTCTTAAAATAGGATTAGGATATAGTATTTGATCAGTTTTGAATTTATTTATTTAAAGTGCTGGCGTAGGATTAGGATTTCCAAAAATCTCTATATAAGAGATCCCTATGTTACTTTTCAAATAGTTTTGAATGAAATAAAGTTGACTGATATTGGGTATCATTTTCCTCTCAACCTCCAAGGTAGCCTGGTTTCTCTTTCAATCCCATGGTAGCTTGGCTTTTATTTCTCTATTTCTTCTTTTCTATCATGCTGTACATCAAGGTGTCTAACCATAAAAAATAACTACTATCCAAAAGACAAGAATTCAATAAACTATAAGAGCTCATCATTATTTACTCAAAAACACCCATTCAACCAAAAAATAAGGGTGTGCTATCCTTTGTGACCTTAATCGATTTTTCCTCTACAAAGCTCTCCTATTTCTCTTGTTCCAAAAGTAATAAATTATTATTAATGCCAATGGTCACGTAAGCTGAGTACAATGAGGTAGACAAGAGAAGCTCTCTAAAGGGTGAACATAATCTACTGCCTAAAACTTGGGTTTTCAATTACCTATTTGTTTATTATATTGTTAAGTTACCTATTTGGTATTTTTCTAGTCTACTATCATTTGTTGCTTTCTAGTATCTTTACCAGCTATTCTTTGCTTTCAGCATTTTCTCTATGTTCTTACATGTATGAGACGGCCTCAAGGAAGAGGTTTGGAGTTGGCAAGGAAACACATAGCCTCCTGCATATCAGAGCTAGAATCCATTCTTAAATCAGCAGAATTCCTTAGGTCCAGCAGTTGTGGAACTTGTGAAGATGGTATAGAAGAAAGGACAACTGCTTCTGGTCGTCAACCAGTTGGATTTGATCCTACTTTAAACAACAAATTGTCTGCCCCTACGCCTCCACGTGCTATTAAACTTGTTAGTTGGAAAAAGGTGAGGATTTATGTAATTAACTCTTGCATCTGGTGATATACCTTCACTATTATAACATTTTTTTCTTCTGCTCTGCCAGGCTGTTGATTATTTTGTGAAACTTCTTCATGATCTAGATATAATATGTTCATTCTCACTGGAACCCTTTTTAGAAGGTGTCTTGCGCTTTGTGGTTCAATTTCAAAAATCTCAACCTGATTTGGTTGCAAGAGCTCATCTCCAGGTTGAATTCCAACTCACCTTTGTTTCTTTTTCCCCCCTTTTAGAGGACAGCTGCTCACTTTTTCTTTTGTTTGGTTATATGATTGCTCTAGCAGTTGCTTATCTGCTTAAATATTGGGTTTTTTAAACACTCTTTATAAAGGAGCTTGTAGCCGAGAAAAAGTTAGGTACCCTTTGGCCTAGCTGTAGTTTCACTTTTTGGCTGTCAAGAAGGGTTTTTGAAACAGCTTTTGGTAAAATAGCTGTGGAGCTAAACATTGTTTAGCATTTGGTAAAACAGCTTCGGTGATTCTGTATCTGAGAAAAATCCAGCTTCTTATAATCTATTTTTCAGCTTTTGATTCTTCGTAGAAACTTTTTTTTTTTATATTTATTTGGGGGTGTTTGGCCTAGCTTGTCTTTCTTGAAAACAGAAACTGTTTTGGAAACTCTACCAATGGGTAACTTAGTGTGATACTCTCAGCAGACAGATTGATAAACTTATTTAAGTATGTCATTACGACCCAGTAAAGCAATGGAAAGATTAGATGCTTTTTTGAGAATATAAAGGAGTGCAGCATTTTGTCCTCCTTAGTTCTTACTAAAATCACTCTTTAGCTCTTAACTTTTCTTGTTATTTCGGACATCCTGTGCTTAAAACCTTCTGTAAATGGGGGATATTATTAATTAAGACAATTAAAATGGAAGGTTTCTTTTTTCCACGGAATTGTTATATAAGTTGATTAAAACGTTGAAGATGTAGAAGTTCCATGTGGATAAAATACCAGCGCTAGTGAGAGTGATTCATCATCACACTAATTATTGTGGGACAAGTAATGGTGCGAGTTTTGGAGAGAGCTGGCAAAATTTAAGGCATAGGACTAGAGTCCCAAATGTTTGTTTTATGCTGAAGCGAAATGTCTTGATAGCATATCTTGTGTATCACAGCTTATAACGCTGACTAAATATTGATTTCTTCTAGACTTTGGAAAGGACACAAACGTGAGATGCAGTAGCACCGTCTACAATTTTGTATCTCATTATATTTGCTTCAAAGTGATGCATAGTGTTTGCATTATAGAGTATAAAATTCTCAGATTTGTTGCTCCATCTTGTTCTCTTTGTGGAAAATTATTATTTTTACTTTTCTACTTTCATATATTTGGATTCTCAAACCCTGACAATGTAACAGCTTATGCTGGTGCAAGATTGTAAACTCTATGGGCGGGATCCCTTTTTCGCTGTGATTATTAAAGCTGCAGGATTGCCCGATATTACAAAGAACCATGATATCCAAAAGAATGAATATATTGTGCAACTAGGACAGGTGAAGACAATTATCATCTTTTAATTTATTATATTTAACTGTCCATTTCTAGGTCCTCATTAATTTGTAATAATCTCAGTCTGTTTCATCATATTGAGTTGTTATATTCGATGAGTTTGATTTGAAGATATGGGGAGTGGGCAATGTAGGTCTATAGTCACGTTTCAATTTTTCATCCAATCTGGATTGACTTTATAGCGTTTGAAGTAAAGTGGGGAAAACAGTTAGCGTCAATCTGGCTTCTTGCAAGCTTCATCTAATAGGCGTGCAATGTGATTGTGTCATGCAGTTAGTGATCAATTTGCTTAAAATACTTTGTACAAATGCTGCATGGCAGAGGCGTAAGCTAGGGAAAATTTTACAAGATTGGCGTGTTATCTATGTACAGGTTTGTACCATATTTCACGGAAGTTATTTTATTTTTTTGTTTCTTTGTTGTTTCTCTTTTGAAACCCTTTTGTCTCTGGATCTGCATGTAAACTTAAATTCGTTCAGCACATTTTCTGTCACTTGGATTTACATCACTTAAGGTCTTTCTCATTTTCAATTCTCATTAGACATAGCGTGCTAATGGGTAGAGATTTATTATTTGAGATTTTTTTTGGGTGGGGTGGTGGTGTTGTATGTCAGTGGCTGGGCCACATGACAGGGTCTGTCACTTGGATTTACATCACTTAAGGTCTTTCTCATTAGACATAGCGTGTTAATGGGTAGAGATTTATTATTTGAGATTTTTTTTGGGGGCGGGGTGGTGGTGTATGTCAGTGGCTGGGCCACATGACAGGGTAGCCCTCCCTTGTTCCATTTCCCCTCAACCTTGGGTGAAGGCAGGACTCGCTCCTAGATCTTTGGTACAACTGCAAAATGACTTCACCTGCTTGGCCATCATGCTCTTTCTTCCCTATTATTACTCGAGCTATTTTTTTTTATAAATGCTTATTTTCCCTTTAATTGTTTTACATTTTTTTCTTTGAATTTTTAATTTTGATGTAATGTCATTGTGACCATGATATTGAACTTTCTCTCCTCTTTGATTCTACCTGTACTGTTGTATTTTTTCAAAATTATTATTTATTGGATGGGGCTACCCTATTTTCTGCTCTTTGCTAGTTCATGGTTTTCATTACCTTGTTCTTGAGTGCTTGTACTTCAAAGCATACGTTTTTTCCTTTTTGGTATCATATCAAACTTTAACCTACAAGCACAACTAAAATGAAACAAAAAGCTGATTAAGTTTGAATTAACTTTGCCACTGCTCATTGCCAACCTAGCCATATAAAGTTGTTGCATTTTCAGCAAGTGTAATTAACGTATTTTTCTCATATGATAGAACAATTGGTTAAAAAATTATCTTTGAATTTATAAGATTTAGATGTTAGAACTTACAGTTTGTGTATTCTTGTTATATCTGTTGTTGAACAGCTAGAACTTGCTTTTAGAAATGACTTTGGAGATGTCTCAAATAATGAGGTATGTTGCTCTCCACTGTGTGAGAATATTATTTTTGATAAGTAAAAAGTATTTGAAAAATGCATCATGGGGGTGCCATCCATGTACAAAAGCTGTTAGTTACAACCAGAAAATCAATTAATTATGTAAACTTTTCATCATTTACAAAAAAAGAGAACATCTATTGAATCCAAAATTAAGGGTGTGAATCCATTTATCCTTTCGGACCCTCATTGGCTTTCCTCCTTATCAGAACCTCTCTGTTCCTCTCATTCCAAACAACCCAAAAAATGGGTAAAGGGATTTAATTCAAAAACCTCCCGCTAATCAAAGAGCTAAGCATATTATTACACTCATTAGAATGCTAATCATATAGCCTGCATTCTGCCCTCAACCAGCAAACCGTCAGTTATATACAGGAACA
This sequence comes from Bretschneidera sinensis, assembly GCA_023935145.1. Classification (NCBI taxonomy): domain Eukaryota; kingdom Viridiplantae; phylum Streptophyta; class Magnoliopsida; order Brassicales; family Akaniaceae; genus Bretschneidera; species Bretschneidera sinensis. Next base: position 75,056,165 of record CM043701.1, on the reverse strand, counting down.
AATGTTTATAAAATGAATATGAAAACTATTAACACGAATGGCCATAATTTAGAATATTTAAAATTTTAGAAATGGAAAATGAGAATGAAAAATAAATGTAGTAACTGGTTTCTTTTTATTCATAATAATTTACCTAGTTTTTTTGTCTTACTCTGTCTCTCTTTTCATAGCTGTGATCTGATTTACTAAATTCAATCTATATTCAAACAAAGGAAACCTTTTAAGTTTTTAGCCAAGGGTTGGTTATATGCTTGGAAAACCAAGACAAAAAGATAGCCTTTTTTTTGAGGGGATGGGTGGAGGGATACTGGGAGGGAGGCGGCTTTGTTTACATAGGGGTAATAAGACATAAGATCCATCACACTTATCAAAAAAGAATATAAGATCCATTACTTATAAGCTTCATAATATTGTCTTACCCAAACTTGATTGTATTTTTACAATTTTTGTGATGCCATTTGATACATATGGGGTTGAACAACACATTTTCTAAAGCATTGTTTTCCTCTCTTTTAATTAATTATAAGTTCTTACTTAACAAGAATGACCCTGCTTTAATGGGGTGATGTAGAACAAGGATGCTCTGATACCAATTGATGTAAGACGAGTAACTCCTGATATTAAATCGATGGAAAATAAGAACAATAAAATAATAATAGAACAATATTATTGTATATGGAGCACAAAACCTAGACTTAATAATAGACATTGATATTCTTTAATCAAATTCAATTCTCAAATCAGGTCTACCTAGAATATTACTAAAGGTGCTCTTGTATAGGAACCTAACCTAATCTGAATAGAAAACATGATCCAAATAGATAACTAAGTCAAACCCTAATCCATACTCTTAGAATATCTAAGGAACTATTTATATATTATGAATTACTTAAATATCCCTAATACCAAAATTAATATTTCCCCTTAATTGCAAAATATCTCATCACTTTAAAACTCTGATAGTTAATCTTCCCTGTGTTCTCCATCAGGGGGTTAGTTAAGTAATTCATCCCTTTGATGTAGCAGGTGCCAGATTTTTTTTAATAAATTTATGATTTTTTCCCATTTGCTAAGTATTGCCACACTATTAATGCTTCCATCAATATAATACATGCTTTACCAAGGTTTATTTGGTTTTGTAGAATATATCTATGAAGATATTCAAACACATCCTCATTTGGATAGAGGAGCAAACATACTGGATAGCTTCTCGTTTTCTCATGTTGGGTTTTGAGTTGGAGCTGTACTCCCCCAGTGAATATTGCATGGTATACTGGTATATATATATTGCCTTTATCAAGCTTGCGGAGAAAACACATCTTAAGATGGCTATGAGCAATGACAGTGGTAAGAATGCCACTAATTCATTATTTATTTCCTTTCTGAGGTCATTTCTAAGTTACTTCTAAGATCTGTTAAATTTTGTTGCACGGGTTCAAGTGACCTGTATTACAAGTTGGCTGGTATTTCCATGAGGTTGACCTGCAGCCAAAAATAAAAATGAATGAAATGGAATATATATATTTTTTGATAAGTAAATGAAATGGAATATTGATGCAGAATGGTAAAAGAAATATGTATTATTTTAAGATTTGTGGGATTTTAGGCTATTTGTGGGATTATTTTGTAAATATTTTTTATTAGGAGCAAGTAGCAATATAGTAGAACTTTAGTTTAGGAAAATGTAGATTTTAGTATTTATTATTGGGGTTTCCTATTATGTTAAGGATCAGTGCCTATATATTTGCATTCATATTGGGGTTTTAATTTAGAAATTGATTATTGAATAAAGTTTGATCTTTGTCTCATTTTTTCTCCTCTCCCAAGTTCTTCACCTTTGCCCCCTATTTCCTTTGGTTCTGTTTCTTCTTCTCCTATTATTCGTTTATCTTCTCAGCTGCTGCTTTGTTCTCTTCTACCTATTCAGTCTGCTTCTTATCCCTGATCCCCTTATTTTCTCTAAACTATCTGTCCTACATCAAATACATACTTCAAAAGTTGAATGAGTCTCAACATCTGTGCATCTGATCTCTTTCTGTAGGTTAGGATTGGACAAACAGTTCTGAGAGCTGCTGTAGATTTTTTTAATATGACTATCTATGAGGGTGTCTTCAGGTCAAGAAATCTAATTTCTTGGTTGATTCCTCTAGTGCAGATAATTTTCTTTGTTGGAATAATAATGAAAATGATAGCAAATTGTCTTCTATCCTGTATGTGATATTTCCTACATTGGAGACATTTACTAAGCATATGTCACTGATTTGATTTATTCCCATGCTTCTGTTGATCAGCTAAAAGGAAGGGTAAGAAGAAAAGGGATTCTCCAAAGGATGTGGCAAAAGAATCTCGGATACCACCAGTGGTGTTGTTCCTCCAGTGCCATATATATCTTGCTGAAGGGCTCACAATGGTAATTGTGCTTGTTTTAAATACATTACCTGGTCATGAATTATCATTTTCGGAAAATACAATTTAAGATGTGATTGTGGGTGGATTTTGTTCACTTTGGATTTGTATTCCTTCGATTAGAACTCTAATTTGCAGGTCTCCTCCAAAGGAAGTCTTACTGATTTGAACTGTCTTGGTCATCTCTATATAGCTTGGAGATGCTGCCAATTCCTCACTGAAGTATTTTGCTTGAATAGTCAGCCCGTTCTTGTATTAATTTGTTTATTATATTTCCAGATGCTTGCTGCTTTGAGGAATGAACTCATGGTCTTACATAGTCCAATCCCATTTAATACTGAGCATGAGGTGCAGTGTCTACTTTCTTCCCTATATATTTGATATATTCTAAATGCAAAAAGTGTGATATAGTGCAATATGCTGGTTCGTTTTCAAACTGACCGATGAAATTTCAATTCTTTTTCCCATTTAAAGTAATTGATTTAGCTGGAGTAACCTAAGTTAAGTGTTGCAGTGCCTCACCTTTTGTATTAGAAGTTCATCTGAACCTGGTTCCAGTTATATTTGTATAACCTGCGTAGCATTATTTATTCTCAACAATTTTATGTTTTCTCCCCTCCAGAAATTCATTCAGCATTTCGAGCTTTTACAAAAAGCTTGTATTCCTGATCACATCTCGTATCCATCATTCAAGGAGTTTACATCTTATGCTTGCTTTTCTGTGAGAACTCTGTGCCATTACATATTTATATGTTGATTTCACAATCCTCTTATTTACCAAACTTAAGTGGGTTTCACTGTGTCCAGACCCTAGTTATGTACAACTTCTTTAAGGATGCTCAGAGGATTGCAAAGGAGATAAAGAGTAGTTTTTCCAATGACCCTGACAGATTAGCTGAACTCCGACGTATAGAGCAAGTAGCAGAGCACAATGCTGTTGCCCTAAATGTTATTTGCCGGGTAGGAGCCCTTGACCCATCACTTAAGGTTTCTTTTGAGTTCAGTCACCATCCTTATTTTGCTACTGCCGTTGTTAAGAGATGTTGAAGATGCTTTTAATGGTTACCACCAATTTTGGAACGCCTACAGATTTCTTGGGCATTTGAATCATGCAGTGCAGCAATTGTAACATTAGTAATTCATCAATCATTTTCCTCATTTATCATATGAATATTTTAATTTGCAATAAGATAAAAATGAAAATGCATTTCTTTTGTTTACAAACATGCCAGATTATCCATGGAATTGGATATTATCTTAGCAAATTTTGGTTGATCATGCTACTCGAAAGGTAGTTTATTAGTTCAAAATGGATTTTTGTTTTCAATGTGGCAGTGTTGGGCCGCATAATGTTCCTAATTGCACGCAAACTTATGAAACAGTTCTACGGTTGTCGAGTAGGCGTTGTCACCCCAACTCTCTCTTTCCACCTTAACTCCCATGTTCGATCAAATCTACTGTGCTAATTAAACGGGGAGGGAGGGATTAAGGGTAGGTATAGGCACATTTTGAACATGGGCATTAGGAGATTGATGAATCCAATCTGGAATAGCAACTATTCTATCCGGTTTTTTTATTGGTGTGACTAGGCGTGTGTTTGAATGGGAGGGGAAGGAGGGAAAGAAAGGAAGGGGTATATATAACTAATTATTGAAGAGATGCGTTCTCTCTTTTTCGAGGAGTCGTGAAGTGAACACAGCTCTAGTGCGACGACCACTAGCTGTGAAAAACTAGTGAGTTGATCCCCTTTTTTTAAAAAATTAAAATCACTCGTTGTGGTGGGGGTTTGATCGACATTTATTAATTTATTATATAAAATAAAAATAGGTTGTAAACGGAAACACCAAAAAGGCTAAAATAAACAAGGAACAAAAATGATCCATAATCAAATTGGTTTCATAAGTTCATTTATGAATAACATGAAGAAAAATATACCGTAAATCCACATTAGACAATCTGCCAAGTAAACAAACCAGAAATCTAATGGAATTAACAAAGTTGAGAGCGACTCTAAAGAGAAAACAAAATTAAAGGACTTAAATAATACGTGCATAATATCTGTTCTATTATGAGTTTATACAGTGCAATTCATGGTTAAGACATTCAAAATAATCAAATTGTTTTGATAAGATCATTTATAAGTAACATAAAGTAAAATCTACAATTAATCCATATTAGACAATCTACAAAGTAAACAAACAAGAAATCTAATGGAGCTAACAAAGTTGAGAGCTACTCTAAAGAGAAATAATTCTTAAAATAAGAACACAAAATTAAAAGACTTCAATAATATGTGCATCAATCTATTGCAATTGTTTTATATACAAATTAAAAGAAGACAAGGGATTAATATAAAATAAGATTTTTTCACAAATTAACAAAAAAGAGAGAATAAGTTCCTTATCAAACCTTGTAGAAGAATTATTTGTGCAATCTGGGAAAATAATCTCTTGTAGATCTCTGATATGATATTAGAAAGTCATGATAATTTAGTAAAGAAAACAATAAAAGTAGATTAAAGTTTGTATACCACTCAAATCAAATGAGCAAGAAAGTTGTGAATGATAGCACGAATGTACATGATAGAAGGGAAGAAATAAAGAAAAAAAAGTGGAAACTAACCTTGTAGGGTGAAATTGTCATTGTTAATATCGAAAATCTGTCAAGAATTCGAACAGTGGGGGAGTAGAACCTATACACACGAAACAAGGAGAAAACCTAAAAGTCATCGGAGGACCGGAGGGATATGCCTCCGGGGGGACTCTCTGATGCCTAAATTAGAATAGGGCTTTTTGATAATAGGTAGAAATGTATGAATTTGAGAGCTATGAGTGAGAATTGACTATACTTTTTGATGCTGAGAGCCCTTTTATATAGTGTTTCGAACCAGAGTCCGATTAGGAGAGTGATTGATCACTAAGTGTTGTGATAGGAATAATATTCCCATAGATAGGTTTGGACTTATCTATAAACTGGATAATGATTTATCCATAAGCTGGAGTGGCGTAGTAGTATCAGGATATTGTTGTGAAATTATAGTTATGCCCTTTTCCAGGTATAGCGATTCGATTGGTTGACTTGTTTGAGTTGTGAAATTACTCTTTTATCCTTGGAGGTGACCACGTGTCATTATATTATTGGAGATGGAATTTTCCCCTAAATCAAATGGCTCCTACTTCCTTGAGTGTAGTTTATGCAGCCGAGGAAGTAGAGTTTGTTTGCAGTGAACTCTTTCTCATTATAAGATTTAGAACAAGTCTATCTTTGTTTTGGGTACCCAAGTACTAAAGAGGCGAGGAATGGAGATTTAGATCTGTTTAGGTGGAGATGTAGACTCCAAGGAGACCTACCAACTTGATACTTCCTCGGAGTGAAGCGAGCTTGAATGATACAGTCTTTAAGTCCGAGGAGATGACACTGAGTCAAGTTGCTCAAAGTTTGGCGAAATAGGTTCGAGGAGATGACACTAAGTTAAACTGCTCAGAGTTTGGCGAATAGGTTTGAGAAGATGACACCAAGTCAAACTGCTTGAAGTTTGGAGACATAGGTCCGAAGAGATGACACCAAGTCAAACTGGTCGGAGTTCGGCGAAATATGTTTGAGGAGATGACACCAAGCCAAACTGTTCAAAGTTCGGAGAAATAGGTTTGAGGAGATGACACCAAGTCAAACTGCTCGGAGTTCAACGAAATAAGTCCGAAGAGATGACACCAAGTTAAACTGTTCGGAGTCGGTGAAATAGGTCATAGGAGATGACACCAATTGAAACTGCTTAGAGTTCGTCGAAATAGGTCCACAGAGATGACACAAAGCCAAACTGCTCCGAGTTCGGTTAAATAGGTATGAAGAGATGACAAAAAGTCAAACTGCTCAAAGTTCGGTGAAATAGGTCCGAGGAGATAAAACCAAGTTAAACTGCTCAGAATTTGGTGAAATAAGTTTGAAGGGATGACACTAAGTCAAACAACTCAGAGTTTGGTGAAATAGGTCCGAGGAGAACGATAAGGATCAAACTGCTCAGAGTTTGATGGAGACTTATGAAGAGAATGATTAGGATCAAACTGCTTGGAGTTTGATAGAGACTTTCGAGAAGAATGATAAGGATCAAACTACTCGGAGTTTGATGGAGACTTCTGAGGAGAATGATAAGGATCAAACTGCTCGGAGTTTGATGAAGACTTTTGAAGAGAATGATTAGGATCAAACTGCTTGGAGTTTGATGGAGATTTCCAAGGAGAATGATAAGGATCAAACTTCTCGGAGTTTGATGAAGACTTTCGAGGAGAATCACTTGGATGAAACTACTCGAGTTTTATGGAAATGAGAATGATTATGATTAAACTGCTAGAGTTTTATGGAGACTTACGAAGAGAATGATAAGGATCAAACTGCTCGGAGTTTGATGGAGACTTCTAAGGAGAATGGTAAGGATCAAACTGCTCGAAGTTTGATGGAGAATTTCGAGGAGAATGATAAGTATCAAATTGCTCGGGGTTTGATGGAGACTTCCGAGGAGAATGATAATGATCAATGCTCATAGTTTGATGGAGACTTCTAAGGAGAATCGCTTGGATGAAACTACTTAGAGTTTTGGAGAATTGGTCCGAAGAGAATGAACTTGCTCATTTAAGATGTGAAAACAGGTGTAGCTGTGTGATGTTAAGCCTATTTGATTTTTGGCTGGACCAGGTCTTCTCGTTTTTGGACTTTCTAGGGCTCATTGATTGGGTCAAAGTCCTTTGATCTGGAGCCCATTAAGTGGGACATTTCTTCTAGAATGTTTCTTGGGAGTTAATGAGGGCATGCACTTTTTTGATTGCTACGAGGGGACAAAGCATTTTGGAAGGGTAATGTTTGTTCCTAAATAAAATGGTGTATCTCTTCATTCTTGTGAAAAAGGCTACGCACACTCTTGGTTATCTAAAAGGGTACCACTTGTTATGGGTGTTTACAACTGTGATGATTAATTCCTCATCGTTTGAATCATTTATAGTTATGGAGAATTATTTATAAAGGAGTTGAGACCTCCCTTGCTCCTCGCTTCACTCATTTGCAAATTAGAAAATATTTGAGAGTAGTAGAGTCAGAGAGATAGGAAGAGCTTAGAGTAAGAGCATAGCTTCTCGAAGTTGTAGAATGTTCAGAGTTTGTGGGAGCGAAGTTCTCAAATTTTAAAGGCTTGCACTTTTGGTGAGTTTTTTCCACTTTTTTCAATGTTTTTCGATAGTGGTAAAAGTAGTAGTATTGATAGGAGTATGAGTAACGAGGAAAGTAGAAGTAGTGGTAGTGAGAGAAATAGTGGTAGTAGCAATAGTAGGGATAATATTAAGGAGGTTGAGGTGGGTAATGCCTCGGTAGATTCTCGTACATTGGTGCCTTATGAGGGAGGAGAGGCTTCATCATCCTCAGAGGGTAACCATGTCTTAACTACACTTCGAGAAGAACTAGGTGAGGAAGAAAGAGAAAATCTCATTTTTTGTGCTAACTCAGAGCCAAACAAGCTGAAAGAGGAAGAGCTCCAAGTACTTAGGGTCAAATATAAAATCCCCAATGAGTATAGACTTAGGAATACTGAAGTTGGAGATAGAGCTTGTGATGATCTGAGGAAAGAGGGGTCCTATGAATTGTGTGTTTGCACCCACTACCTTAAGGCTGGGTTTAGGTTCCCCTTCCACCCTTTTTTATACACCATCCTGAACCACTATGGCATAGCTTTATGTCAGTTGGTGCCTAACTCCGCGCGTCTGATATTGATTTTCATATACGTGTGCACAAAAGTGGAATGGGTGATGAAATTTAATGTTTTCAAGTCCCTATTCCAAATAAGTAAACACTCTGAGTATGGCTGGGTGGTGATCAGCTCGAGGGCGAAGAAGGTACTGTTGAAGAAGAAGCCATCTTCTATAAAGGAATGCAATTAGGCATTTTTATATATTTAGAATGATAGGAGATTTAGAGTTCCTCTAAAGTGGGACTTGGACCTAATGAGGCCCAATAAAAAGCCAAATATCTTGAGGCGTGAACTGGACACGGTGACTAATATGGTGGGTGGACCCATATATGTCATCGTTCTATATAGCAATATGGAGCTTGCTAAGCTTATGCTTTGCCTATAGGGTCTAGGAGAGGACCTAGGTAGAAACCTTTCCATATTTAGTAATTGTCTATTTTTCTATTTCTTGGACTTATATATTTTTCCTTGTTGTAGAGATGGATGCATTATCGGAGGCTTGTAAGGAAGCGAGGAGATAGAAGAAGAGAGTTTATGGCGGTGGTTCGGAGGGTCAACATTCGAAGAAAAGAAAGGCTGTTGAGAAACAGCCTCAAGACACTCCTCCTACTCCAACCGAGGTTTGGAGTTCATGTAATACACGTATTCGTAAAGTAAGGGCAAAGATGTAATTTAATAAATATGACATGAAATTGAAATAATATATTTACGCGAGGGATTTAGTATTGAATAAAATAATTCTTTTCTAAAAAAAACTAGACGCGTGAGGGAGTATTTACAAAGAAAAAAGAAAAAGAAAAAAAAATTCTGGACGTCCAGCAAAAGGAAAAAAATGAAAAAGAAAGAAAGAAAGAAAAAATAATAATAAATATTATGTTATTTTTCTAAAAAAAAAAATCGTGGTGGCGGCAGCCACTTGCTGCTAATTGAAGAGAGAAATGATGCATGTTTGACGAGTATAAAAAACGTGTAGAAATTTGGGATAACACATTTAAGCTTTCTTTCAATTACCCTATTTCCTTAAACATTTGAGGACCCAAAGAAAAGTTGAAAGAACAACATTGTGAAGATTTTTACTGCGGAATTTCATAGAGAATCACGAGAAGCTATCAGAAAAATAGAAGGTAATAACGTAATGTTTATTTTTGAATTTTTAGCATACATAAAATTCTCCAAATTCAAAGTGGGAATTTTTAAATGGTGTGGTTTATAACTAATTGAAGAATAAATTATAAATTTAATATAAATATGATATCAGGTGTTGGCAATCTACAACCGGGAGAATTTCTGAGAGGAACGGGAAAGGCAAGGAAGTGATCCACGGGTAGCTTTAAGTGCTACGTGGTGGGTTGGATTTACTTTAAGTAATCTAAATAAAATTTTTGAAATATCTAGTAATAATATTAAAATAAATTATTAGCTTAGGCTTTGGTGGTTGATAAAAATTAAATTGATAGGTGTGATATAAATATTGGACATTTAGAAAATTATTAGGGGAGAAATAATATTTTTGGAATAATAAGTTGATTTAATAATAAAAGTGATAAGTAAAATTTTTGATGAACTATGGTTGATGTTTTGATACGCATTAAGAGGAGATGAAAATTAGTGGATCTTGACAAGCTAAGATGGATGATTTGATGTGATTTATGATGAGAGGAATTTAGTGGAATTTTTTTATAATAATTTGATGAAAGACAGGATAGCTAAATTTAAATATTTGAATTTATTTTTTATTTTTATGTTATTGTTCAGATGTATATCTCATATCATTGTTCATATGCAAATGCATTAACTAAAAGAAAAGAACCGGGAAGGTAGCCAGTCTAATGAAAATGAAAGAACCGGAAAGGCAGCCGGTCTAAGATAATAAAAACATGTTGAAATGTGGGAAGATGTTCCCATAATAATAATTTATGCATTGCATCTGTTTTAATTATTGCTTGCATTATTGAAATGCTGATGTGAGGTGTGTTATTGTGAATTTATTTATAAATGGATGAGTCTCACAGAGAGACAGTTATGGTGATAAGAACCATCTAAATGGTAGATTTTATGATGTGAACCTCATTAAGAGGTAATTTTGAGATAATAGATGGTCTTGAGGTGAACCAATAAATAAGAAGAAGAGATTGATAGAGAATGAGACTTATGATATGTGTAGTGATAGTAGAATGTTAGTATCAAGTTGTATGAAATATAATTGATTTAATATTGACGGATCTTTTATTCAATTGAGTACTTCAAGTAAATTTAATTCACTGAGCTTGTGAAGCTCATCCCTCATTGTACAATGATTTCAGGTAGCAGACAGGACAAATAGTTTGGTGGGTTGAGAGTCAGACGAAATTATTTCTATAAGCCACGTACGTGTCAATATCCTCAGACTAATAAGAAAATGAAATAAAAATTTATTTGTAAATATTCATGCATTTTACATCGTATATAATGTTTAAAGATCAGATTGATGTAACTCTCCTGTTGAGGGTTGGTGATTTATGTAAAAATTTCTTTTGGTTTTATTTATTTTCATTGTTGCATTTATGTGTCATGCTGGGATTTTCAAAATGTGATGACACCGTCTCAGTGGTGGCCAACTCGGGATGGGTCGTTACAGTTTAACTCCTCCTCTTGCTACTCTTCCTTCTGCTCCTATTCTTCCCCTTTTGAGGCCACTATTTTCTGCCTCTCCCTCCATTCCATCTGTACACCTCGAGGTTTTGAGACCTAATTGGTGCTTGGTCACTGATTCAGTCTTTGGGATCTCTAAGATTGCATGGGGCATTTGGTTCGAAGCATCTCTCCTTGGGACTTTGTGAGATTAGGGGAAGAGACCATAGAGACTATAGCAAGGGTAGTATAGGACCTAGCTTCCAAGGTATAACTTCATTCCTTACCCTTCTTGTTTTGATTTTCTTGAGTTCTAGGGTCATTAACTTGTGCATTTTTTTTTCCAGATGGGTGTGGCTACTGTCGTACTTATCTGCTATTGTCTCAACCTTAATAAAAGGTTGGAGGATTCGAAGAAAAACCTGAAGGATAGCTGCACACTTTGCAAGAGTTTAGAAGACCTCATCACTGCCAAGGCTATTGAGATTGGGGGGGGGGGGGGGGGGTGAAGGCCACTATAGTTGAAATGGAGGAGGCAAAGGCCCTCGTTGTGGTCAAGCTAGAGATGGTCAAGGTCCAAAAAAGATGCGACCGAGGCTGAGATGGCAAGGATGACCAAAGAGAAGGAAACAATAGTGAATGAGACTGTTGAACATGATATAGCCTCTTTCAAGGAGTCCTAAGAGTTCAAGGATGTCGTGAAGAAGTACTATAATACCCATATTCATAAAGAAAGGGTAAAGAAGTAATTTAATAAATATGACATGGAGTTAAAATAATATATATATGCGAAAGAACTAATATTTTTATAAAACAATTCTTTTGAAGAAAAAAAAATTCGTGGAGGATAAAAAAAAGGAGGATGCAACACCTGGAAGTCGAAGTCCAGGTGTTGCATGAAAACATGTAAATGGATACTAATTGTCCATTTAGAGATTTTGGGACACTGAGCACCGTTTTTATAAATGGTGTGGCGGTTAAAATGTTTATATAAATATTTTATGGATTTGTTTTATTAGTATTATCAAATCCTGATTGGTTTTCTTCCTTCTACAATTCAAACTACGCTATTTCTCTAAACACTTGGGGACCAAAAGAAAGATTCAAAGACTAAAATTTTGAAGGGATTTACGGGAGAATTTTATAGAGAGTCGCGAGAAGCTCTAAGAAAAATAGAAGGCAATAATGCGAAGTTTATTTTTGAAATTTAGCATACATAAAATTCCCGGAATTTAATGTGAAAATTTTCAAAGGGTGTGAATTATGGAAGAATTGAAGAATAAATTAGAAATTAATATAAATATTATGTCAGGTGTTGCTGATCAGCAACCGGGGAAAATTGCTGAAAGGAGCAAGAAAGGCAAGGAGGTGATCCACGGGTAGTTCTAAGTGCTACATGGTGAGTTAGATTTACTTTAAGTAATCAAGATAAATATGAAATATATAGTGATAATATTTGAATAAATTATTAACTTATGATTTGGTGATAGATGAAAGTTGGTTGATCGGTATGATATGAATAATTTATGTGTAGAGAATTATTTTATAAGAAATAATATTATTAGAATAATGAGTTGATTTAATAATAAAGGTGATAAGTGAAATTCTTGACTAGCTATGGATGATGATTTAATATGATATATGAGGAGAAGAAATTAGTGAAATTGATCAAATAATAGTTTGAGAAGAAGCAAGATAACAAATTTGAATGTCTGAATACATGCGTGTTTTTATGTTATTGTACATAAGCATACTTCATATCATTGTTCATATGCATTTACATGAAATAAAAGAACCGGGAGGGCAGCCAGTCTAAATGAAAACAGTGACAGCTGGTATATGCTGGAAATAAATGAAAACCGTGATAGCTAGTATATGTTGGAAATAAAAGAACCGGGAAAGAAGCCGATCTAAATAAAATAAAAGAACCGGAAGGCAATTGGTCTAAGGTAAAACATGTCGACATGTGGGAAGATGTTCCCAATTAATGATTCATGCATAGTATCTGTTTTAAATATTGATTTTTTTTTATTGAGGTGCTAAAGTACTATTCATGATTGTCAATTTATTGATAGATGAATGAGTCTCACAGAGAGACAATTATGCTGAAAAAAATATGGAAGTATGAAATGATGAGAATTATCTGGGTGACTGATTATATGCTGTGAACCTTATAATACGGTAATTATGAGATAGAATTGATAGTCTCAAGATGATGATTAATTATATGAAAAGAAGAGATTTATAAAGGATGAGGATTTGATGTAGTAGTAATAATAGAATGTTATTATAAAAATATATGAGATATAGAAAAATGAATGTTGGAAGACTAATTATATAAATTGAATACTTCTAGTAAGTTTAATGTACTGAGCCTGTGAAGCTCACTGCTCATTGTACAATGATTTCAGGTAGCAGGCAAGACAAATAGTTTGGTGAGCTGAGATTCAGACGAAGTCATTATCGGTAAGTCAAGTGGTCCACATCTTCAGACTAATGAGAATATATATATATATATATATATATATATATATTTGTAAATATTCATGCATATTACGTTGTATGTAATGTTTAAGTCAAGATCTGAATGATGTATCTCCTCTGTTGAGGGTTGAAGATTAATGTAATAATTACAGTTGATATTATTTTAATTGTTGCATATATGTGTCGTGCTGGGATTTTCAAAATGTGACAACACCGTCTCAGGGGTGGCCAACCCGAGATGGGTCGTTACAAGTACTCTAGGGTATTTTATCTGAATGGCTTCGAGGAAGCTATAAAAAAAGCTGAAAAGACATACCCAGAGCAGGACTTCTCGATCCTGGAGCTTGAGACATCTGATGATGAGACTATAGTTGCGGAGGTTGGAGAGGTGGAGGTCCAGAAGCAGGCCCATGCTACTGAGGTAGATAAGAAGAATGCAATTGTAGACTAACGCCTCTTCTTTTAAAATTTTTGTATTGCAAGGTCGTTAGTGCCTTTTTGTAAAAAATTCTTCTAAGCTAATGAAGATCTCTTTTTTTTTTTTTGGCGCAATGCCTATCTTCCATTCTTTTTACTTTTTCTGTTAGTTTGAGATGAAAGCAACGAGTTTGAAGAGGTGAAGCTCGGAGTTTCTCCCTCGGTCTGTATCCCAGTAGAAGAGGCTTAGAGTCTAAAAACAAGGAAAATTTCAAAGAAAAAAGATCTAGAACTTCTTTATTGGTAATATGAATTGGAGAAATAAATATTGATCATCTTTTATTGATAATATCTAGAGATTACATAAATTGGAGAAATCAGTACTGATGGAGCTCATCTTTTATTGATACTATCCGGAGATTACATAAATTGGAGGAATAGGAGAAATTCTAAAAGCTGGAGAAAATAGGAGAAGTTTTATTGATAAAAGTTACGGAGATTTTCGGAATTCCAAGTTTGGGATATTGCTTTCCCATCCAAATCCTCGAGTTCGAACGTGCCGGCTCGGCATACTCTTTTGTTACAGTAGGGTCCATCTCAATTTGGGCAAAGATTTCATGTTTCTCGAGGGTGGGAGGCTTCTTTTTTTCGGAGCACCAGGTCGTGTAGCTTGAAAGTTCTTCCACGAACTTGGGAATTGTAATATCTCGTCACCCTCTGGTGATAGGCAGCTAGCTTAATATGGGATTTATCCCTTGCTTATCAATAATATCAGTGTTCATCATGAGGGTTTCTTTGTCATTGGCTTCGTCGAAGCTTTGCACCCGTAACGATGATGTCCCTATTTCAAGGGGCATAACAACCTCTGACCCATAGGCCAAAAAAGGGAGTTTCTCTCGTGGGAGGTTGCATAATCTTCCGGTAGGATCAGATGGCATTAGGTAGGTGTTTAACCCATTATCTATTAGTGTCATCAAGTCTCTTCTTGATTCCTTGCAGTAGAGTCCTATTTGTTACTTCAGCTTGCCCGTTAGCCTATGGGTAGCATACCAAGGAGAAATGGTGCTCAATTTGGAGTTTTTGGCAAAAGGATTTAAATTGAGAGTTATCAAATTGTATATCGTTGTCAGTTACAAGTATCCTCGGTATGCTGAATCAACATACTATTGACTTCCAGACAAACCCTTGGGTTTGGTAATCGGAGATTTTAGCAAGAGGTTCAGTTTTCATCCATTTGGTGAAGTAGTTGATAACAACTATCCGATGTTTTTTTTCCCTAGAGATTTTTTGGAAAGGACCGAGGATGTCTATTCCCCACATAGCAAAGGGAAGTGGACTGGTGATTGGCGTCAGCGGATAGGCTAGTCCCCGAGACATGAAAGCATGTTGTTAACAAGTTTTGCACTTTTTGACCATCTCAGTAGTGTCACAGAGCATCTTCGGCCAGAAATAGCCGTGGCAGAGTATCTTAAAGGCCAAAGTTCAGCCTACTAGGTGATTGCCACATATACCCTCGTGAACTTCTTGGAGGGGGTAGTCTATATCCGTAATCCTGAGACATTTTAGATAAGGAGTGGTGAGACCTTTTTTGTATAGTTTTTTTTCCTCAATGATAGTGTACTGTGAAGTATGGGAGATGAGCTTCTTGGCTTTATTTTTCTAGTTGGGAAGTGTACCATCTTTCAAATACTAGAGGATTAGGTCTATCCAAGATCGCTCTTCGGCGATGGGGATAACTGAGACTTCATCAATGCTAGGTGCATCAAGGGTCTCAAGATAGACCACTTGGGTAAGGTTAGACTGTTTGGAAGAGGCAAATTGTGTTAAGCATCTTCCTTTGAATTTCGTGCTCGTGGTACTTGAACTATTTAGACCTTTTGAAGGTTTCAGTGAGCTCATGGTCTTTTTCGAGATACTTAATGATTTTCGTACCTTTGGCCTCATACTCATTGGTTATTTGATTGATCACTAGCTGTGAATTGCTGTGTGTTTCTAAGGCTTCAACAACCAATATTTTTGCTAGATTCATCCCTAAGCAACGCCTTATACTCAACCTCGTTGTTTGAGGGTTTGAACCCAAAACCTTAAGGCATACTCTACTATAAACCCTTCAAGACTGCTGAGGATAAGCCAGACTCCACTACCGGCGTGATTGGAGGATCCATGATGAATGAATATTTGTCCTAGTACTTGTTGTGAGTTTTAAATTACTCGCAAGCGCACGAGTCGTTTGCAATATAGTGTTGTGCAAGTGCGAGGTCAAATCCACAGGGAATTGCATTGTGAAAAAATATTTTTATCTAAACTAACCCTATTTTAACCTAGTTCCGAATTTTGGATTGTATCTTGCAAAGAAATATAAACTAAACTAAATTGATTTAAAAACAACTGATAAAAACACTAAGGTTTTCTGAATCCACCCCACCAAAGTAAAGCATATATCTTCATGTTCTATATAAAAATAATTTATCAAATCATTCCATGAATTCACCATTATACAAATCACGGCGAATACCCAAACTAAACCAAAAGTATCCAATGTATCTGTTTAATTCACAAATCACAATGGATATCCAATCTAATTGAATGATCCGTCGTATCTGGCAGATGAAACACAAGAAATATCCAATTTAACAATTTAAAAATAATCAATCATAAGAGTTTACTCAAACAATTGAAATAGAACATTTATACTAAAAATATCAGAATTGTACGAACATATCTGAAAATATAATGCTAAACAATGGCGAGGCTTCATCTTCATCCTTTGATGAAGATTTTAGCCTCACATAATTATGAACATAATTTTCACCATTACAGTGTAAACATTTAAACTTTAAAACTTAAAATAAATTAAAGCTAACAATACATGGATAGAGAGATTCCATTCGCAACTGTTGTGTGATGCTTCCCCTCTTGGTAACAAAAGCTTCAAGATCCACCAACATGCTAGCAAAAGTCCTCCAGATTGCACACTCATTGCTTCAGTGAGGTGGGGCTTTTATAGGGAAACTCATGAGTGCAATGAGTTTCAAATTCAATGTGGGATACTGCCTAAGTGCGCTCGATCACAGTCTTGTGCGCTCGAGCGCAGCATGGTGCACTGCTTGACCTTTGTCTATTAAAACTGCCATAACTTTCTCTAGAAAAATAATTTTTACGAGCCGTAAATCCCCATAAAATAGACATCCGGATCTTTCCAAACATATATGGCTCATCTCTTGGTTCGTCCTGAATCATTAAAGTTTTAATCCGTAAAATTTATTTATGCCATGCTGAAATCACACACAGCCTGACCTTTGTCAACTAAAACTGCCATAACTTTCTCTATAAAAATCATATTTATGAGCCGTAAAATTTCCCAGAAAGTAGACATCTGGATCTTTCCAAGTATATATGGCTTATCTCCTCGTTCTTCCTGAATCAATACAGTTTAATCCACAAAAATGAGTGATCTGCACGGGCAATTCTGGCAATTTAGTGAAACTCCTTTCCAAGTGCTTGTAAACCTGTAAAACGCGAAAAAAAAACAACTCAAAGTAACAAATTCCTAAGCTAAAAAATGTAAATTAAGGGGCCAAAATATGCAATATTTGACACTCATCAAATACCCCCAAACTTACATTTTGCTAGTCCCTTAGCACAACAAAATAAAAAAAAAATAAATGAGAAACAAAGAACACAAAGAAACTCCATCATTCATGGTATCCAAAAATTTAAGTAGTACACAAAACCATGATATTCATTCATGAACAAGCTTAAAATATAAACCTATCTTCGCAATGAATAGAAATTTTAAAATCTAATTGCTTACAAAAGGCAGGCTAAGGCATCACAAGTTTGACTCAGTGTAAAGTGAATTAGCATATAAAGATGAGGCTTCCAAATAACTTCAATGTGTAATGTCTCCATGTCTCAAGATTCACAAAATTTCTCATCAGAATGAACAACGATGGCATATTTTTATTTTCTTCTCTCTTTTATTATAAGGCTCTGCTATGTTTAGTTCCATTAAGCTTTCTAATTGACCCATGTAGCTAGTGTTGAGTCAGTGAATCCCAAACTAGATGGTTTTAGGGCATTAGGTGTAAAGACACCCCTAAGAACTTACTAACTTGAGTAAAAAAGCTACGAAACTAAACTGGCCTTAATGCTACCAAGCAAACTTCCCACCTTTTGACGTGAACACTCACTGCTTACTGAGGCAAGAGGTCCAGTTACTCAGCAAAAAGTTTCTCAATGATCATTATAAATAAAATTCCCACCTTTTAACGTGAACACTCCCTGCTTACTAAGGCAAGAGGTCCAATTACTCAGTGGAAAGTTTATTGATGATCGTTAAAATTATTATTATTATTTTAATTTTTTTTATATATGCTTTTCTATGCCTAACTGTTTATCCAACAAGTCATCCAGTTTATGTTAAGTCATGGAAACATGCACATTAAAATCACATGTCATACCTTACACAATTATGTGCTAATGTGCTCGTCTCAGATTAGATCAAACAAGTGAATTCTTAAATGCCTAAAGTAAGTAACAAAGTTTTAAAACTCTATCATAAAATCATGTTGGAAATCACCTTGACAAGATGCCCAGGTGGTGATCTTCCAAACACCCAAGTCTTGAATGGCTTGTAGAAAGAATTTCAGCAATCGAACACAAGAACAGAAAATCAAAGAAAGAAAGAAGACAAGTAATATGTTGTCGAGGTTCGGCAATGTGCCTACGTCCCCGTGAGTTCCTCCGAACTCTCTGCACTATCTCAATGGTTCTTACAAAGTTACAGCAATCCCCTTCAAGATTCCAAGTTCTTGAAGAACCAAGAAGAGAACGAGAAAGTGATAGACCTATTACAATGCTTTCTATCAATTCTCTACTAACCTCTCTTCTTTACAACCAGCCTCACTACAAGAGTCCCTCTTGTGTTTATATCTCTCACAAAATTCTCTCTTGTGTTTACAATGATCTCACAATGTCACAACCTGTGTGGTTCTCTCACACACCTTTTTCACCACTTGAAATGAGGCTAAGAAACCCTTTTTATAGCCTTTTAATTCTTGGACAATCTTGTGAATCATTCTTGACCCTTTGATCATGTTCTTCCTTTAATCTCAGCCCTTCATCACTCTCCAAGTGATGCTGTGCGTTTTGGTGTGGTGCTGTGTGCTGCGGCGTGACCTGATGCTGCAGCCTCCTGATGCTATGCGCACACCTCCTGCCTGTGGGCAGAAACTTCCACAGCAGTGTGCCTGACCTTCCCATGCTCAAAATTGAAGCACACACATGTGTGCAACCTTATAACTTGCTGAAATTTGATATCCCATAATTGGTTTGGACATTAACCAAATTTAGACCGTGTTTGGATATGTTTGAAACTTAGACAAATAACAACAATCTCTACCTTTGTCTAAGAGTTCAAAAAACCTGAACCATTGTGCAGAAAGCTTCGGGATCCAAACTCATCTTGAGTCATCAATCAACTGACTCCAATCCTAAGTAATTTAAGGCAATGATTGAACTTACTTAGAGGTAGAAACTTGGTGCCTAAATCTGCAGGACTTTTCTCCGTGGTCTTCTTGTCAACATGAATGCTTCCTTCTGTACCATTTTCCAGAATGTAATGATACCGAACATCCATATGCTCCATCCCCTCATGGAACACCGAATACCTCCACAAGTGCCCCGCACTTTGGCTATCCAAAGATGCAACCACCTGCTCTTTTAGGACCTCCCACTCGTCCAACAACCCTTTGCACCCCACAGCCTTCTTTATGGCTTCCATAGTTGCTATGCATTCTGCCCCGGTTGTTATGAGTGCTACCATTGGCTGCCATTGAGCCTCCTTGTTCCTCAGCAACCACTTTATCCCAAGCCAACGCTCTTTTTCGGGATTACTCACACATTTACTGAAAACATCCATTGCCCAAGAAACACTTGACCTGTTTCTCTTCCTTTCCCGGATGATTCTCCTCATCCCAAGGATCTTTTGTGTAAGGCTGAGATCCTTCCTCTCGAACTCCTCACTGAGTTGAGATGTAAACCTTTCCATCCACTTCCTGCTGTTCCAAACTAACAGCCCATCAATGACATAGGTGAGGATACTCACCATCTTCTCCACCTTGTGTCCAGGTGAGAAAGTTTCTGTGAAACCTATGTCTTCTCTTCTTTTGAACCCATTCGCCACCAGCTTAGCCTTGTTCCGGACTTCATCTCTTGGAGGGCACCCTTCTTTGATCTTGTAAGTGCACTTACATTCCACAACTTTTGATTTCTTGGAATTTTCACCAATTCCCAGAAGTTGTTATTCCTCAAAGAATTCATTTCTTCCTCCATAGCTAGCTGTCACTTTGACGAATTCTTACACTCCATGGCCACCGTGTAAGTTTCTTGTTCACTCATCTCTCCTTCTGTCCAAGGAGCTACTGCATCCGCAAACCCACATTTGAAGGTGGTACGACCAGCCTTCTTTCCCGGTCTCTTATGAGCTGAAAGTCCTTCCGACTTGCTGCAGCATCCTTTTCTTGTTCAGCCTCTTCTTGAGTTTCTTGAGCTTGGCAATCATCCAAGGGCTCTACCTGGTCCGAACCCTCTTGCCTCCTTTGCTCTACCTAAACAGAATCTCCCTTGATGCTATGCTCAACAATTTCTGAATTGGTTTGCTCACTAGCCCCTGCAGGGTTAGTTTTCTCCAAGTAGGGAAATAACAATTCATTAAAATTAACATCCCTACTTATTATGAATTTTAATCCTTCTTTTTCTAATGACCACAACCTATATCCCTTAGCCCCTTCCCCATATCCTAGAAACACACATTTTCTAGATCCTGGGCTAAGTCCATCATCCTTTTGTTGTGCATACGCAGCACACCCAAAAGTCCTAAGGTTGTCCAACTCAGGTGGTTTTCCAATCCACATCTCCATGGAAGTCTTTTGGAACACAATTCTAGAGGGTGATCTATTAATCAAATATGCAGCTGTAGCTACAGCTTCTCCCCAAAAATATTTTGGTAACCTGGATCCATCTAACATGCACCTAACCTTTTCCATAAGGGTCTTATTCATCAACTCAGCAACTCCATTTTGCTGAGGAGTTTCCACAATCGTCCTATGTCTTAGAATGCCATTTAACCTACAGAATTGATCAAGTTCTTGGTTAAAAATTTCTAAGCCATTATCGGTTCTTATCCCCTTAACTACTCTACCCATTTGAGTCTCAACTAGCCCTTTCCACACCACTAATTTATTCAAGGCATCTAATTTATTCTTAACCAAATAAACCCATACTTTTCTTGAATAATCATCAATTAAAGACAAAAAGTAAATGTTACCTCCCTGTGTTGGTGTCCTTGCTGGTCCCCAAAGGTCCGCATGAATGTAGTCAAGAATGCCCTTAGACTTATGCACTCCGGTGTTGAAGTTGACCCGATGTTGCTGCCCAAGAGCACAGCTTTCACAAAAATCCAGTTTTTCTACTTTGTCACCACCAAGTAGACCTTCCTTGCTAAGCACTTGCAGGCCCTTTTCGCTCATGTGTCCCAAGCGAGTGTTCCAAAGGGCTGCTTTGTCCAGCTCAGCCATCAAGCTTGCTGCTTGATCATTGGTTTCTATTTCTCCGATCATTTCATAGAGTCCATCGTTTCTTGCTGCCTTGATCACTACCAAAGATCCCTTGGCCACCTTGATCTTTCCTTCCTCTATCTTGCATGTATAGCCCATGGAATCCAGCTGCCCCAATGAGATCAAGTTCCTCTTCAAATCTGGAACATACCTCACATTTTCCAGCAGCCTTGTGACTCCATCAAACATCCTCAATTGGATGTCTCCAATCCCTCTCACTTGGCAAGAATTGTCATTCCCCAAGAAGACTCTTCCCTCATTGATCTCCTTGAAATTCTTGAACCACTCTTTGTGAGGGCTCATATGATGAGTGCACCCAGTATCCAAGATCCATTTCCTGCTGCCTTCTTGCCCCTTGCTCACACTTGAGCACATAACAAGAACATCATCATCTTGCTGTTCTGTTTTGGCAACTGAAGCCTCTCCATTCTTGGTATGGCTTCCTCCTCTATCCCTTGTCATCTTCTTGCAATCTTTCTTGACATGACCCTCCTTATGGCAGTAGTAGCAGCTCTTCCCTCCAAATATTAGTTTGGAATGCATTCTCCCATGGCTTTCTCCTTTACCTCTGTCCCGGTAGTAGCCATGCATGCTGCTGTGCACTCTCCCATGGCTCTCTCCTCTACCTCTGTCCCGGTAGTAGCCATGGTTGCTGCCATACCAAGTTGCTGGCCTTCTTTTAAAGAACAGCCCTTTACCACTTGATGCACTCCTTTTCTTGGCATCAAGATTATCTTGCAACTCTTTCTTAGGATCAAATTTAAAAGCAAAGATTCATTTTCGAAGATACCTCTTATGTGGGAGAGTCTTAGCAAGAAACAATTCATCTAGTTTCTTCCATAATGCAGCTGGATCTTCCGAGTCTCCGCACTCCCTTGTGATATTGTCCGACATGTGCAAGAAAATGGTGTTGTAGGCCATCTTCTTCATCTCGGTCCGCTGGTCCTCCGTGGCACTAGCTGGAAAAGCATCATCTTCTCCAATAGCCAAGTCCACTTTCTGCTGCATGAGAACCGCCTTGATCTTCCGCTTCCATAGGGCAAAGTCCCTCTTTCCATCAAACTTCTCCACACAGAAAATTAAAGCTATCTTTTGCGGACAAGATCCCAGATTTGTGCACTAACCACAACTACTTTCTTTAACCTCAAGAACATAGATCGAAGATGGATCTTTAACACCGTTCTTGAATCAACCTTCAAGAACACGACCGGATCTTGATCTTTACACCGTTCTTGAATCACCCAAGAAGTTTGATCTTTGATTCTTAGAGTCTTGGCTCCGTACCTTCTACTTCTTGTTCAGATAACCAGCTGCTGTGCTCTGATACCACTGTTGGAAATCACCTTAACAAGATGCCCAGGTGGTGATCTTCCAAACACCTAAGTCTTGAATGACTTGTAGAAAGAATTTCAGCAATCGAACACAAGAACAGAAAATCAAAGAAAGAAAGAAGACAAGTAATTTGTTGTCGAGGTTCGGCAATGTGCCTACGTCCCCGTGAGTTCCTCCGAACTCTCTGCACTATCTCAATGGTTCTTACAAAGTTACAGCAATCCCCTTCAAGATTCCAAGTTCTTGAAGAACCAAGAAGAGAACGAGAAAGTGATAGACCTATTACAATGCTTTCTATCAATTCTCTACTAACCTCTCTTCTTTACAACCAGCCTCACTACAAGAGTCCCTCTTGTGTTTATGTCTCTCACAAAATTCTCTCTTGTGTTTACAATGATCTCACAATGTCACAACCTGTGTGGTTCTCTCACACACCTTTTTCACCACTTGAAATGAGGCTAAGAAACCCTTTTTATAGCCTCTTAATTCTTGGACAATCTTGTGAATCATTCTTGAACCTTTGATCATGTTCTTCCTTTAATCTCAGCCCTTCATCACTCTTCAAGTGATGCTATGCGTTTTGGTGTGGTGCTGTGTGCTGCGGCGTGACCTGATGCTGCAGCCTCCTGATGCTGTGCGCACACCTCCTGCCTGTGGGCAGAAACTTCCACAGCAGTGTGCCTGACCTTCCCATACTCAAAATTGAAGCACACACATGTGTGCAACCTTATAACTTGCTGAAATTTGATATCCCATAATTGGTTTGGATATTAGCCAACTTTAGACCGTGTTTGGATATGTTTGAAACTTAGACAAATAACAACAATCTCTACCTTTGTCTAAGAGTTCAAAAAACCTGAACCATTGTGCAGAAAGCTTCGGGATCCAAACTCATCTTGAGTCATCAATCAACTGACTCCAATCCTAAGTAATTCAAGGCAATGATTGAACTTACTTAGAGGTAGAAACTTGGTGCCTAAATCTGCAGGACTTTTCTCCGTGGTCTTCTTGTCAACATGAATGCTTCCTTCTGTACCATTTTCCAGAATGTAATGATACCGAACATCCATATGCTCCATCCCCTCATGGAACACAGAATACCTCCACAAGTGCCCCGCACTTTGGCTATCCAAAGATGCAACCACCTGCTCTTTTAGGACCTCCCACTCGTCCAACAACCCTTTGCACCCCACAGCCTTCTTTATGGCTTCCATAGTTGCTATGCATTCTGCCCCGGTTGTTATGAGTGCTACCATTGGCTGCCACTGAGCCTCCTTGTTCCTCAGCAACCACTTTATCCCAAGCCAACGCTCTTTTTCGGGATTACTCACACATTTACTGAAAACATCCATTGCCCAAGAAACACTTGACCTGTTTCTCTTCCTTTCCCGGATGATTCTCCTCATCCCAAGGATCTTTTGTGTAAGGCTGAGATCCTTCCTCTCGAACTCCTCACTGAGTTGAGATGTAAACCTTTCCATCCACTTCCTGCTGTTCCAAACTAACAGCCCATCAATGACATAGGTGAGGATACTCACCATCTTCTCCACCTTGTGTCCAGGTGAGAAAGTTTCTGTGAAACCTATGTCTTCTCTTCTTTTGAACCCATTCGCCACCAGCTTAGCCTTGTTCCGGACTTCATCTCTTGGAGGGCACCCTTCTTTGATCTTGTAAGTGCACTTACATTCCACAACTTTCTGATTTCTTGGAATTTTCACCAATTCCCAGAAGTTGTTATTCCTCAAAGAATTCATTTCTTCCTCCATAGCTAGCTGTCACTTTGACGAATTCTTACACTCCATGGCCACCGTGTAAGTTTCTTGTTCACTCATCTCTCCTTCTGTCCAAGGAGCTACTGCATCCGCAAACCCACATTTGAAGGTGGTACGACCAGCCTTCTTTCCCGGTCTCTTATGAGCTGAAAGTCCTTCCGACTTGCTGCAGCATCCTTTTCTTGTTCAGCCTCTTCTTGAGTTTCTTGAGCTTGGCAATCATCCAAGGGCTCTACCTGGTCCGAACCCTCTTGCCTCCTTTGCTCTACCTAAACAGAATCTCCCTTGATGCTATGCTCAACAATTTCTGAATTGGTTTGCTCACTAGCCCCTGCAGGGTTAGTTTTCTCCAAGTAGGGAAATAACAATTCATTAAAATTAACATCCCTACTTATTATGAATTTTAATCCTTCTTTTTCTAATGACCACAACCTATATCCCTTAGCCCCTTCCCCATATCCTAGAAACACACATTTTCTAGATCCTGGGCTAAGTCCATCATCCTTTTGTTGTGCATACGCAGCACACCCAAAAGTCCTAAGGTTGTCCAACTCAGGTGGTTTTCCAATCCACATCTCCATGGAAGTCTTTTGGAACACAATTCTAGAGGGTGATCTATTAATCAAATATGCAGCTGTAGCTACAGCTTCTCCCCAAAAATATTTTGGTAACCTGGATCCATCTAACATGCACCTAACCTTTTCCATAAGGGTCTTATTCATCAACTCAGCAACTCCATTTTGCTGAGGAGTTTCCACAATCGTCCTATGTCTTAGAATTCCATTTAACCTACAGAATTGATCAAGTTCTTGGTTAAAAATTTCTAAGCCATTATCGGTTCTTATCCCCTTAACTACTCTACCCATTTGAGTCTCAACTAGCCCTTTCCACACCACTAATTTATTCAAGGCATCTAATTTATTCTTAACCAAATAAACCCATACTTTTCTTGAATAATCATCAATTAAAGACAAAAAGTAAATGTTACCTCCCTGTGTTGGTGTCCTTGCTGGTCCCCAAAGGTCCGCATGAATGTAGTCAAGAATGCCCTTAGACTTATGCACTCCGGTGTTGAAGTTGACCCGATGTTGCTGCCCAAGAGCACAGCTTTCACAAAAATCCAGTTTTTCTACTTTGTCACCACCAAGTAGACCTTCCTTGCTAAGCACTTGCAGGCCCTTTTCGCTCATGTGTCCCAAGCGAGTGTTCCAAAGGGCTGCTTTGTCCAGCTCAGCCATCAAGCTTGCTGCTTGATCATTGGTTTCTATTTCTCCGATCATTTCATAGAGTCCATCGTTTCTTGCTGCCTTGATCACTACCAAAGATCCCTTGGCCACCTTGATCTTTCCTTCCTCTATCTTGCATGTATAGCCCATGGAATCCAGCTGCCCCAATGAGATCAAGTTCCTCTTCAAATCTGGAACATACCTCACATTTTCCAGCAGCCTTGTGACTCCATCAAACATCCTCAATTGGATGTCTCCAATCCCTCTCACTTGGCAAGAATTGTCATTCCCCAAGAAGACTCTTCCCTCATTGATCTCCTTGAAATTCTTGAACCACTCTTTGTGAGGGCTCATATGATGAGTGCACCCAGTATCCAAGATCCATTTCCTGCTACCTTCTTGCCCCTTGCTCACACTTGAGCACATAACAAGAACATCATCATCTTGCTGTTCTGTTTTGGCAACTGAAGCCTCTCCATTCTTGGTATGGCTTCCTCCTCTATCCCTTGTCATCTTCTTGCAATCTTTCTTGACATGACCCTCCTTATGGCAGTAGTAGCAGCTCTTCCCTCCAAATATCAGTTTGGAATGCATTCTCCCATGGCTTTCTCCTTTACCTCTGTCCCGGTAGTAGCCATGCATGCTGCTGTGCACTCTCCCATGGCTCTCTCCTCTACCTCTGTCCCGGTAGTAGCCATGGTTGCTGCCATACCAAGTTGCTGGCCTTCTTTTAAAGAACAGCCCTTTACCACTTGATGCACTCCTTTTCTTGGCATCAAGATTATCTTGCAACTCTTTCTTAGGATCAAATTTAAAAGCAAAGATTCATTTTCGAAGATACCTCTTATGTGGGAGAGTCTTAGCAAGAAACAATTCATCTAGTTTCTTCCATAATGCAGCTGGATCTTCCGAGTCTCCGCACTCCCTTGTGATATTGTCCGACATGTGCAAGAAAATGGTGTTGTAGGCCATCTTCTTCATCTCGGTCCGCTGGTCCTCCGTGGCACTAGCTGGAAAAGCATCATCTTCTCCAATAGCCAAGTCCACTTTCTGCTGCATGAGAACCGCCTTGATCTTCCGCTTCCATAGGGCAAATCCCTCTTTCCATCAAACTTCTCCACACAGAAAATTGAAGCTATCTTTTGCGGACAAGATCCCAGATTTGTGCACTAACCACAACTACTTTCTTTAACCTCAAGAACATAGATCGAAGATGGATCTTTAACACCGTTCTTGAATCAACCTTCAAGAACACGACCGGATCTTGATCTTTACACCGTTCTTGAATCACCCAAGAAGTTTGATCTTTGATTCTTAGAGTCTTGGCTCCGTACCTTCTACTTCTTGTTCAGATAACCAGCTGCTGTGCTCTGATACCACTGTTGGAAATCACCTTAACAAGATGCCAAGGTGGTGATCTTCCAAACACCCAAGTCTTGAATGACTTGTAGAAAGAATTTCAGCAATCGAACACAAGAACAGAAAATCAAAGAAAGAAAGAAGACAAGTAATTTGTTGTCGAGGTTCGGCAATGTGCCTACGTCCCCGTGAGTTCCTCCGAACTCTCTGCACTATCTCAATGGTTCTTACAAAGTTACAGCAATCCCCTTCAAGATTCCAAGTTCTTGAAGAACCAAGAAGAGAACGAGAAAGTGATAGACCTATTACAATGCTTTCTATCAATTCTCTACTAACCTCTCTTCTTTACAACCAGCCTCACTACAAGAGTCCCTCTTGTGTTTATGTCTCTCACAAAATTCTCTCTTGTGTTTACAATGATCTCACAATGTCACAACCTGTGTGGTTCTCTCACACACCTTTTTCACCACTTGAAATGAGGCTAAGAAACCCTTTTTATAGCCTCTTAATTCTTGGACAATCTTGTGAATCATTCTTGAACCTTTGATCATGTTCTTCCTTTAATCTCAGCCCTTCATCACTCTTCAAGTGATGCTATGCGTTTTGGTGTGGTGCTGTGTGCTGCGGCGTGACCTGATGCTGCAGCCTCCTGATGCTGTGCGCACACCTCCTGCCTGTGGGCAGAAACTTCCACAGCAGTGTGCCTGACCTTCCCATACTCAAAATTGAAGCACACACATGTGTGCAACCTTATAACTTGCTGAAATTTGATATCCCATAATTGGTTTGGATATTAGCCAACTTTAGACCGTGTTTGGATATGTTTGAAACTTAGACAAATAACAACAATCTCTACCTTTGTCTAAGAGTTCAAAAAACCTGAACCATTGTGCAGAAAGCTTCGGGATCCAAACTCATCTTGAGTCATCAATCAACTGACTCCAATCCTAAGTAATTCAAGGCAATGATTGAACTTACTTAGAGGTAGAAACTTGGTGCCTAAATCTGCAGGACTTTTCTCTGTGGTCTTCTTGTCAACATGAATGCTTCCTTCTGTACCATTTTCCAGAATGTAATGATACCGAACATCCATATGCTCCATCCCCTCATGGAACACCGAATACCTCCACAAGTGCCCCGCACTTTGGCTATCCAAAGATGCAACCACCTGCTCTTTTAGGACCTCCCACTCGTCCAACAACCCTTTGCACCCCACAGCCTTCTTTATGGCTTCCATAGTTGCTATGCATTCTGCCCCGGTTGTTATGAGTGCTACCATTGGCTGCCACTGAGCCTCCTTGTTCCTCAGCAACCACTTTATCCCAAGCCAACGCTCTTTTTCGGGATTACTCACACATTTACTGAAAACATCCATTGCCCAAGAAACACTTGACCTGTTTCTCTTCCTTTCCCGGATGATTCTCCTCATCCCAAGGATCTTTTGTGTAAGGCTGAGATCCTTCCTCTCGAACTCCTCACTGAGTTGAGATGTAAACCTTTCCATCCACTTCCTGCTGTTCCAAACTAACAGCCCATCAATGACATAGGTGAGGATACTCACCATCTTCTCCACCTTGTGTCCAGGTGAGAAAGTTTCTGTGAAACCTATGTCTTCTCTTCTTTTGAACCCATTCGCCACCAGCTTAGCCTTGTTCCGGACTTCATCTCTTGGAGGGCACCCTTCTTTGATCTTGTAAGTGCACTTACATTCCACAACTTTCTGATTTCTTGGAATTTTCACCAATTCCCAGAAGTTGTTATTCCTCAAAGAATTCATTTCTTCCTCCATAGCTAGCTGTCACTTTGACGAATTCTTACACTCCATGGCCACCGTGTAAGTTTCTTGTTCACTCATCTCTCCTTCTGTCCAAGGAGCTACTGCATCCGCAAACCCACATTTGAAGGTGGTACGACCAGCCTTCTTTCCCGGTCTCTTATGAGCTGAAAGTCCTTCCGACTTGCTGCAGCATCCTTTTCTTGTTCAGCCTCTTCTTGAGTTTCTTGAGCTTGGCAATCATCCAAGGGCTCTACCTGGTCCGAACCCTCTTGCCTCCTTTGCTCTACCTAAACAGAATCTCCCTTGATGCTATGCTCAACAATTTCTGAATTGGTTTGCTCACTAGCCCCTGCAGGGTTAGTTTTCTCCAAGTAGGGAAATAACAATTCATTAAAATTAACATCCCTACTTATTATGAATTTTAATCCTTCTTTTTCTAATGACCACAACCTATATCCCTTAGCCCCTTCCCCATATCCTAGAAACACACATTTTCTAGATCCTGGGCTAAGTCCATCATCCTTTTGTTGTGCATACGCAGCACACCCAAAAGTCCTAAGGTTGTCCAACTCAGGTGGTTTTCCAATCCACATCTCCATGGAAGTCTTTTGGAACACAATTCTAGAGGGTGATCTATTAATCAAATATGCAGCTGTAGCTACAGCTTCTCCCCAAAAATATTTTGGTAACCTGGATCCATCTAACATGCACCTAACCTTTTCCATAAGGGTCTTATTCATCAACTCAGCAACTCCATTTTGCTGAGGAGTTTCCACAATCGTCCTATGTCTTAGAATGCCATTTAACCTACAGAATTGATCAAGTTCTTGGTTAAAAATTTCTAAGCCATTATCGGTTCTTATCCCCTTAACTACTCTACCCATTTGAGTCTCAACTAGCCCTTTCCACACCACTAATTTATTCAAGGCATCTAATTTATTCTTAACCAAATAAACCCATACTTTTCTTGAATAATCATCAATTAAAGACAAAAAGTAAATGTTACCTCCCTGTGTTGGTGTCCTTGCTGGTCCCCAAAGGTCCGCATGAATGTAGTCAAGAATGCCCTTAGACTTATGCACTCCGGTGTTGAAGTTGACCCGATGTTGCTGCCCAAGAGCACAGCTTTCACAAAAATCCAGTTTTTCTACTTTGTCACCACCAAGTAGACCTTCCTTGCTAAGCACTTGCAGGCCCTTTTCGCTCATGTGTCCCAAGCGAGTGTTCCAAAGGGCTGCTTTGTCCAGCTCAGCCATCAAGCTTGCTGCTTGATCATTGGTTTCTATTTCTCCGATCATTTCATAGAGTCCATCGTTTCTTGCTGCCTTGATCACTACCAAAGATCCCTTGGCCACCTTGATCTTTCCTTCCTCTATCTTGCATGTATAGCCCATGGAATCCAGCTGCCCCAATGAGATCAAGTTCCTCTTCAAATCTGGAACATACCTCACATTTTCCAGCAGCCTTGTGACTCCATCAAACATCCTCAATTGGATGTCTCCAATCCCTCTCACTTGGCAAGAATTGTCATTCCCCAAGAAGACTCTTCCCTCATTGATCTCCTTGAAATTCTTGAACCACTCTTTGTGAGGGCTCATATGATGAGTGCACCCAGTATCCAAGATCCATTTCCTGCTGCCTTCTTGCCCCTTGGTCACACTTGAGCACATAACAAGAACATCATCATCTTGCTGTTCTGTTTTGGCAACTGAAGCCTCTCCATTCTTGGTATGGCTTCCTCCTCTATCCCTTGTCATCTTCTTGCAATCTTTCTTGACATGACCCTCCTTATGGCAGTAGTAGCAGCTCTTCCCTCCAAATATCAGTTTGGAATGCATTCTCCCATGGCTTTCTCCTTTACCTCTGTCCCGGTAGTAGCCATGCATGCTG
Source organism: Bretschneidera sinensis (assembly GCA_023935145.1). Taxonomy (NCBI): domain Eukaryota; kingdom Viridiplantae; phylum Streptophyta; class Magnoliopsida; order Brassicales; family Akaniaceae; genus Bretschneidera; species Bretschneidera sinensis. The sequence continues at coordinate 75,025,542 of CM043701.1, read as the reverse complement.
CTGTGCACTCTCCCATGGCTCTCTCCTCTACCTCTGTCCCGGTAGTAGCCATGGTTGCTGCCATACCAAGTTGCTGGCCTTCTTTTAAAGAACAGCCCTTTACCACTTGATGCACTCCTTTTCTTGGCATCAAGATTATCTTGCAACTCTTTCTTAGGATCAAATTTAAAAGCAAAGATTCATTTTCGAAGATACCTCTTATGTGGGAGAGTCTTAGCAAGAAACAATTCATCTAGTTTCTTCCATAATGCAGCTGGATCTTCCGAGTCTCCGCACTCCCTTGTGATATTGTCCGACATGTGCAAGAAAATGGTGTTGTAGGCCATCTTCTTCATCTCGGTCCGCTGGTCCTCCGTGGCACTAGCTGGAAAAGCATCATCTTCTCCAATAGCCAAGTCCACTTTCTGCTGCATGAGAACCGCCTTGATCTTCCGCTTCCATAGGGCAAATCCCTCTTTCCATCAAACTTCTCCACACAGAAAATTGAAGCTATCTTTTGCGGACAAGATCCCAGATTTGTGCACTAACCACAACTACTTTCTTTAACCTCAAGAACATAGATCGAAGATGGATCTTTAACACCGTTCTTGAATCAACCTTCAAGAACACGACCGGATCTTGATCTTTACACCGTTCTTGAATCACCCAAGAAGTTTGATCTTTGATTCTTAGAGTCTTGGCTCCGTACCTTCTACTTCTTGTTCAGATAACCAGCTGCTGTGCTCTGATACCACTGTTGGAAATCACCTTAACAAGATGCCCAGGTGGTGATCTTCCAAACACCCAAGTCTTGAATGACTTGTAGAAAGAATTTCAGCAATCGAACACAAGAACAGAAAATCAAAGAAAGAAAGAAGACAAGTAATTTGTTGTCGAGGTTCGGCAATGTGCCTACGTCCCCGTGAGTTCCTCCGAACTCTCTGCACTATCTCAATGGTTCTTACAAAGTTACAGCAATCCCCTTCAAGATTCCAAGTTCTTGAAGAACCAAGAAGAGAACGAGAAAGTGATAGACCTATTACAATGCTTTCTATCAATTCTCTACTAACCTCTCTTCTTTACAACCAGCCTCACTACAAGAGTCCCTCTTGTGTTTATGTCTCTCACAAAATTCTCTCTTGTGTTTACAATGATCTCACAATGTCACAACCTGTGTGGTTCTCTCACACACCTTTTTCACCACTTGAAATGAGGCTAAGAAACCCTTTTTATAGCCTCTTAATTCTTGGACAATCTTGTGAATCATTCTTGAACCTTTGATCATGTTCTTCCTTTAATCTCAGCCCTTCATCACTCTTCAAGTGATGCTATGCGTTTTGGTGTGGTGCTGTGTGCTGCGGCGTGACCTGATGCTGCAGCCTCCTGATGCTGTGCGCACACCTCCTGCCTGTGGGCAGAAACTTCCACAGCAGTGTGCCTGACCTTCCCATACTCAAAATTGAAGCACACACATGTGTGCAACCTTATAACTTGCTGAAATTTGATATCCCATAATTGGTTTGGATATTAGCCAACTTTAGACCGTGTTTGGATATGTTTGAAACTTAGACAAATAACAACAATCTCTACCTTTGTCTAAGAGTTCAAAAAACCTGAACCATTGTGCAGAAAGCTTCGGGATCCAAACTCATCTTGAGTCATCAATCAACTGACTCCAATCCTAAGTAATTCAAGGCAATGATTGAACTTACTTAGAGGTAGAAACTTGGTGCCTAAATCTGCAGGACTTTTCTCCGTGGTCTTCTTGTCAACATGAATGCTTCCTTCTGTACCATTTTCCAGAATGTAATGATACCGAACATCCATATGCTCCATCCCCTCATGGAACACCGAATACCTCCACAAGTGCCCCGCACTTTGGCTATCCAAAGATGCAACCACCTGCTCTTTTAGGACCTCCCACTCGTCCAACAACCCTTTGCACCCCACAGCCTTCTTTATGGCTTCCATAGTTGCTATGCATTCTGCCCCGGTTGTTATGAGTGCTACCATTGGCTGCCACTGAGCCTCCTTGTTCCTCAGCAACCACTTTATCCCAAGCCAACGCTCTTTTTCGGGATTACTCACACATTTACTGAAAACATCCATTGCCCAAGAAACACTTGACCTGTTTCTCTTCCTTTCCCGGATGATTCTCCTCATCCCAAGGATCTTTTGTGTAAGGCTGAGATCCTTCCTCTCGAACTCCTCACTGAGTTGAGATGTAAACCTTTCCATCCACTTCCTGCTGTTCCAAACTAACAGCCCATCAATGACATAGGTGAGGATACTCACCATCTTCTCCACCTTGTGTCCAGGTGAGAAAGTTTCTGTGAAACCTATGTCTTCTCTTCTTTTGAACCCATTCGCCACCAGCTTAGCCTTGTTCCGGACTTCATCTCTTGGAGGGCACCCTTCTTTGATCTTGTAAGTGCACTTACATTCCACAACTTTCTGATTTCTTGGAATTTTCACCAATTCCCAGAAGTTGTTATTCCTCAAAGAATTCATTTCTTCCTCCATAGCTAGCTGTCACTTTGACGAATTCTTACACTCCATGGCCACCGTGTAAGTTTCTTGTTCACTCATCTCTCCTTCTGTCCAAGGAGCTACTGCATCCGCAAACCCACATTTGAAGGTGGTACGACCAGCCTTCTTTCCCGGTCTCTTATGAGCTGAAAGTCCTTCCGACTTGCTGCAGCATCCTTTTCTTGTTCAGCCTCTTCTTGAGTTTCTTGAGCTTGGCAATCATCCAAGGGCTCTACCTGGTCCGAACCCTCTTGCCTCCTTTGCTCTACCTAAACAGAATCTCCCTTGATGCTATGCTCAACAATTTCTGAATTGGTTTGCTCACTAGCCCCTGCAGGGTTAGTTTTCTCCAAGTAGGGAAATAACAATTCATTAAAATTAACATCCCTACTTATTATGAATTTTAATCCTTCTTTTTCTAATGACCACAACCTATATCCCTTAGCCCCTTCCCCATATCCTAGAAACACACATTTTCTAGATCCTGGGCTAAGTCCATCATCCTTTTGTTGTGCATACGCAGCACACCCAAAAGTCCTAAGGTTGTCCAACTCAGGTGGTTTTCCAATCCACATCTCCATGGAAGTCTTTTGGAACACAATTCTAGAGGGTGATCTATTAATCAAATATGCAGCTGTAGCTACAGCTTCTCCCCAAAAATATTTTGGTAACCTGGATCCATCTAACATGCACCTAACCTTTTCCATAAGGGTCTTATTCATCAACTCAGCAACTCCATTTTGCTGAGGAGTTTCCACAATCGTCCTATGTCTTAGAATGCCATTTAACCTACAGAATTGATCAAGTTCTTGGTTAAAAATTTCTAAGCCATTATCGGTTCTTATCCCCTTAACTACTCTACCCATTTGAGTCTCAACTAGCCCTTTCCACACCACTAATTTATTCAAGGCATCTAATTTATTCTTAACCAAATAAACCCATACTTTTCTTGAATAATCATCAATTAAAGACAAAAAGTAAATGTTACCTCCCTGTGTTGGTGTCCTTGCTGGTCCCCAAAGGTCCGCATGAATGTAGTCAAGAATGCCCTTAGACTTATGCACTCCGGTGTTGAAGTTGACCCGATGTTGCTGCCCAAGAGCACAGCTTTCACAAAAATCCAGTTTTTCTACTTTGTCACCACCAAGTAGACCTTCCTTGCTAAGCACTTGCAGGCCCTTTTCGCTCATGTGTCCCAAGCGAGTGTTCCAAAGGGCTGCTTTGTCCAGCTCAGCCATCAAGCTTGCTGCTTGATCATTGGTTTCTATTTCTCCGATCATTTCATAGAGTCCATCGTTTCTTGCTGCCTTGATCACTACCAAAGATCCCTTGGCCACCTTGATCTTTCCTTCCTCTATCTTGCATGTATAGCCCATGGAATCCAGCTGCCCCAATGAGATCAAGTTCCTCTTCAAATCTGGAACATACCTCACATTTTCCAGCAGCCTTGTGACTCCATCAAACATCCTCAATTGGATGTCTCCAATCCCTCTCACTTGGCAAGAATTGTCATTCCCCAAGAAGACTCTTCCCTCATTGATCTCCTTGAAATTCTTGAACCATTCTTTGTGAGGGCTCATATGATGAGTGCACCCAGTATCCAAGATCCATTTCCTGCTGCCTTCTTGCCCCTTGCTCACACTTGAGCACATAACAAGAACATCATCATCTTGCTGTTCTGTTTTGGCAACCGAAGCCTCTCCATTCTTGGTATGGCTTCCTCCTCTATCCCTTGTCATCTTCTTGCAATCTTTCTTGACATGACCCTCCTTATGGCAGTAGTAGCAGCTCTTCCCTCCAAATCTCAGTTTGGAATGCATTCTCCCATGGCTTTCTCCTCTACCTCTGTCCCGGTAGTAGCCATGCATGCTGCTGTGCACTCTCCTATGGCTCTCTCCTCTACCTCTGTCCCGGTAGTAGCCATGGTTGCTGCCATACCAAGTTGCTGGCCTTCTTTTAAAGAACAGCCCTTTACCACTTGATGCACTCCTTTTCTTGGCATCAAGATTATCTTGCAACTCTTTCTTAGGATCAAATTTAAAAGCAAAGATTCATTTCCGAAGATACCTCTTATGTGGGAGAGTCTTGGCAAGAAAAAATTCATGTAGTTTCTTCCATAATGCAGCTGGATCTTCCGAGTCTCCGCACTCCCTTGTGATATTGTCCGACATGTGCAAGAAAATGGTGTTGTAGGCCATCTTCTTCATCTCGGTCCGCTGGTCTTCCGTGGCACTAGCTGGAAAAGCATCATCTTCTCCAATAGCCAAGTCCACTTTCTGCTGCATGAGAACCGCCTTGATCTTCCGCTTCCATAGGGCATGCATTTATCTTTTTTTTTTTTAGGTAAATTTGTTTAGATCAATCAAAATTTCAAAATAACGTGAGCATGCATTTATCTTCTTTTTTTTTCTTTTTTTAAAGAAGAAAAAAAACAACAAATTAGGACAAATTGCGTGTAATGTGTCTCCTGTACCCCCAAACTTAAATTATACATTGTCCCCAATCTGTGAATAATATGGAAAGAGCTGACTTGGGAAATGGAGAACTAGTTGGACTGGCATGGCTCATAGCATACCCCCAAACTTGAACTGAAGTATGCGTTGTCCTGAAAAAATAAAGACTAGAAAACAAAAAAAAACACTAGAAATAAACAGTAACAAGAAATATGTAAAATAATAAACAAACAGAAAGGATATGCTGTGGGGTGCCTCCCATGAGCGATAAGTTTAACGTCTTCAACTAGACCCAGCATTAGTAATCGTGCCCAGCTAAGCACTCCACCATCTGATCAATAAATAGGAGTGGAAAATGATTCTTCCTTGTGGCAGCATTCAACTTATGGTAGTCTAGACACACTCTCCATCCGGACTGAACACGAGTTGGCACCAACTCATCGTCCTTATGCTTCACTACCGTCAATCCAGCCCGCTTGAGCACGACATGAATCGGGCTCACCCACTTGCTATCAGAGATTGGATAAATAATCCCTGCATCCAATAACTTTATCACTTCAGTCCTCACAACCTCTTGCATAGCTGGGTAGAGCCTTCTCTGTGGCTTCCTCGATGACTTGGCATTCTCCCCCAAATGTATCTTGTGCATCACCACCGATGGGATGATCTCTTTGATATCCTCAATAGTCTAGCCAATAGCTTCCTTGTGCTCTCTTAAAACATCCAATAATTTCTCTTCTTGAGCATCAACCAAATCTGAAGCTATAATCACAGGCAAAGAATCTACTGGACCTAGGAACTTATATTTAAGATTGTCTAGTAAAGGCTTAAGTTCCTTGTGGGGGGGTCAGGTGCTACGGTCTCCTCCATCTCACTACTTTCCCGAGGAGCAGACTCTAAAATAGTATTAGTTTGCTCATGTAACTTATCCAAATCCAAATCCTCTCCAAACTGAGCAAAACATGCCTCCAGAATGTCCTTAGACTCCCCTCTTTTCCTGGGCGCTTGTAATCTCTCAAGGTAAGGTGCTTTAGGTACAAACGACCTAGGGAGATCCTTAATAGTAGGTATGGCTGTAGATGGCTCAACATCTCTCTTCTCTTTGTTGCCAGTTTCTTGCCCTTGCTGCAGAGCAGGGTTCTCTTCCACTTGATTGTCCACTTATCTCCCAGACCTCAACATTACAATCGATTGCACTTGTTCCTGTCCGTGCGTAGGAGTTGATGAATTTCCAACAACAAACTGTTCTTTCAGGTTGGGCACAGGTTGACTGGGAAACTTTCCTTTCTCTCCTTCACCCACATGACTTGCGATTTGATCCATTTGACTCTCTAGCTTGGCAATCGCTTGGGTGTTTACCATTGTTGCACTCTTCACTTCGTCAATGGATTGGCCGGTCATCTTCATGAAATCCTTGAGGGTGTCCTCTAGAGACTGTGAAACCGGCGCTAGCGCTTGAATGAGAGCATGGTAAGCGGGTGATGGTGCTGGATGGGCTGAAAAACCATGACTTGGAAATGGTGGAAGAAATCCGGGAGGGTATTGATTGTGAGCATGATGAAGGGCTCCTCCCTAATTCATCGGTTAGTTCTGCTCCCATGAAAAATTAAGGTGGTTCCACCATCCTCTGATAGTCATTGAAAGCGTTCATTTGTTCCATGGGATACTCGACAAAAGCCAACATTGATGGAAAATTCTGTGCTAAATGCATAAGACTAGCACAAATAGAACAGCTATCAACATTGAATGCATTGGTTGTATTGATGGACTGACCGGTCATCTTCATGAAATTCTTGAGGCTGTCCTCCAATGTCTGTGGCTTCAGATCAAAATCGGTAGCATTGGTTGGTGGCAACACTATACAAGAAGGGGAGTTAGTTGCAACGGGTGTGAACAAATCTCTAAGGGATGTAGTGAAGTCTACGTTCCAAGCTCTAGGTTGCTCTACATTCTCAGGTTGATTTATATGCCAAAAATTTTCTCTTATCTCAATTGTCTCTCTTTCAACAAGTGCTCTCTTCTGTCTCCTAAGAGTTCTTTCTAATTCGGGATCTAAAGGTATTGACTCTAAGTTCAGGGATCTCCGACCAAGCATATACCAAACAAAAAACACTAATATAAGCTAACCAGCAGAAACAAAGAATAAAATAAAATACAAATAACAAATAACAATAAGATAATATAAAATAATTGCAAAAATAGAAAACACAATACTCACAAAATGGGCCAACAAAAATTGGCAAATTTTTTTTTTATATATTTATATATATATATTTATTTTTATAGGCAATTGAAAATAAAAACAAATAAACAAAAATAAAATTGCAAAAATAAAAATAAAACAAAAATGCTAACTAAACTAGTAGAAAAATAAAATCAATTCAGACAAAAATTTAATTTTCACAAACAAAACAACTGCCCGGCAACAGCACCACAAACTTGTTGTGAGTTTTAAATTACTCGCAAGCACTCGAGTCATTTGCAATATAGTGTTGTGCAAGTGTGAGGTCGAATCCATAGGGAATTGCGTTGTGAAAATATATTTATATCTAAACTAACCCTATTTTAACCTAGTTTCGAATTTTGGATTGTATCTTACAAAGAAATATAAACTAAACTAAATTGATTTAAAAACAACTGATAAAAAGACTAAGGTTTTCTGAATCCACCCCACCAAAGTAAAACATATATCTTCATGTTCTATATAAAAATAATCTATCAAATCATTCCATGAATCCACCATTATACAAATCACAGCGAATACCCAAACTAAACCAAAAGCATCCAATGTATCCGTTTAATTCACAAATCACAATGGATATCCAATCTAATTTGAATGATATACCGTATCCAGCAGATGAAACAGAAGGCATATCCAATTAAACAATTTAAAAACAATCAATCATAAGAGTTTACTCAAATAATTTAAATAGAACATTTATACTAAAAATATCAGAATTGTACGAACATATCTGAAAATATAATGCTAAACAATGGCGAGGCTTCATCTTCAACCTTAGATGAAGATTTTAGCCTCGCATAATTATGAACATAATTTTCACAATTACAGTGCTAAACATTTAAACTTTAAAACTTAAAATAAATTAAAACTAACAATACATGGATAGAGAGATTCCACGCTTCCCCTCTTGGTAGCAAAGCCTTCGAGATCTACCAGAATGCTAGCAGAAGTCCTCCAGATTGCACACTCATTGCTTTAGTGAGGTGGGGCTTTTATAGGGAAACTCAAAAGTTCAATATGTTTCAAATTCGATGTGGGATACTGCCCAAGTGCGCTCGATCACAGTCTTGTGCGCTCGAGCGGAGCATGGTGCACTGCCTGACCTTTGTCTATTAAAACTGCCATAACTTTCTCTAGAAAAATCATTTTTATGAGTCGTAGAATTCCTCAGAAAATAGACATCTGGATCTTTCCAAGAATTTATGGTTTATCTCTTAGTTCTTCCTGAATCATTATAGTTTTAATCTGCAAAAATCACTTCTGCCACGCTGAAATCACACACAGCCTGACCTTTGTCTACCAAAACTGCCATAACTTTCTCTATAAAAATCATATTTACAAGCCGTAGAATTCCCAAAAAATAGACATCTGGATCTTTCCAAGGATATATGGCTCATCTCCCGGTTCTTCCTAAATCAATACAATTTAATCCGCAAAAATGAGTGATCTGTACGGGTAATTTTAGCAATTTAGTGAAACTCCTTCCCAAGTGCTTGTAAACCTGTAAAACACGAAAAAAAACAACTTAAAGTAACAAATTCCTAAGCTAACAAATGTAAATTAAGGGGCCAAAATATGCAAGATTTGGCACTCATCAATTTTGTATGTTTTTTCAAGTATTTATTTATATGTTTAGCTTATGAATTTGTTATTTTGTGTTGTTTTTCATTGTTTTACAGGTTCACAAGCACTTGGAAAAGAGTTTCACTAAATTACCAGAATTGCCCGTACAGATCAGTTATTTTTTTGGATTAAACTGTATTGATTCAGGAAGAACCAAGAGATGAGCCATATATTCTTGGAAAGATCTGGATGTCTATTTTCTGGAGAATTTTACGACTCATAAATATGATTTTTCTAGAGAATGTTATGACAGTTTTAATAGACAAAAGTTAGGCTATGCATGATTTCAATGTGGCAGAAGTGATTTTTGTAGATTAAACTGTATTGATTCAGGAAGAATCAGAAGATAAGTCATATATTCTTGTAAAGATCTGGATGTCTATTTTCTGGAGAATTTCACGGCTCATAAATATGATTTTTCTAGAGAAAGTTATGGCAGTTTTAATAGACAAAGGTCAGGCTGTGCATGATTTCAGCGTGGCAGAAGGGAAGGAGCTACTAAATTCTGATTTTTTTGGGATTTACATGGGCTAGAAAGCAAAACAATCGGACCAGTTCTAGACAGCAGAAACCTGACCTGGACAGTAGCAAACACATAGCTTGGACAGCAGCAGAACTAGGCCTGGACAACAGCAGAAGCACACGGCCTGAACAGAAACCCTAAGGCGTCTTTTCTGTCTACAAAGCCGTCTCCATACAGCTATATATAGGAATTTTAGACTCGGATAAGGGGAGACGACATCAGTTATTGGAGAGATATTATCAAGAGGAGTTTTGGGAGATTGAAGGAGGAGACAGTTTCTTTCATCAAGACGACTTATCAAGAGATTGAAGACGACGATCAATCGCTTCAAGACTTTGAGGATTCATCTTGTAATTCGGGAAGAAATTCTATCTTTGCTCCTTTTATCCTTCAATATGCTTATAACTCTAGTATTTGAATTTTGTGATTGGGATTTAAACATGAGCGGCTCAACGCATTGTTGGGCGTTTGTCTTAGCTACCTTGATTGTTTTGGATATTTTGGTGGATTTAGTTTTATGAAATTTTCCAGATTATTTCTTATTCAATATCCTTTATACCTTTGAGTTGAGGACAAATCATCTAGACCTAATTAAGCTTTATTGAACAGGAATTTAAATCAGGATTCAAATCAAATTGTGATTTAGGTGGTTATGTTTTCCTTATACTTAATTTAACTAATTAATTGATGAACATGGGATTTAATTAATTAGTTATAAATTGAGAATAAACATGATCAATGGCATTCTCTAGTCTTAGCGGAAATACCAATAATATTGGATGTTGATTAATTCTTTATATTCACCAAATGTTCCAATTCATGATTGGATAGCAAGCTAAACTCCCAATTTTTCTCATTGATTATACTCATCTCTTCATAATTCGTTTTGTTTAATTTACTTAATTTTTTTTATTTCAATTTTCTCTTCACTAATCTTTTAATTAGAGTGTTTAGGATTTAATTTCAGAGTTTGTTTTAGTAATTTTAAGAAAGTAATTTAGGATTTAAACCATTGCAATTCCTTGAGAGATCGACCTTGAGAGTAAACTCATCGCAATACTATTTGTGATTTGTGCACTTGTGAGCATTTAAAATTTGCACACCAAGTTTTTGGCACCGTTGCCAGGCAATTAGTGTTTAATTCTTTAGTTATTTTCTTTATTTTTATTTTTATTTTCTTTATTTTCTTTCTTTTAGGCATAATTTTTATTTCTTTTATTTCGTCAAATTTTCTTTATTTGCTTATTTATTTTCTTGATTTAAATTGGCATTAATTTGTTTCTCGAATTTCGCTCTCTTAATTGTCGGTAGCTTAATTTTTCTTTTGTTTTCTTCAGGTACATGCACAGTAGAAGATCCCAAGGGAGAAATCTAGTGCTAGTAATAGACAACATCCATAGGCTAAGGGAGACGTTACAGCCTACAGAAGAAGAAAAAAAGGTTGAGGGAATAGAAAAAGAGGAGCCTTAAACAATGGAAGGAGTTGAAAGACTAATTATGATGAAGGAGTATGCAAGGCCGATCATCAACACTTCCATATCTTGCATCCAGTTGGGGGAAACTGCACAAAATTAGGAGATAAAAAATATCCACTTTAGCATGCTCCCTTCATTCTATGGAATTCCAAATGAAGATCCATTAACCTTCATAAGGGATTTCTATGCAATAGTGAAGACTTTTCCTTTACAGGGGTTGAATGAGGATCAACTCAGGATGAGATGCTTCCCCTACAATTAAAAGATAGAGCAAAAGCATGGCTGATGACTCTTCCACCCGGTTCTTTGAATACATGGGAAGCGGTCTACAATCAGTTCATAAACAAATTCTACTCCCATTAGAAGACCATTGAGTTGTAATGAGAGTCATAAAATGCATCTTAATAATACTTAATTGTTAGCATTTTAGGGTTGATCTAGGTTTTAATTGAACTTTTATACGTTCACAACTCTAAAGTGTCATTCTTGAATCATTGATCTATTTCGGTGCATTTTCAGGTACTTTAAGCTAAAAGAGGAGGAAAAGTCATCATTGCTTGAAGCACAAAGACTCGAGGCATACTGGAGTGAAGGCATGGTTGTGGAAGGACAAATGAAGAAAAATCAAGTCTTGAATGTGTGCACTGCGGCCTGAAAATATCCAAGCCTCAGCCTTCAGAACCGAGCCAAAAGAGAAAGAAAAAAGCTTCAGTGGAAGCTGTGGCTTGGACTAGGCAGGGCCGCGGCCTCCAGAAAGGGGAGAAACAAAAGCCAAGGTGAGGGCCGCGGCGCCCATAAGTGAGAGCCGCGACGTACACACGGTCCTCCTTTCCGAGTTATAACTTAATTAGGGCTTTTTAAACCTTAAAACATCCTTAGACCTTGTGTATTATAAATAGACCACTTAGGGTTTGTGATGAGATATCTTGGAAAGTATGAAAAACTCAAGAAGGCTACCACACTCTCCTCCATCAAAGAGTTCAACCATGAACTTCATGGCGAACTAATCTCCAAGCAAGGCGAAGGGATGAATCCCTAGCTGTAGTTGTTCTTATTTTCCTTTCTTAATTCAGTTGTAGTTGGGCTTCATTGTCAAAACATTGTTATGTGCTACTCTTTTATCTAATTAAAGGATTTTCTCTTAATCCGATGATTGTATCTTTATGTTTGATATAAGTCTAGTCATGCTCTTCTTATGTCAAGATTATTGGGTATGATTGAGTCCGGTAGATTTATCTTTTAGGATTGTCCATTACTACAATATTGTTATTAATGATATATTATCGTTTCTTGATAAATCTATAGGATAGGTTATGTGTGCTTAACTCGAAAGATTAATTCATATCAATTACATTAGGGTTTATATATGCACTTGATTGAATATTTGCCGATTGTCTGTTTGGGAAGTGAAACTTGCAATCGAGATAAAAACAACTGAATTAAAGATTGGAATAAGGAATAAAACCTAGGGAGGATTCCTGGAACCTTATTGTTTCTTTATCATATTTTTCAATCTATTTACACAATTACTTCATCATTGATATCTTCTCACTTGATTATTATCGTTCGTGTTAAGGTTTGCACTTTTCCTTTATAGATCACTTTTCCCTGTGGAATCGACACCCCAAAGTTGTCCTACAACTACCGCGTTATACTTTGGGCGTAATCAAATTTTGGTGCCATTGCCGGGGAGATGCGCTTAAGTACAAGGAAGATTGTCAACTTTGAGATAAGACGGTAATATCGTTCTTTGCTCTTTGTTTGATTTTCTAATTTTGATTTTTATGTTTTATTTGTTTCCCTCTAATACCTTTGGTGTGTGCTTAGACCGAGGGATAAGCAAGGTAGATTCATTAAGAGACCTGAAATAGAGTTACCCTCTCCTTCCACGTCTGTTAGTGAAACCTCGCCTAGATCAAACCATAGTGCACACCCAAGTGAGAATTTAAAGGATATTGTTAACATGGCCAAAAATAACAATGATAATGTTGCTATGACACTTAAAGACTATCTGCACCCTAGTAGAACGGCCACACCATCCTGCATCATGTTCCCCCCTAATGTTCAACAACCTGATTCTAAGCTGGGCATGATCCAATTGTTACCAACCTTCCATGGATTTGAGAATGAAAACCCCTATATCCATATTAGGGAATTTGAGGAAGTGGTAGCTACTTTTCAAGGTAGGGCTGATATGGTAGACACCGTCAAACTTAGGTTTTTCCCTTTTTCACTTAAAGAAAAACCAAGGTTTGGCTGTAATCGTTAAGGCCTAGGTCTATAGGTAGTTGGGATGAGATGACTCAAGTTTTCTTCCAAAAGCACTTCTCAACCCATAAGTCCAACAACCTCAAGAGACAAATCTCAAACTTTGCACAAAAGGAGAGTGAAACCTTATATCAAGTTTGGGAACGTTTCAAAGACCTTTTGAATTCTTGTCCACACCATGGGTATGAGAGTTGGCGGGTAGTTAGCTACTTCTATGATGGGCTTCTAAGTATAGAAAGACAGTTCATAGAAATGATGTGCAATGGGGATTTCCTTAAAAAAGATTCCGATCAAGCCATAGATTTCCTAGATGACCTATCAGAAAAAGCCCACACTTGGACTGGACCAAATGCCATAGAAAGCACTAGGAGAAATCAATCTGCGGGAGTTATCAACTTAAGGAAGAGAATAGCCTTAAAGCCCGTTTAGAGGCCCTAACTAAGGAAATTGAAGCCTTAAAAACCAAGGATGCTAGAGCCCTTGAACCGGTTGCTAGGGCAGAGTCCCACGAGCCTTGTTTAATGTGTAATGGGGTAGATCATTTACCTAGGGATTGTCTAACTTATTTTGAAATGAAGAGAGAGTGTAATGCTTTAGGTACACTCTTTAGGAAACCAAACTCACCCTACTTTAATACCTACAATCCCGGTTGGAAGAATCACCCTAATTTTAGTTGGAGATCCGATATGCAACCTCCTGCCCAATCTAGTACCCAATAACAACTGGAAATAACCTTATTTAATGCATCTTAATAGTCTTTACCTTTGGAAGATATATTTAAATCATTTATGTAGGTACATGCCAAGAGTGTGGAAGAGCAGGGCAACATAAATCAACGATTGTTAGAGGAGCAATAAGTGATCAAAGAGAAACAAAAAGTGATAAAGAGTCAACTCACCAAATTGACTAGTTTTTTGACGATTCAAGAACAAGGTCATTTTCCTTCGCAGACACAACCTAATCCAAGGGGACAATAGAAGGCACAAACCTCTAATCTTGAAAATCAAAATGTTAGAGAGGTTAATGCCATAATCACTCGCAGTAGTAAGAAAATTGATGAGCCCACTCTCATCAAATTTGAGCAATAAGAATGAAGCCCCCAAGGAACAAGAGGTCCATGATGATTATTCTCCACCGGTGCCTTTCCCTCAAGCACTCCTTAAGCCTAAGGAGATAAATTCGGCATTAAAAGGTGAGATCCTTGAACAACTTCAACATGTTAAAATTAATCTCCCTCTTCTTCATGTGATAAAACAGATCCCTAGCTATGCTAAAGTCATCAAGGATCTATGCACACTCAAGAGGAGGCACAATGTGAAGAAGACAGCATTCTTAACGGAGCAAGTAAGTGCAGTAATTGATAGCAAGACACCACCCAAATATAAAGATCAGGGCTGCCCAATGTTGGCTTGCCAAATTGGACACAAATCTTGTGGCCAAGCATTGTTGGATTTGGGAGCTAGTGTGAACCTCATGCCATAATCCATGTACTTACAACTCGGTCTAAGTGAGATCAAGCCAACCTCTGTGGTACTTCAATTAGTGGATAGATCGGTAAGAAAACCAAGAGGTACTATAGAAATTTTTTTGTTGCAAATTGATAATTTCTATTATTCCATTGACTTTTTGGTTTTAGATACTGTTTCTATTGTGAATACGGAGTCAAAAATTCCTTTGATACTTGGAAGACCATTCCTTGCCACCTCCAATGCCCTTATTAATTGTAGGAATGGCCTAATGACATTATCATTTGGAAATATGACTCTAGAGGTAAATGTTTTCCAAATCTTAAGGCAGCTACATGAAGAGGATGAATGTTTTGACACTTACATGATTGATAAGCTTAATTTGGAGGATGAGCACATTAAAGATAATTCTAACCCTTTGGAATTCCCTCCTAATAATTTTCAGTTCAATGATTCTTCAAATTATCCCCATGCCATTAATGTTATTGATGTTTTTGATAAGTCACAGGGATTTATTAAGAAATCATGACAACCATGCTTAGAGGAGTTGCGTGGGAGAAGTCACATGGATGCAGGAATCAAATATCCTACTGTTGATAGTGAATGGGCAACACCAAGAAAATATGCATCACATGTGGTGGACTTTAAGTATTCCTTGCCAAAAGATTAGCACTAAGGCCATTGAGTTCGGAACCTCATCTTCAGCACCACAATGAGGTCAGTAGTGAGAGTGGTGCAGCGTTTGGCTGAAGACATAAAACTTAGCGCTCATGGGAGGCACTCCACAATATATCATTTTATTTATTTATTATTTATTATTAATATTTTGTTATTTTTCCAGTATTAACTTCGTATTTTTTTCTTTTTCAGGAACAAATATATGAAGCAGTTCAAATGCTGGTGCACAACTTTTAGCTTATGTGCACTTGTGACTACAAAGGGAGTTTCCTTTACTTTCTTTTACATTGAGGTCAATGCAATTTTTAAGTTGGGGGGTGGAGGAAACACATCTCTTTGTTTCCATACATTTTTTTTCATTGAACTGCTTGGTGTCGTTTTCCCTTTTTGTTTGTTTTCAGCATGCTTTGTGTTAAGCCTTAGAGTTACTTGACATGTCAATGATATGAGCTTAATTGAGATAGCATATTGCATTTAGAAGAAGTTAAATCTTGCTTCGGTTTAAGAATAATTTAAGTGTCAATCTTCATTTGGTTTGAGACTCTAGCTTGCGGTAAGATTGTATGATTAGTCTAAAACATTTAGAGAAGTTTTATGTGTGATCGGTTGTGAATACTTTTGTGGTCTCAACAAGCTCTAAAACTTATTTTATAATCACTTAAGGTGAATTCCTAGAATGCATATTACTTAGGATATGATATAGGCCATTTTTGAATCGTTTGAGCCTTTCAACCCTACCATTGCTATATTTATCGCTAGTCACCTATTTGAGCCTTTTCTCGAAAAATAATTTGAGCCTCATTTCTTTCAAATAGCCCATTCACTCACCTTTATGAGCCTAAAAATATTTTATCCTTACCCTTCTTTTAAAAGAACTTAGTTATACACATTTGTTGAGAAGCACTTAAAAGGAGTAAGGATGGAAATATGAAAAAATATTAATACCACGACCCAAGTACATTAAAGGAGATAAGTTGGGGGCTGTGGAAAAGAAAAGAAAAAAATGAAAAAGGAGGTGAATGGTATGATGCCAAAATACAAAAGAAAAGAAAAGAAAAGAAAAAGAGAAGTGAATTATGGCAAAGAGAGAAGAAAAGCAAAGAAAAATGGTGACTTATTAAGACATATGCTCTTATAAAAACAGGTTGAAAGAGTTGGGTGTTGAAGTAAAGGTTATCAAGTGCTTAAAATGGTTGTGTTTAAAACTAAGAGATTAAGTTCTTTTACTTGTTGAATCCTTCCCGTTCTTTCTTAACCTTCACCTTAGCCTAACGTTACAAGCTTATTAAAGACCTATTGATCCAATGTAGTGTAATTTTTCTATAATAGTGGAGAGTGATTTGAAAAATAAGCCTATGGAGCTTGATTTGTGATTGATGTCATGCAATTCATTATGTTTTTAGAGGCTAAGACTTGTATTCATGAATGTTATGCATAAAATCATCCGAGTGTTCGGACTAATGGATTGTGGTAAGATGGATGTTAAGAGTCGATAACGATTTTGAGATTGATGTTTGGATTACTTTTGGACTTAAGTGATATTTAATGATTCTATATGTTGTATATTATGTGCAATTTTTGAGACAAAAAGTGAATTGCTCTTGGTTTAACGCTAGCATTACTCTACCTCGTTTTGACTCCTACCATAGAATTAATCTCTTATTTTCTCTTGAATTTCTAGGGACTAGTAATAAGCTAGTTGGGGGTTGTGATGAGAATCATAAAATACATCTTAACAGTACTTAATTGCTAGCATTTAAGGGTTGATCTAGGTTTTAATTGCACTTTTATACGTTAACAACTCTAAAGTGTCATTCTTGGATCATTGATCTATTTCGGTGCATTTTCAGGTACTTTAAGCTAAAAGAGGAGGAAAAGTCATCATCGGTTGAAGCATAAAGACTCGAGGCATACCAGAGTGAAGGTATGGTTGTGGAAGGACAAATGAAGAAAAATCAAGTCTTGAATGTGTGCACTGCGGCCTGAAAATATCCAAGCCTTGGCCTCCAGAACCGAGCCAAAAGAGCAAGAAAGAAGCTTCAGTGGAAGCCGCGGCCTAGACTAGGCAGTTGTAGCATGGCTTTGGGTTGTCGATTCCACAGGGAGACAAATTAACTACAAGAGAAAGTGCAAACCTTAAAATGAACGATAAAAGTTAAATGAGAAAATATGAGTTTGAAGTAATGTGAAATAATTGTGTAAATATAATAGAACAACAAGGGTCCGAGAATCCTCCCTAGGTTTGTTGCCTTATTCTATTCTTGATTCAGTTGTTTTTATCTCGATTGCAAGTTTCACATCCCAAACAAGCAATCGACAAATATTCGATTAAAGCATATATATAAACCCTAATGTAATTGTAATGAAATACTCTTTGTTTTCAAGCACACATGACCTAACTTATAGATTATCAAGAAACGACAATATATCATAATGATAATACCACAGTAATGGACAAATCTATAAGAGAAATCTACCGAACTCAATCACACCTCGACAACATCACATAAGAAGAGCATGACTAAACTTATATGGGGGAGAAAGATGCAATCACTAGATTAAGGGGAAATCTTCTAATTAGATTAAAAAGTAAATCATAACAATGTTTAATGATAATAAATCCAAACTACAATGAATCAAGACTAGAAAATAAGAACAACTACACCTAAGGATTCATCCCTTCGCCATGCTTGGAGATTAGTTGGCCATAGGGGAGAGTGTGGCAGCCTTCATGATGTTTTCCCTGACCTCTGGCCTCTCCAAAAGATGTTTTGAATCCTCCTAATATCAAACCCCTAAGTGGTCTATTAATAATACACAAGGTCCAAGGGTGTTTTAGGGTTTAAAAAGTCATTAAAATCCTAATTAGGTCAAAGCTCGGAGAAGAAAAATGTGTGCGTGCTGCGGTGCTGGCTGGTGGTTCAAGATGTGGAGGTTCTAGGCACCACGGTGTTGGCTGAGGAGCACCGCGGTGCTGGCTGGTGTTGTTCTGGAGGCTTGACATTTGTCTACTAAAACTGCCATAACTTTCTCTAGGAAAATCATTTTGACGAGCCGTAAAATTCTCCAGAAAATAGATTTCCGGATCTTTCTAAGCATATATGGCTCATCTCCTGGTTCTTCTTGAATCAATATAGTTTAATTTGCAAATATGATTGATTTGTATGGGCAATTCTGGCAATTTAGTGAAACTCCTTTCCACGTGCTTGTGAACCTTCACTCTAGTGTTCATCGAGTCATTGTACTTCAAGAAATGATAGCTTTTCCATCTCTTTTGAACTTAAAGTACCTGAAAATGCATCAAAATAGATCAATGATCCAAGAATGACACTTTAGCTTTGTTAAGGTATAAAAGTGCAATTCAAACCTAGATCAACCCTAAAATGCTAACAATTAAGTACTATAAAGATGCATTTTATGACTCTCATCATAGCCCCCAACTAGCTTATTGCTAGTCCCTAGCAATTCAAGCGAAAATAAGAGATGAATTCTACGGTGGGAATCAAAACAAAGTAAAGCAATGTTAGTGTTATACCAAGAGTAATTCACTTTTGTCTCAAAAATAACACACAACACATAAAATCATTTACATTCACCCAAGTTCGAAAGTAATCCAAACATCAATCTTAAAATCGTTATTGACTCTTAACATCCATCTTACCACAATCCATTAATCCGAACACCCGGATGATTTTATGCACAACATTCATGAATACAAGTCTTGGCCTCTAAAATATATTAAATTGCGTGACATCAATCACAAAAACAAGCTCCATAGGCTCATTTTCGAATCGCTCTCCACTATTGTAGAAAAATCACACTACATTGGATCAATAGGTCTTTAATAAGCTTGTAACGTTAGACTAAGGTGAAGGTTAAGATAGAACAGGAAGGATTTAACAAGTAAAAGAATTCAATCTCTTAGTTTTAAACATAACCACTTTAAGCACTGGATAACATTACTTCAACACCCAACTCTTTCAAACATTATCATAAGAGCTTTTCTCTCAATAAGTCACCACTTTTCTTCTCTCTTCTTCTTTCTTTGCCATATTTCATTCTTTTTCTTTTATATTTTTTTGCATAAGATCATTTACCTTCTTTTTCATTCTTTTCTTTTCTTTTCCACAACACTCAACTTATCTCCTTTAATGTACTTGGGTTATGGTAGTAATATACTTTTGCATATTTCCATCCTTACTCCTCTTGAGTGCTTCCTCAGCAAATGTGTATAACTAAGTTCTTTTAAAAGAAGGATAAGAATAAAATATTTTTAGGCTCATAAGAGTAAGTAAATGGGTATTGAAAGAAACAAGGCTCAAATTCTTTTTCAAGAAAAAGTCTCAAATAGGTGACTAGTGATAAATATAGCAATAGTAAGTTCGAAAGGCTCAAAAGGTCCAAAAATGGCCTATATCATATCCTAAGTAATGTGCATTCTAGGAATTTGCCTCAAGTGGTTATCAAGTAAGTTCTAGAGCTTGTCGAGACCGCAAAAGTATTCACAAATCAATTACACATAAAACTTCTCTAAATTTTTAGACTAATCATACAATCTTACCACAAACTAGAGTCTCAAACCAAATCAAGATTGACACTTAAATTATTCTCAAATCGAAACAAAATTTAAATTCTTCTAAATGTTATATGCTATCTCAATTAAGCTCATATCATTGACATATGAATTACATCCAAGACTAACACAAAGCATGCTAAAAACAAACAAAAAGGGAGAACGACACTAAGCAGTTCAATGGAAAAAAAATGTATGGAAATAAAGAATATGGAAACAAAGAGATGTGTTTCCTCCACCCCCAACTTAAAAATTGCATTGACCTCAATGTAAAAGAAAGAGTAAAGAAAACTCTCTTTATAGCCAAAGGTGCACAGAAGTTGAAAATTGTGCTCCACCATTTGAACTGCTTCGTATATTTGTCCGTGAAAAAGAAATACTAAGTTAATACTGGAAAACAGAAAAAAAAAATACGAACAATAAACAAGAAAAAGAAATATGAAATATGAAAACAATAAAAGTAAAAAGAATATGCTGTGGGGTGCCTCCCATGAGCACTAAGTTTTACATCTTTAGCCAGACGCTTTTATTCCCTCCTAGACAAACATGAACTGAATGCACCAGAAACTGCTTCATTGCCAAATTTGGTGCTTGTATGCTTTGAAGAGGCCTTAAGGATGTCATCAGTTACATCCACAAATTCTGTCTCGATATATGCTCTTGTGAAGCCATGGGTGAGGGTAGACTCCAATGGATTAAGGTGCTGGACCTTTTACATGAATGAGTCAATCATGTATGCTTGGTGGCTTTCGTCTACATCCTCTGTTTTTTTTGTTGTTGGTATGTGTAATAACTTACCACTTAGTGTCTCAATGGCATTCACCTCTTTCAAATTCTGTTGCACTTGGTTTTGACCATGGGGTATAGACTGAGCTTGAGAAGGGAACTTACCTCGCTCAGTCACACTCAAGTAGCTCATTAACTTGGACACTTGGCACTTTATCTCTTTATTTTCTTCAACAGCCTGCGTAATTAAAGATTCAAGTATTTGTTTAGTCTTACCCTGTGCCTCAATAAAAGCATGTAAAGTGTCTTATAAAGAACTCTTAGAAGGTGCAGGTGCAAGATATGGTGCAGGATATGATCTAGAGGGTTGTGTAGGCAGCTAGTTTTCAGATTTCCAGCTGAGATTGGGGTGATTCCGCCACTCTGGATTATAGGTATTAGAGAAAGGCGAAAAAGGCTTCTTGTACATACCTAAGGCATTACATTGATCCTCATACATCCCTCTCATCTTCGCAAATGTGAGACACTCTTGGGTGAGATGATCTACCCCACCACACACAAAACATGGTTCAAAGGACCTTGCATGATTAGTTACGTGTGTTTGCTGTAAGCCTTTAGTCTTTAACGCATCTAGTTCCCTAGTGAGCATCTTGATCTTAGCCTTTAGGTTATCCTCTTCCCTAAGATGGTAAATTCCACCACCATTTGGGTTCCCTACCGGTTGTGACCTGTTTGTGCTTTCAGTAGCACTAGGTCCAGTCCAAGTGTGAGCTTTTTTAGCAAGCTCATTGAGGTACTTTATGGCCTCATCATGATCTTTTTTCTAAAAAATCACCATTACACATCATCTCTGCAAATTAGCACTCCCTATATGTAAGTCCCTCATAAAAATAGCTCACTAAGCACCAATTCTCATACCCATGGTGAGGGCACATACTCAACAACTCCTTAAATCTCTCCCAAGACTGATATAAAGTCTCACTCTCCTTTTGTGCAAAGGTGAAGATTTTCCTTTTTAAAGCATTTGTCTTATGTTAGGGCAAGTATTTATTAAAAAAAATCCGAGTCATCTCAGTCCACGACCCAATAGATCGTGGTCTTAGTGAGTATAGCCAACTCTTAGCTCTATCCTTCAAAGCGAAAGGAAAGAACTTAAGTCTCACAATATCAGCAGTTACATCTTGACTATGAAAAGTCGCAAGTACTTCCTCAAACTCTCGAATGTGCACATATGGGTTTTCATTGTCTAAGCCATGAAACGTAGGGAGTAACTGTATCATCCATGTTTTAAACTCTAATTAGTGAGTATTGGTTGGAAACATAATGTATGATGGTGAGGCTGTGCGTGTAGGGTGGAGGTAATCTTGAAGTGTCCTAGCAACATTCTCATTAGGGTTTTCATCCTTGTTAAAATCCTCTAAATTATCTAATGGGGGTGCACTATGGTTTGATCTAGGTGAGGTTTCACTAACGGACGTGGAAGGAGAGGGTAATTCTATTTTCGGGTCCTCTAATGAATCTACCTCGCAAATCTCTTGGTCTAAGCGTGCACCAAATGAATCAGAGAGGAAATAAATAAAACAGAATAAAAAAATCAGAAAATCAAAACTTAGAAAAAAAGAACAATAATAAAAAATACTATAAAAAGAAATAAGGAAAAAATAATACAGCAAGCTAAAAGAAGGAACGAAGTTACCGCCTTTACAGCTGCTGAAAAGAAAAACTATTTACAATTCTTCTACCGTCATGTCAAAAGTTGACAATCTTCCTTGTACTTAAGAGTGTCTCCCCAGCAACGGCACCAAAATTTGATTACGCCCAAAGTATAACGCGGTAGTTGTAGCACGGGTTTGGGGTGTCGATTCCATAGGGAAACAAACTAACTGCAAGAGAAAGTGCAAACCTTAAAACGAACGATAAAAGTTAAACGAGAAAATTTGAGTTTGAAGTAGTGTGAAATAATTTTGTAAATATAATAGAACAACAAGGGTCCAGGAATCCTCCCTAGGTTCGTTGCCTTATTCTATTCTTGATTCAGTCATTTTTAACTCGATTGCAAGTTCCACATCCCAAATAAGCAATCGACAAATATTCAATTAAAGCACATGTATAAATCCTAATGTAATTATTATGAAATACTCTTTGCTTTCAAGCACACATGACCTAACTTATAGATTATCAAGAAATGACAATATATCACAATGATAATACCACAGTAATGGACAAATCTATAAGAGAAATCTACCAAACTCAATCACACCTCGACAACATCACATAAGAAGAGCATGACTAAACTTATATAGGGGAGAAAGAAGCAATCACTAGATTAAGTTGAAATCTTCTAATTAGATTAAAAAGTAAATCACAACAATTTTTAATGATAATAAATCCAAACTACAATGAATCAAAACTAGAAAATAAGAACAACTACACCTAGGGATTCATCCCTTCGCCTTGCTTGGAGATTAGTTGGCCATGGGGGAGAGTATGACAGCCTTCATGATGTTTTCCCCAGCCTCCGACCTTTCCAAAAGATGTTTTGAATCCTCGTAATATCAAACCCTAAGTGGTCTATTTATAATACACAAGGTCCAATGGTGTTTTAGGGTTTAAAAAGTCATTAAAATCCTAATCAGGTCAAAGCTCAGAGAAAAAAAATGTGTGCGCACTGCAGTGCTCCTTTATGGGCACTGTGGTGCTGGCTGGTGGTTCAAGATATGGAGGTTCTAGCCACCGCAGTGCTGATGAGGAGCACCGCGGTGCTGGCTGGTGCTGTTCTGGAGGCCTGACCTTTGTCTACTAAAATTGCCATAACTTTCTCTAGGAAAATCATTTTGACGAGCTGTAAAATTCTCCAGAAAATAGACTTCCAGATCTTTCTAAAAATATATGGTTCATATCCTGGTTCTTCTTGCATCAATACAGTTTAATTTGCAAAGATGATTGATCTGTACGGGAAATTCTGGCAATTTAGTGAAACTCCTTTCCAAGTGCTTGTGAACCTTCACTCCAGTGTTCACCGAGTCATTGTACTTTAAGCAATGATAGCTTTTCCATTTTTTTTGAACTTAAAGTACCTAAAAATGCATCAAAATAGATCAATGATCCAAGAATGAAACTTTAGCGTTGTTAAGGTATAAAACTGCAATTCAAACCTAGATCAACCCTAAAATGCTAACAATTAAGTACTGTAAAGATGCATTTTATGACTCTCATCATGCGTGCTGTGGCCTGAAAATATCCAAGCCTCAGCCTCCAGAACCGAGCCAAAAGAGCAAGAAAGAAGCTTCAGTGGAAGCCGTGGCTTGGACTAGGCAGGGACGCGGCCTCCAAAAAGGAGAGAAACCAAAGCCAAGGCAAGGGCTATGGCACCCATAAGTGAGAGCCGCGACATGCACATGGTCCTCCTCTATGAGTTATGACTTAATTAGGACTTTTTAAACCCTAAAACATCCTTTGACCTTATGTATTATAAATAGACCACTTAGGGTTTGTGAAGAGATATCTTGGAAAGTCTGAAAGACTGAAGAAGGCTACCACACTCTCCTCCATCAAAGAGTTCAACCATGAACTTCATGGCAAACTAATCTCCAAGCAAGGCGAAGGGATGAATCCCTAGGTGTAGTTGTTCTTATTTTCCTTTCTTGATTCAGTTGTAGTTGGGCTTCATTGTCAAAACATTGTTATGTGTTACTCTTTTATCTAATTAAAGGATTTTTTCTTAATCCAGTGATTGTATCTTTATGTTTGATATAAGTCTAGTCATGCTCTTCTTATGTCAAGATTATTGGGTATAATTGAGTTCGGTAGATTTATCTTTTAGGTTTGTCCATTACTGCAATATTGTCATTAAGGATATATTGTCGTTTCTTGATAAATCTATTGGATAGATTATGTGTGCTTAACTCGAAAGAGTAATTCATATCAATTACATTAGGGTTTATATATGTGCTTGATTGAATATTTTTTGATTGCTTGTTTGGGATGTGAAACTTGCAATCGAGATAAAAACAACTGAATTAAAGATTGGAATAAGGCGACAAACCTAGGGAGGATTCCTGGAACCTTGTTGTTTCTTTATTGTATTTTTCAATCTATTTACACAATTAATTCATCATTGATATCTTCTATTGGTATTTGTCTAAGGTTTAAACATGGTTAAGGTTTAAACAAGAGATTGAAGAATGAATTTTAGCATGTTAAAGGAGTGCACACAAGTGTGCGCCTCACTTTGGGTGTGTGCACACCTTTCCTTTCAGCAAGATAAAGAAGTGCGCACAACTGTGAAGGGTCCAGCTTCAGTGTGCTCCACAGCCCTGCTCCTTCCACGCTGTGATGCCCAGCAAGGGAGGATCTGGAGGAAGGCCAAGGCCGCGGTGCCCAGAAAGTGGTAAAAAGGGGTTTTGTCCAAGGCCGCAGCGCGCCCTGTTCAGTGCCTAAGCGCTAGGCACACTGATGCACACATGATTAACTTGATTCAGCCTTTTGTTAAGTGTGTGGGTGCATGTCCAAAATGCACAACATCACTTAGGATTGATGGAGGGTCATGGTTTATTTGTCATTAAGATCTAAGGGTGGAGAATGACACTCAAGATTGAACAAGAAGTTGGTGCACTATATAAAGGGTCACCAAGGTTTAATCTCAAGAAGAGTTAAATGTTAAAGGCATTGTGACAAGACATAAGAGTGTGTGTGAATGAGAGAATTATGTGAGAGTACAAAGACACAGACATACAAGAGGGACTCATTAAAGAGGCTGGTTGTAAATAGAGAGATTAGTATAGAAAGTGATTAGGTCTTTCTTGTTCTCTTCTTTGTTCCTTCAAGAGCTTGAGCTTCTTGAAGAGGGTTGCTGTAACTTGTAAGAACCATTGAGATTTAGTGCAGAGAGTTCAAGGAACTCATGAGGATGTAGGCTATTGCTGAACCTCGATAACAAATCGCTTGTCTTCTTTTCTTTCTTGCTTTCGTTTGCTGTTTCATTTCATTACAAGTCATTCTAGACTTGGGTGTTTGGAAGATCACCACCTGGGCATATTGTCAAGGTGATTTCTAACAGTGGTATCAAAGCTTTGGATAGCGGGATTAGTGCCAAGATTGGCAGGTATCAGAGCAAGAACAGAAGGTGACGGAGTCAAGACTCCAAGAATCGGAGGTCAACTTCTTGGGTGATTCAAGAACGGAGTAAAGATCTATATCTGATTGTGTCCTTGAGGTGAATCAATGACGGAGTTAAGATCAATATCTGAGCATGTTCTTGAGGGTGATTCAAGAACGAAGTAAAGATCAAGATCTGATCATGTTCTTGAGGTTGATTCAAGAATGGTATTGCGATCAATCTTCGATCTGTGTTCTTGAGGTTTATAAGAAGTTAGAAAGCATTTGTGGGTACTGCATAAATCAGGGGATCTTCTTCGCAAGATGGGTTCAAATTTCGGTATTGAGAAGTTTGATGGAAGGAGAGATTTTTCCT
This sequence comes from Bretschneidera sinensis, assembly GCA_023935145.1. Taxonomy (NCBI): domain Eukaryota; kingdom Viridiplantae; phylum Streptophyta; class Magnoliopsida; order Brassicales; family Akaniaceae; genus Bretschneidera; species Bretschneidera sinensis. The sequence continues at coordinate 74,999,534 of CM043701.1, read as the reverse complement.
TGTGGAAGCGGAAGATCAAGGCTGTTCTTATGCAACAGAAAGTGGACTTGGCGATTAGAGAAGATGATGCTTCTCCAGCAAGTACCATAGAGGACCAGCGGAATGAGATGAAGAAGATGGAATACAGCACCATCTTCTTGCACATTTCGGATAATGTCACAAGGGAGTACAGAGACTCGGAAGATCCAACTGTCATATGGAAGAAACTAGATGAGTTGTTTTTTGCCAAGACTCTCCCTAATAAAAGGTATATTTGTAAACGAATCTTTGCTTTTAAATTGAATCCTAATAAAGAGTTGCAAGATAATCTTGGTGCAAAGATAAGGAGTGCATCAAGTGGTAAAGGGCTTTTCTTTAAAGGAAGGCCAGCAACTCGGTATGGAAGCAACCATGGCTACTACTGGGACACAGGTAGAGGAGAGAGCCATGGGAGAGTGCACAGCAACATCCATGGCTATTACCGAGATAGATATAGAGGAGAGAGCCATGGGAGAGTGCACAACAACATCCATGGCTACTGCCAGAATAAAGGTAGAGAAGATAGCCATGGGAGAGTGCACAGCAACATGCATGGCTACTATCGAGACAGAGGTAGAGGAGAAAGCCATGAGAGATGTTTCTACTGCCATAAAAAGGGTTATGTCAAGAAAGATTGCAATGAGAAGATGAAAGATGAGGAAAAAAGCCATACCAAGAATGGAAAGGCTTCGGTTTCCAAGGAAGAACAACAAGATGATGATGTTCTTGTTGTGTGCTCAAGTGTGAGTAAGGGGCAAGAAGGCAGCAGGAAATGGATCTTGGATTCCGGGTGCACTAATCACATGTGCCCTCACTGGAGTTAGTTCAAGAATTTCAAGGAAACCAATGATGAAAGGGTTTTCTTGGGGAATAATATTTCTTACCAACTGAAGGGCACCGGAGACATCCAGGTGAGGATGTTTGATGGAATGACAAGGCTGCTAAAAGATGTAAGATATCTCCCAGTTTTGAGGAGGAATTTGATCTCATTGGGGCAGCTGGATTCCATGGGATACATATGCAAGATAGAGGGAGGAAAGATCAAGGTAGCCAAGGGATCTTTGGTAGTGATCAAAGCAGCAATGAAGGATGGACTCTATGAGATGATCGGAGACATAGAGATCAAGGATCAAGCAGCAAGCTTGATGGCTGAGATGGATCTGCTTGATGGCTGAGATGGATGAGGCAACTCTTTGGTACACTCGCTTGGGACATATGAGCGAAGAGGACCTGCAAGTTCTCAGCAAAGATGGCCTACTTGGTGGAAACAAAGTAGAGGAACTTAATTTCTGCGAGTGTTGTGTTCTTGAGAAGCAACACCGGGTCAGCTTCAACACCTGAGTGCACAAGTGTAAGGGCATTCTTGACTACATTCATGCGGACCTTTGGAGACCAATAAGGACACCAACACAGGGAGGTAACTTTTACTTTCTGTCTTTAATTGATGATTATTCAAGCAAGGTTTGGGTTATTTGGTTAGAAATAAATCAGATGCTTTAAATAAGTTAGTGGTGTGGAAAAGGCTAGCAGAGACCCAAATGGACAGGGTAGTTAAGGTGTTAAGAACCGATAATGGCTTAGAATGTTTTAACAAAGAACTTAATCAATTTTATAGGTTAAATGGGATTCTAAGACATAGAACGGTTGTGAAAACCCCTCAGCAAATTGGAGTTGCTGAGAGGATGAATAAAACCCTTATGGAAAAGGTTAGGTGCATGTTAGATGGATCCGGATTACCCAAATGTTTTTGGAGGGAAGTGGTATCTACTGCTACGTATCTGGTTAATAGATCACCCTCTAGGATTGTGTACCATACGACTCCCGAGGAGATGTGATTACACCCAAAGTATAATGCGGTAGTTGTAGCATGGCTTTGGTGTGTCGATTCCACAGGGAAACAAATTAACTACAAAAGGTGTGAACCATAACGCAAACGATAAAGATTTAAGTGAGAAAATATGAACTTTTGGTAATGAAGTAATCGTGTAAAATGGATTGTAAATATACTAGGGAGACAACAAGGATCCGGGAATCCTCCCTAGGTTCGTTGTCCTATCCCTAACTTGATTTAGTTATTTTTATCTCGGTTGCAAGTTTCACATCCCAAACATGTAACCGGTAAGTATTCAATGAGCACATATATAAACCCTAATATGATTGTTATGAAATACTTCTTCGATTTATGCATATATGATCTATCCTATAGGTTTATCAAGAAACGAAAATATATCTTTATTGATACTATTGCAGTAATGGATAAATCTAAAGGCTAGATTTGCTGGACTCAATTATACCCAAACAATCTTGACATAAGAGAAGCATAACTAAATTTATATCAAGGAAAAAGATACAATCACTAGAATAGTTAAGATCTTATAATTAGATAAAGAAGTAAATCATAGCAATGCTTTAACAATAAATTCTTATTACAATTGAATCAAGTAAGGGAAGATAGGAACAACTACACCTAGGGATTCATCCCTTCACCTTGCTTGGAAGTTAGTTAGCCATGGTGTTCATGGCTAAACACTTTTATGGATGAGAGCTGCTGCTTTTAGTTTTCTGAGTTTTTCTTCACAACCAAGATACCTTCTCTTAAGCCCTAAGTGTCCTATTTATAGTACAAGGGTCCAAGGGGTGTTCTTGGGTTTTAATCGAATGTTTAAAACCCTAATTAAAGTCTAACTCGGAGTTGAAATCCCATGTGCGCGTTGCAGTGCTGCCTGAGGAGCACCGCAGTGCTAGGCATAATCTGGCTGGGCGAGCTTCTGGGTACCGCGGTGCTGGCTGAGGAGCACCGCGGTGCTGTCTGATTGTTCACCATATGGGAGTTTCTGGGCACCACGGTGCTGACTGAGGAGCACCGCGGTACTGGGCTGTGCTTGATTTTCTTCATGCTTTGCCTCTCCGCAGCCACTCCTATGCTTCGTCGTGCATAGAACCTTGGTGCTTTTAAACAACAATCGCTTCTTTTTCTCTTTGGGCTCAAAATATCTAAAAATGCACTGAAATAAGTTAGTGGTCCAATAATATTACTTAAGAGTTATCAACACATAAAAGTGCAATAAAGACCGAGAAGAATCATAAAATGCTAACAATTAAACATCGTTGAGATGCATTTTATGGCTCTTATCACAACCCCCAACTAGCTTATTGCTAGTCCCTAGCAATTTAAGCAGAAATAAGAGATGAAATCCATGGTGGGAATCGAAATAAAGTAAAGCAATATTAGTGTTAACCAAGAGTAATTCACTTTTGTCTCAAAAATTTCACATAACACACACAACACATAGAATCATTTAAATTCACCCAAGTTCGAAAGTAATCCAAACATTAATCTTAAAATCGTTACTGACTCTTAACATCCATCTTACCACAATCCATTAATCCAAATATCTGAATGATTTTATGCATAAGATTCGTGAATACAAGTCTTGGCCTCTAAAACATGATAAATTTCGTGACATCAATCACAAAAACAAGCTCCATAGGCTTACATTTCAAACCTCTCTCCACTATTGTAGAAAAATCACATTACATTGGATCAATAGGTCATTAATAAGCTTGTAACGTTAGGCTAAGGTAAAGGTTAAGAAAGAATAGGAAGGATTCACAAGTAAAATAACTCAATCTCTTAGCTTTAAACATAACCACTTTTAAGCACTAGGTAACCTTACTTCAACACCCAACTTTTTCAACCATTTTTCGAGCATTTTTCTCAAGTCACCGTTTTTCTTTTTTTTTTTTCTTCTTTCTTTGCCATAATTCACTTCTCTTTTTTTTTTCTTTTCTTTTGTATTTTGGCATAAGATCATTCACCTCTTTTTAATTTTTCTTTTCTTTTCCATAACCCCCAACTTATCTCCTTTAATGTACTTGGGTTATGGTAGTGATATTTTCTCATATTCCCATCCTTACTCCTTTTAAGTGCTCCTCAACAAATGTGTATAGCTAAGTTCTTTTAAGAGAAAAGTAAGGATAAAATATTTTCTTAGGCTCATAAAGGTGAGTAAATTGGCTATTGAAAGAAATAAGGCTCAAATTCTTTTTCAAGAAAAAAGGGCTCAAATAGGTGACTAGTGGTAAATATAGCAATGGTAGGTTTGATAGGCTCAAACGGTTCAAAAATGGCCTATATCATATCCTAAGCAGTGTGCATTCTAGGAATTCGCCTAAAGTGATTATCAAATAAGTTCTAGAGCTTGTCAAAACCGCAAAAGTATTCACAAAGCAATCAGACATAAAACTTCTAAATGTTTAAGACTAATCATACAATCTTACCACAAGCTAGAGTGTCAAACCAAATGAAGATTGGTACTAAAATTAATTTCAAATTGAAGCAAAATTTAACTTCTTCTAAATGCTATCTACTATCTCAATGAAGCTCATATCATTAACATGTGAATTAACTCTAAGGCTAACGCAAAGCATGCTTAAAACAAAAAGGTAAGGAAAGGTAGCACCAAGTAACTTTAAAGAACGTCTCCACCCCCAGCTTAAAATTTGCATTGTCCTTAATGTTAAGGAGAAAGTAAAGAAAAACTCCCTTTGTAAGCGCGAGTGCACAGGTGCTGAAAAATGTGTACCATCAGGTGAATTGCATGCCATTCTTCTTGCTCAAATTCCAATCTACAATATAGAACACGACAACAAAAAATAAAAAAAACTATGGTGTACCCTTAAGATTCCCCATATGTTAGATTAGCACATCAAATGTAGAAAAATCACTAAAATGAGAAAAAGAAAATAACGAAAAATAGACTAAGGAAAAGGGAAAATAAGAGATAGAACCCAAAAATATTCCTCTAAATCTCATCATCATTTGCATTCCCTTCACTCTCTTCACCTTCCTCGGGAAGTGGATCAAAAGACGAACCCGGATAGGGTGGCATAGTAGGAAAATGACCCATATTACAATCAATAGTGGAGGCAAGGTGGTGGTACATCTGACCAAAGGAGGAGTTGACCGCTACTTGATAATCGGCTTGCCGAGCCAAAAATTGGTTTTGACGATCTAACCTATCAAGCAATAATGTCTGCTGACTCTCTATCCGCTCAAGTCGGTTGGCAACCATGAAATGCCTAGAGGTGGGGGAATGAGCAGCAAATACTGACTCCTCTCCCAGAATTGGTGGCCTAGAGGTTTTAATTTGAGCTAGCAGGATATCATCAATGGGTCTTTTAGGTGGCTAAGTCTCCTCATCAGGGCTGTATTGGACTCTGGCTCGGATGCACAATTGGGTTATTAAAGAAAGAAAATATAATCCGAGCTTCTGTCTAATAGTGTGTTTGATCGAATCATATATGACTCGGCCTACATCGATAGTCATACCCATTAAAATTGCATAGATTAACACAGCTCGCTCAATAGTTAAGGCACTATAGTGTAAAGCAGGCAACATCCGCTAACATATAAAATATTGCCAAGCCCTAGTAGTGGCATTAAGAGAAGTACCGGGGAAAGTGACAGGGATATCACCCGTCATTTTCGATGTAGTGCCCAGAATACAAAGAGTACTACAAATCGCTTCATAATTAATGGTAGGCACATATGCACTATACTTACTATGTTCAATGTCAGGTAATCCATATAAGCTATTAATGGTTAAGCTGCTAAAAGAAACTGTTCGCCCCCTGACTCTTACTTTACCATTCCTATGCTTGGGCGCATTGGCGTAAAATTCTCTAACCAAATTCGGGAGGGAGGGGGAGGGTGGTATTGTAAATGTACCCCAATTGCTATCTAGAATCATTCTAAATAAGGTCGGATTGCCCCTCTCGATGATGTTGAATCCTCTTTCGGGAATGGGTTTTCGACTTTGCAACATACTAATATATCTCTCACTTGTTTCAAACTCACAAATTTGGTCTCATCATACTCTTTTTGTGGTTTCCCCCTAGGTCTCTTGGTTTTAGGTGCCACAGAAATCAAATATTTAGAATAATAGACTTAAGGCAAAATGTAACCACTAAATAGCACAAATGCATAATAAAATGGAAGAAAGTGGTATTACTTGATGTCCATGGTGGAGAGAAGAAAGACTATCTACCTCTTGAAGTGTTCTTGATGAACCCAATGGTCTTCTTATAACCAAGCTTTTGAGAGAGAATGCTAGCAAAATCAGCAAAATGAGTGAGCAATTTAGTAAGAGATGACGGTATAAACAAGAAAGTTTTGAGTGTAAGTGAGTGGGAAAGTAAGGATTTGTTGCAAAGGGGAGAGAGGAGGTAGTGTGCTATTGGTTTTGTGAAAGAAGAAATGAAGAAGGAGGTTGCAAAATGGCTGTTATAGTGCAGAATTTAGGGTTAGCTATGTGCTGGGCTCGAGCTAGCACTGTGCAGTGCGCTGTGATGCTGGGCCTGGTGTGCTGGGCTTGGTTTTGGGCACCGCGGTGCTGGGCCTGGCGTTGCAGTGCTGGGCTCAGTTCTGGGCACCGCTGTGCTGGTTGAGGCGCACCGCGGTGCACACTAGTGTCCAAAAAAAACTGTGTTGGTTGCCAAAAGAAAAATAAATTAAAGTTAAAAAATAATCCTTAAAAATTTAAATCGCACTAAAAGAAAAACCAATAATTGAAATTGAGATTGAATAAAACGTAATTAAAAATTAAACAAACAAATCGAAAGAAAAATAAATGAAAATGTATCCGTGTGGTGAAGTTAAGGGAAACAGACCGGATCCATAAGTGGAATTTCTTCCACTTCCGGGTCTTGTCTATTGATTAAGATCTTGAGGCGCTGTCCATTTACTTTAACCCGGCCATCTCTACTATCCTCAATGTCTACTGCCCCATTTTCAAAAACATTTTTTACTATAAAAGGGCTGGTCCATCTTGACCAAAGTTTTCCAGGATGCTTATGAAGTCTAAAGTCGTATAAAAACACCCGATCATTGGGTTTAAATATTTTCCTCAAAATGTTTTTACTATGGAATATTTTCATATTAGCCTTATAGATTCTAGAATTTTCATAAGTATCGTTTCTTAACTCTTCTAACTCGGTCAACTGATATTTTCTAAGCTTACCCGCTTCGGCCATATTAGAGTTAAAAGATTTGATGGCCCAATAAGCTCGATACTCGAGCTCCACGGGTAAACGGCAAAGCTTCCCAAAAAGACGATAAAGTGACATACCTAAGGGAGTTTTAAAGGCTATACGGTAAGCCAAAAGCGCATCAGTTAGTCTCAACGACCAATCTTTGCGATCGGGGTTAATTGTTTTTTCTAAAATTTGTTTAATCTCACTATTAGCAAGCTCTACTTGTCCACTAGTCTGAGGATGGTAAGCAGTCGAGATTTTATGTAATGCCCCATATTTTTTCATCAAAGACTCAAAAGAACGGTTGCAAAAATGTGTACCTCGATCACTAATTATAGCATGTGGTGTGCTAAATCGAGATAACACATTTTATTTAAGGAATTTAATCACCGTTCCACTATCATTGCTTCGATAAGCTGCTGCCTCCACCCACTTAGATACATAATCTGCTGCCACGATGATTTATTGGTATCCAAAGGAAGAAGGAAATGGTCCTATGAAATCGATGCCCCAACAATCAAAGATTTCAATTACTAAAATTGGGTTTAAGGGCATCATATTTTGGCGAGACACAGCTCCTAACTTTTGACACCTTTCACATGAGGGACAATAGATGTTTGCATCTCTAAACAAGGTAGGCCAATAAAATCCACACTGCAAAATTTTTGTAGTGGTTTTTTTCATTGAAAAGTGGCCTCCACAAACTTGGGAGTGACAAAATTCTAAGATACTCTCAATCTCTTCATTAGGGATGCAACGCCTTAGAATTTGGTCAGGGCAGCACTTGAAAAGATAGGGCTCATCCTAATAGAAATTACGTACCTCATATAAAAATTTCCTCTTGTCTTGAGCGCTCCAATCCATAGGTATTTCACCTGTAGCCAAATAGTTTACGATGTAAGCAAACCATGGTAGAGAAGTAATGGATAGTAATTGCTCATCGGGAAAATCTTCCTTGATTGGCATGTCAGCACAAGTGTCCCCGAATGTAAGTCTCGAGAGGTGGTTGGCTACTATGTTCTCCACTCCTTTCTTGTCCTTGATGGTGATATCAAATTCTTACAAGAGGAGGATCCATCAGATTAGTCGTGCCTTAGCATCCTTCTTTGTGAGAAGATACTTGAGGGTAGCATGATCTGTAAAAATAAGGATAGGCGACCCAATTAAATAAGCACAAAATTTATCTAAAGCAAATACTACAGCTAGCAATTCTTTTTCAGTTGTAGAGTAATTCATTTGAGCACTATTTAAAGTCTTACTAGCATAGTAAATAACAAAAGGTTTTCCCTCTCTTCGCTATCCAAGAAAAACACCTATAGTGTAGTCACTAGCATCACACATGATTTCAAAAGGCAAAGTCCAATATGGTGATTGCATTATAGGTGTAGAAGTAAGATTGCCGATCAGCATTTGGAATGCTTATTGACAAGCTTCTGTCCATTCAAAGGGACTGTCTTTAACTAGGAGGGCACTTAGAGGTCTAAAGGTGTTTGAAAAATTCTGTATGAACCTCCTATAAAAACCAGCATGACCAAGGAAAGATATCACATCCTTTATTGTCTTAGGAGTAGGTAATTTAGAGATTAATTCAATCTTAGATTGATCAACCTCTATTCCCTTAGAAGAGACAATATGCCCTAAGACAATACCGGATGGTACCATGAAATGACATTTTTCCCAATTTAAAACCAATTCTTTCTCTTCACAGTGAATTAATACTCTTTCTAAATTCATTAAGCATGCTTCAAATGAAGATCCAAAAATAGTTAGGTCATCTATAAAAACCTCCATGGAACTTTCAACTATGTCACTAAAAATACTCATCATGCAGCGTTGAAAAGTAGCACAGGCGTTACATAATCCAAATGGCATTCTACGAAAAGCATAGGTTCCAAAGGGACAAGTAAAAGTGGTCTTTTCTTGGTCTTCTAATGCAATTTATATTTGATAATAACCAGAATAATCATCTAGAAAACAATAAAAGGGATGACCAGCTACACACTCAAGAATTTGATCAATAAAAGGGAGTGGGAAATGGTCTTTCCAGGTGGCAGCATTTAATTTTCTATAATCAATGCACATATGCCACCCGGGCACAAATTTGGTAGGGACTAGCTCTCCTAGGTCATTCATCAGCACAGTGACTATGGACTTTTTAGGGACGACTTGTGTAGAGCTTACCCACTTATTATCAGCTATAGGATATATAATACCCGCATCTAACAGTTTCAGTACTTCATTTTTCACTACTTCTTTTATGGTGGGGTTAAGCCTACGTTGGGGGTCTGTACGAGGACTAGTTCTTTCATCCAAATTTATTTTATGGGAGCAGATTAGGGGAATAATTCCCTTTAAATCAGCCATGCTTTATCCTAGGGCTGATTTGTGTGTATTTAAAGTTTGAATTAATTTATTACCTTGGCTCTCAGAAAATTTAGAAGAAATAATAACAGAAAAGGTATCACCTGGATCGAGAAAAGCATGTTTTAAACCCTTAGGTAGCGGCTTTAAATCGACCTTAGGTGCTTCCACATTTGAGCGTACTTGTGTCTTGCTTCTTTCGAGCAGCTCCTCAAACCTTGGTTGCCATGCTCGATTGCTATAATCCTGAGATTTGTCAAAAATAGCACAAATATTAATTATATCAGTTTTATCATCAAATAAATCTATCTCAGAATTAGCAAGAAAATTCTTAAGAGGATCATAATCATGATCTAAAGAAACTCCCTCATTAATGAGTGACTCAATCATGTAAAGCTGGTGGTTGTCATCCTCATCTTAAGGCTGTTTTGAAACATTGAAAATATTCACTTCAAGGGTCATGTTGCCAAAGGACAACTTTATGAGTCCATTCCTACAATTTATTAACGCATTTGCTGTAGCAAGAAAAGGTCTACCCAAAATCAAAGGGATTTTAGAGTTAGTGTCAACAGTAGAAGTGGTATCAAGAATTAAGAAATCAACAGGATAGTAGAATTTATCAATTTGAATTAAGACATCCTCTACCACACCCTGGGGTACTTTGACTAAACGGTCAGCCAATTGCAATACCATGCCGGTTGGTTTGATTTATCCTAACCCTAGCTGTAAGTAAATGGAGAATAGCATCAGGTTTACAGTAGCTCCAAAATCTAGTAAAGCTTGTCCAACCTCATGATTTTCAATGCTGCAAGCAATAGTAGGACAACCCGGATCTTTGTATTTTGGGAGAATTCTTTGCTCAATTAATGCACTAACTTGCTCAGTTAGGAATGCTGTTTTCTTTACATGGTGTTTCCTCTTAATTGTGCATAAGTCCTTGAGAACTTTTGCATAGGTAGGGACTTGTTTAATCACATGCAAAAGAGGAAGATTAAGTTTCACTTGCCTTAAGTTCTCAAGGATTTCATTATTTATTTCCAGATTTTTCTTGTTGGATTTTAGGGCTTGAGGGAATGGGGCTTTAACAGGATTTTTGGTCACTTCAGGGTCTTTAGGCAACTTGGCTTCATTACTAGTTTGACTATTTCTCATATCCTCGGGTTTATTCATTGGTGGGATATGTAGTGACTTACCACTTCAGGTCACAATAGCATTTACATCTTTCAAAATTTCTTGTGCCATATGTTAACTGTGAGGTACGGACTGAGCTTAGGAAGGGAACTTACCTCGCTCAGTCACACTTAAGGAGCCCATTAATTTAGACACTTAGCTCCTTATTTCTTTGTTTTCCTCAACCACTTATGCAATTAAAGCCTTACACCTTTGATTTGTCTTACCTTGTGCTTTTATAAAAGCATGTAAGGTATCTTCTAAAGAGTTCCTAGAGGATGAGGGTGCATAATAAGGTACTGGGTATGATCTAGAGGGTTGTTGTGCATGCTGCTGATTTTCAGATTTCTAGCAGAAATTGGGATGATTTCGCCACCCCGGATTGTAAATGTTAGAGAAGGGTACTGAAGGCTTCTTGTACATGCCTAAGGCATTACATTGTTCCTCGTACAGCCCTCTCATGTCAACAAATGTGGGGCAGTCTTTGGCAGGATGATCAACCCCACCACACACAAAATATGATTATAAAGGTTTGGCTTGATTAACCATGTGTGTTGGTTTTTTAGTTTTTAATGCCTCTAACTCCCTGGTAAGCATCTCGACCTTGGCCTTAAGATTATCCTCTTCCCTAAGATGGTAGATTCCTCCACCACTAGGGTTTCCTATAGGTCATGACCTATTTGTGCTTTCAGTAGCAATAGGTCCAGTCCATGTGTGAGCTTTTTCGGAAAGCTCATTGAGGTACTCAATAGCCTCATCAGGGTCTTTTTGCAGAAATTCACCATTGCATATCATCTCTACAAATTGGCGTTCTCTATAGGTAAGATCCTCATAGAAATAGCTCACTAAACGCCAATTTTCATACCCATGATGTTGACACATACTTAACAACTCTTTAAATTTCTCCCAAGACTGATACAAAGCCTCGTTTTCCTTTTGTGCAAAGGTGGAGATTTGTCTTTTTAATACATTAGTCTATGTTGAGGGAAGTACTTGTTAAAAAAGACTTGGGTCATCTCATTCCATGACCCAATTGATCGTGATCTCAACGAGTATAACCAACTCTTAGTTTTATCCTTCAAGGAGAAAGGAAAAAACTTAAGTCTCACGATATCATCGGTTGCATCTTGACTATGAAAAGTCGTAACTACTTCCTCAAATTCTCTAATGTGCACATAGGGGTTTTTGTTTTCCAAGCCATGAAAAGTAAGGAGTAATCGTATCATCCCTGTTTTAAAATCTTGATGGTGAGTGTTGGCTGTAAACATTATGCATGATGGTGTGGCTGTCCAACTAGGATGTAGGCAATCTCTAAGTGTCCTAGCAACATTTTCATTAGAGTTTTCAGCCATGTTAACAAAAGTTTCTATATTTTCTTTTGGGTGTACACTAGGGTTTGATCTAGGTGAGGTCTCACTAACGGACGTGGAAGGGAAAGGTATTTCTAATTCGGGTCCCTTAATGAATCTCCCTCGTGAATCTCTCTGTCTAAGCATACACCAACTAAGTTTTTAAAAGTGATAAGTAAAACAGAACAGAACAAAATATAAAAAAAATCATAAAATCAAAACTAATAGAAAGGAACGATAGTACCGTCTTGTCTTAGAGTTGACAAACTTCTTTGTAAGTAAGCGCGTTTCCCTGGAAACGGTGCCAAAATTTGATTACGCCCAAAGTATAACGCAGGTTGTAGCACGACTTTGGGGTGTCGATTCCACAGGGAAACAAATTAACTACAAAAGAGGGTGTGAACCATAACACAAACGATAAAGATTTAAGTAAGAAAATATGAACTTTTGGTAATGAAGTAATCGTGTTCGGGAATCCTCCCTAGGTTCATTGTCCTATCCCTAACTTGATTCAGTTATTTTTATCTTGGTTGCAAGTTTCATATCCCAAACATGTAACCGGCAAGTATTCAATGAGCACATATATAAACCCTAATATGATTGTTATGAAATAATTCTTCGATTTATGCACATATAATCTATCCTATAGGTTTATCAAGAAACGACAATATATCTTTATTGACAATATTGCAGTAATGGACAAACCTAAAGGCTATATTTACTGGACTCAATTATACCCAAACAATCTTGACATAAGAGAAGCATGACTAAATTTATATCAAGGAAAAAGATATAATCACCGGAATAGATAAGATCTTCTAATTAGATAAAGAAGTAAATCATAGCAATGTTTTAATAATAAAATCTTATTACAACTGAATCAAATAAGGGAAGATAGGAACAACTACACCTAGGGATTCATCCCTTCGCCTTGCTTGGAAGTTAGTTAGCCATAATGTTCATGGCTAAACACTTTTATGGATGAGAGCTGCTGCCTTTAGTTTTCTGGGTTTTTCTTCACAACCAAGATACCTTCTCTTAAGCCTTAAGTGTCCTATTTATAGTACAAGGGTCCAAAGGGTGTTCTTGGGTTTTAATCTAATGTTTAAAAGGTTTTAATCTAATGTTTAAAACCCTAATTAAAGTCTAACTCGGAGATGCAATCCCATGTGCGCACTGCAGTGCTGCTTGAGGAGCACCGCGGTGCTAGGCATAATCTGGCTAGGCGAGCTTCTAGGCACTGTGATGCTAGCTGAGGAGCACCGCGGTGCTGGCTGATTGTTCACCATATGGGAGTTTTTGGGCATCGCGGTGCTGACTGAGAAGCACCGCGGTGCTGGGCTGTGCTTGATTTTCTTCATGCTTTGCCTCTCTGCAACCACTCCTATACTTCGTTGTGCATGGAACCTTGGTGCTTGTAAACAATGATCGCTTCTTCTTCTCTTTGGGCTCAAAATACCTAAAAATGCACTAAAATAAGTTAGTGGTCCCACAATATTACATAAGAGTTATCAACACATAAAAGTGCAATAATAACCGAGAAGAATCATAAAATGCTAACAATTAAACATCATTGAGATGCATTTTGTGGCTCTTATCAATATGTGGAGTGGAAAAGTCCCTGAGTTAGACAACCTTAGGACTTTTGGGTGTTCTGCATATGCACAACAAAAGAATGATAGACTTAGCCCAGGATCTAGAAAATATGTGTTTCTAGGATATGGGGAAGGAGCTAAGGGGTATAGGTTATGGTCCTTAGAACAAGAAGGATTGAGACTCATAATAAGTAGGGATGTTATTTTTAATGAACTGTATTTCCCTACTTGGAGAAAACTAACCCTGCAGAGGCTAGTGAGCAAACCAGTTCGGTATTTATGGAGTATAGCATCAAGGAGAATTTGGTTCAAGTAGAGCAAGGAAGGCAAGAGGGTTCGGACCAGGAAAAGCCCTTTGATGAATGCCAAGCTCAGGACACTCATTAGGAGGCTGAACTGAAAGAGGATGATGCAGGGAGTCAGAACGACTATCAACTCACAAGAGACCAGGAAAGAAGGCTGGTCGGACTACCTTCAAGATATGGTTTTTCGGATGCTGTGGATGCAGCAGCTCCTTGAACAGAAGGAGAGATGAGTGAACAAGAGACTTACATTGATGCCATGGGATGTAAGGATTCGCTAAGATAGAAGCTAGCTATGGAGAAAGAAATGGATTCTTTGAGGAAGAACAACTTCTGGGAATTGGTGCATATTCCGGGAAAACAGAGAGTTGTGGATTGTAAGTGGACTTACAAGATCAAAGAAAGGTACCCTCCAAGAGATGAAGTCCGGAATAAGGCTAGGCTGGTGGCGAAGGGGTTCACACAAAAGAAAGGCATGAATTTCACAGAAACCTTCTCACCTGGACATAAGATGGATGAAGTGGTGATTATCCTTATCTATGCCAATGATATGCTATTGGTTCGGAATAGCAGGGAGAGAATGAAAAGGTTTACATCTCAACTCAGTGAGGAGTTCGAGAGGAAGGATCTCAGCCTAACATAAAAGATCCTTGGTATGAGAAGAATTCGGGAAAGGGAGAGAAATGGGTTGAAGGTTTCTTGGTCTTCTATGGAAGATGGTAAACCAGTGAAGGTTCCTCTTGCTGGTCATTTCAAGTTCTTCAACGAACATTGTCCTGAAATAGATGTGGAGAAGAAGGAAATGGTAAAGGTCCCTTACTTTAGTGCAGTTGGACCAATCATGGTCATGATGGTGAGCACTAGACCCGACATTTCTTAGGCAATGGGTGTTCTCAGCAAATTTATGAGTAATCCCAGAAAGGAGCTTTGGCTTGGGATGAAGTGCTTGCTGAGGTATTTGAAGGCTCAGTGGCAGCCGGTGGTAGCACTCTTAACAACCAGAGCAGAATACATAGTGGCTTCGGAAGCCATAAAGGAGGCTATGTGGTGCAAAGGGTTGTTGGACAAGTGGATAGTCCTAAAAGAGTAGGTGGTGGTGTCTTTGGATATCCAAAGTGCGTGGCACTTATGGAGGAATTCGGTGTTCCATGAGAGGACAAGCACTTGGATGTTCAGTTTCATTTCATTCGGGAAAATGTTATGAAAGGATGCATTCATGTGGACAAGGTAGCCATAGAAGAAAGTCCTACAGATTAAGGTACCAAGGTTCTACCTTTAGGAAGGTTCAATCATTGCCTTGAACTTCTTAGGAATGGAGTCGGTTAAATGATGACTCAAGATGAGTTTGGATCCTGAAGTTCTCTGCACAATGGTTCGGGTTTAAACGCTTAGACAAAGGTAGAGATTGTTGGTATTTGTCGAAGGTTTAAACATTTTTAAGGTTTAAATAAGAGATGGAAGAATGAATTTCAGCATGTAAAGGAGTACACACAAGTGTGCGCCTCACTTTGGGTGTGTGCACACCTCTCCTTTCAGCAAGATAAAGAAGTGCGCACAGCTGTGAAAAGTGCAACTTCAGTGTGCGCCGCAGCTCTGGTCCTCCCAGGCCACGGCGCTCAGCAAGGAAGGATCTGGAGGAAGGTCAAGGCTGTGACTCCCCTTCTCCAAGGCCACGGCTCCCAGAAAGTGGTGAAATGGGGTTTTGCCCAAGGCCACAGCGCACCCTGTTCAGTGCCTAGGCCCTAGGCACACTGATGCACACATGATTAACTTGAATTCTGCCTTTTTTTAAGTGCATGGGTGCAAGTCCAAAATGCACAACATCACTTAGGATTGATGGAGGGTCATGGTTGATTGGTCATCAAGATCTAAGGGTGGAGAATGACACTCAAGATTGAACAAGAAGTTGGTGCACTATATAAAGGGTCACCTAGATTCAATCTCAAGAAGAGTGAAATGTGAAAGACATTGTGACAAGACACAAGAGTGTGTGTGAATGAGAGAATTGTGTGAGAGAGCAAAGACACAGACATACAAGAGGGACTCATTAAAGAGGCTGGTTGTAAAGAGAGAGATTAGTATAGAAAGTGATTAGATCTTTCTTGTTCTCTTCTTTGTTCCTTCAAGGACTTGAGCTTCTTGAAGAGGGTTACTGTAACTTGTAAGAACCATTGAGATTTAGTGCAAAGAGTTCAAAGGAACTCACGGGGACGTAGGCTATTGTCAAACATCAATAATAAATCGCTTGTCTTCTTTTCTTTCTTGCTTTCCATTGCTGTTTCATTTCATTACAAGTCATTCTAGACTTGGGTGTTTGGAAGATCACCACCTGGGCATCTTGTCAAGGTGATTTCCAACATCTTCTCACTTGATTATTATCATTCATGTTAAGGTTTGCACTTTTCCTTTATAGATCACTTTCCCTGTGGAATCGACACCCCAAAGCTGTGCTACAACTATCGCGTTATACTTTGGGCGTAATTAAGTTGAGAATTAAGATTGCCACGTTCTCTCAAATGGAGGGAAAACCCTTCCATGAAGCATGGGACAGGTTCAAGATACTTCTAATCCAGTGTCCCCACCATCATTACCCATTGCAGCTACAAAATCAATTCTTCTATGATGGATTGACACAACAGTGTCAATATAAGGTTGATAATGTTGCCAGTGGAGCCATAAGAGAAAAGACTGCTGATGAGACATTGGAGCTATATGAGATGTTGGGTGCTAATTCCCAACAAAAGAGTATAAGAGGAAGGAGAGTTAGGGTTATTGAATTGAGATCTAACAACAATATAGCAATGCAACTTGCAGAGTTAACCAAACAAGTCAAACTTCTCACAACCACAAACACGCCTAAAAATGAGGTATGCGGAGTTTGTGGGGTTTTTGGTCACGGTGCTAACACTTGTTCTTTATCTTATGAATCTTATGTAGGAAATGAGCAAGAACAAGTAAATGCAATGAAATCTTACCAATCTAGGCTGAAGAATGATCCATATTTTAACACCTACAACCTTGGGTAGAGAAATCATCCCAATTTCTCCTGGAAGACTAACAACGCTTCGGCATATGGTCAAAGTTCAAGACCGGTTCAATATCAAAACCAAGTCGCACCACCTAATCAGCCTAGAAATCTAACTTTGGAGGAGAAGTTGAGTGTTTTTATTCAAGTTAGCAAAGAGAACCATGAGAGACATAGCCAAAGGTTGGATTCCTTAGAGGCATCAATGAAGAGCGTGGAAGTACAAGTTGGGCAACTTGCAGAACAATTGCAAGTACATCAAAAAAGGAAGTTGCCTAGCCAACCTGAGCAAGCAAAGACTATCACAGTGCTGCAAAGTGGGAAAATTCTTAATAACAATTCTGATGATAAAATTTCTTATGACTTGCCACATGATGCAAGAAAATCAATTGAGAAGCAAAAGGAGCATGACGCTCCTAAAAGAAATCCAGCTGAAGATCCACAATCTTCTCAAACATTTTAGGAGAGGAAGAAGAAGGAGCCATCTTCCTTCATGACACTCCACAAGGTGATCGAGCCTTACATGCCTCCTATTCCTTATCCAAGCCGTCTGAAGGATGTTAAACAGGATAAGCAATTTTCTGATATTTTTGACATGCTTTCTAAAGTGAATATTAATTTCCCTCTTTTGGATGTTATCAGGAATGTGCCATCATATGCGAAATTCTTTAAGGAATTTAACACCAAAAAGAGGAAATATGAGAAAAATTAGAAAGTGATGGTGTCAGAAGTTGCTAGTGCGGTGCCCCAACAAAGCTTGCCACAAAAGCTGAAAAGGTCCTAGAAGTTTCATCATCAACATCACAATGGGAAACAAGAAGGTCACCAAAGCAATGCTAGACTTAGGAGCAAGCAAAAATCTCATGCCATATTCGATATACATGCAACTAGGTTTGGGGAGCTTAAGTCAACAACTATGTGCCTTCAACTCACTGACAGATCAATTAAATATCTTAAGGGAATAATTGAGGATATATTGGTGCAGGTAGGCAAAGTGATTATGCTTGTGGATTTCATGGTATTGGAGATGGAATGAACCCCATCTAAGGATAAGGAGCACACAATTTTCTTGGTAGACCATTTATGGCCACAACCAAGATTATTATTGATGTCCATAGTGGGAGGTTAACGATGACAGTCTTGGGAGAGACTGTACAATTTAAAGTGTTTGATTCTCTAACCACTTCTTCTTCTATTTCTACTAACGATTGTTCTTTTATTGATTGTGTGGACTCACTTGTTTATGATAATTATTTGCAGACCAAAATAGAGGACAAGCTTGAAGTTGCTCTTACAACTGAGAGAGTAGAGGAAACACTAGAAGAGGAGACTAAAGGGTATCATGAGATGTTAGATAGTGCAATACTAGTGTTACCCCAAGAAGAGTCTAGCAAACCTTTAGAATTGCCAAGTTCCCTACCTAGAGAAGATACTACTTCACCTAAGCTTGAACTTAAAGAGTTACCTAAGCACCTTAAGTACATATTTTTGGGAGAGGGAGACATATATCCTGTGATTATTTCATCTACTTTGAACCAAAACCCAAGAGGAGAGAGTTGTGAAGGAGCTTAACAGACTTAGGAGAGCCATAGGATGGAGTATAAGTGACATCAAAGGTATTAGTCCTGCTACATGTATACATAAGATCATTTTAGAGGACGGTGTCAAACCTGTGAGAGAAGCTCAAAGGAGACTAAACCCTAACCTATAAGAGGTAGTAAAGAAAGAAATTTTAAAACTCCTAGATGCAAGAGTTATCTACCCTATTTCAAATAGTAGATGGGTTAGTCCAGTTCATGTTGCGCCTAAGAAGTTTGGGATTACAGCGGTGCGAAATGAGAAGAATAAGCTAGTGCCCACTAGGATGACTACAAGATGGAGAATGTGCATTGATTATAGGAAACTGAAATCAGCTATTAGAAAGGATCATTTTCTACTTCCTTTTATTGATAAGATGTTGGAAAGACTAGCAAGGTATGATTTTTATTGGTTTCTTGATAGTCTTTCAGGTTATTATCAAATGTCGATTGTGCCAGAGGATCAAGAGAAGCCAACATTCACATGCCCATTTGGGACATTTGCCTTTAGGAGGATGCCATTTGGCCTATGCAATGCTCCAGCCACATTCCAAAGATGCATGATGTCAATCTTCTCGAATATAGTGGAGAAATTCATTGAGAAGTTGAACATGGATATGGCAATGGTAGAAGAGAAGCGGTTACTACAACTTAATGAGTTAGAAGAGATTCGTGAGGAAGCCTATGAGAATGCAAAGATCTACAAAGAATGCACTAAGCGTTACCATGACCAAGGCCTTATCTGTAAGTTTCTTTATTGTGAAACGAAAGTTCTTTTGTTTAACACTCGTTTCAAATTATTTCCAGTAAAATTGAAGTCAAGATGGTGCAGACCATTTTTTGTAGTCAACGTTTTTTCTCATGGAGCGGTAGAGTTGCTGAACCCGAAGACTTAAGTGACATTCAAGGTCAACAAGCATCGTGTGAAGCCTTACTTGGAAGGAGTCCATGAGAAGGGGGTTGTTGAGTGCATTGAGGTGCACAATCCTGAATAAGTTCAACCAATGTCTTGCTAAGACATTAAAGAAAACGCTTGGTGGGAGGCTACCTACCCATTTGTTAAAGTATGTTTTCTGTTCTTTCATTTTCATTGTTCATTTCTAAATGTTTTTCTAAAGATGTGTTTGATTTCATATATTGAGGACAATGTTTAGTTTAGGTTTGGGGGTATAATTAGAACTTGTTGAGACAAAATTTTCATGCTACAATTTATTTTATGGTTAGTAATCAAGTCTTTTATGCACGTTGAGTTTAATTTCTTTAACACTGACAAGTTGTTGTGAGGATTGATGCATATTCATATTCAATACACCGTGCTCTTGATGTTGATACTGAGATGAACCTAGGTCTAATGATTGAGAATCAAATAGTGGAGACTACGTAGTGAGTTATTTGAGCCATAAGTGTTTTATTATGAGAGTTAGTTTCTTGGTACTCTTAAACACTCTTCGTTATGATCTTAATTGTTAGATGATCTCTATAGGTTTTGCATTGAATGCTACGACTATATAACTCACTTGAAGCATCATGTTGTGTATTCTTATTATTTTAGTTGAATGACTTGATTAAGAAGTTTGAGTATGTGTCTATTGTTATACGCCCTAGCTGCCACTGTCTCTGGAGAAAGATCCAAATTCCTATTAAAAAAAGAAAAAAAGTAAGAAAAGAAGAAAAAAAGAATATATAATAAGAATTCGCATATATATAAATTCACATATATATATATATATATATATATATATGGCCGAACCTGATTTACACCAATGCTATATATATATATATATATATATATATATATATATATATATAGCATTGGTGTAAATCAGGTTCGGCCAACCACGCCAATCTATGCATAGGTTCATACTCAATATGTTTTACTTGAGGTGTTTGACTAGGATATGATATATAGGCGATGTGATAGCTTTGCAATCCTAACATTTGATTCCTTTCATGAGATCTATTTTGTGAACATATGAGTGTTCTTTGATGATATCCATATTCATATGCAAATTTATATTTGAAATTTCTTATTTACATAACTTCTATTCGCATATGCTTGATGAATGTTTGAAACCTAGGTTCGATGTGCTTAATGAGTGAATCCTGTGAGGCCTAGAGTCAAAGCGAATTCAGATTCTTGACGTTAGGTTTAGGGGTAATTGACGTGATGTGTTTTGAGCATTGGAATATGGATGTGCGATGTGTACTTGATTTGAGCAATGAATTGTGAAGTGTTGAGGCTGTGAACATAATTGTGCATAAGATATCTAGATATGAGTCATAATAAGAATTAAGGTATGAGGGTTTTGTTGATTTAAGTTTTTAGGTTTGTTTTGTTTATGTTTTCTTTTAATTTTGCTTGAGGACTAGCAAAATCTAGGTTTGGGGGTATTTGATGAACAAATATTTGTCCTATTATTTTGTATATTTTTCAAGTATTTATTTATATGTTTAGCTTAGGAATTTTTTACTTTGAGTTGTTTTTCGTTATTTTACAGGTTCACAAGCACTTGGAAAGTAGTTTTACTAAATTGCCAGAATTTATCGTACAGATTAGTCATTTTTGCGGATTAAACTATATTGATTCAGGAAGAACCAAGAGATGAGACATATATGTTTAAAAAGATCCGGATGTCTATTTTCTGGAGAATTTTACGAGTCATAAATATGATTTTTCTAGAGAAAGTTATGGCAATTTTAGTAGACAAAGGTCAGGCTGTGCGTGATTTCAGCGTGGCAGAAGTGATTTTTGCGGATTAAACTATATTGATTCAGGAAGAACTAGAGATAAGCCATATATTCTTAGAAAGATCCGGATGTCTATTTTCTGTAGAATTTATGACTCGTAAATATGATTTTTCTAGTGAAAGTTATGGTAGTTTTAGTAGACAAAGGTTAGGTTGTGCATGATTTCAGCGTGGCAGAAGTGAAGGAGCTATTAAATTCTGATTTTTTTAGGATTTGCATGGGATGGACAGCCGCACAACTGGACCATTTTTGGATAGCAGAAACTTGGCCTGGACAACCGTAAATACACGGCCTGGACAACAGCAGAACCGGGCCTGGACAACAGCAGAAGCATACGGCTTGAATAGAAACTCTAGGGCGACTTTTCTGTCTATAAAGCCGTCTCCATACAGCTATATATAAGAATTTTAGACTTAGAGAAGGGGGGACGACGTCAGTTGTTGGAGAAATATTTTCAAGAGGAGTTTTGGGAGATTGAAGGGGGAGGCGACAATAATTCTTGGAGAGATATTATCAAGAGGAGTTTTGGGAGATTGAAGGAGGAGATGGTTTCTTTTATCAAGGCAGCTTATCAAGAGATTGAAGATGTTGATCAATCACTTCAAAACTTTGAGGATTGATCTTGTAATTTGGGAAAAAATTCTATCTTTGCTCCTTTTGTCCTTCAATATGCTTGTAACCCTAGTATTTGGATTTTGTGATTGTGATTTAAAATGAGCGGCTGAATGCATTGTTAGGCGTTTGACTTAGCTGCCTTGATTATTTTGGATATTTTGGTGGATTTAGTTTTACGAAATTTTCCAGATTATTTCTTATTCAATATCCTTCATACCTTTGATTATTGCTTGTGGATTGGCCATCTATTATTGATAGCCAAGGTTAATATTCGAGATTAGGTTGAGGACAAATCATCTAGACCTAATTAATCTTTCTTGAATAGGAATTTAAATCAGGATTCAAATAAAATTGTGATTTAGGTGGTTGTGTTTTCCTTATACTAAATTTAACTAATTAATTGATGAACACGATCCATGGGATTTAATTAATTAGTTATAAATTGAGAATATATAGTCTTAGCGGAAATACCAATAATCTTGGATGTTGATTAATTCTTTATATTCACCAAATGTTCCAATTCATGATTGGATAGCAAGTAAACTCCCAATTGTTCTCATTGATTATACTCATCTCTTTATAATTCGTTTTGTTTAATTTACCTAATTGTTTTTATTTCAATTTTCTCTTCACCAATCTTTTAATTAGAGTGTTTAGGATTTAATTTCAGAGTTTGTTTTAGTAATTTTAAGAAAGTAATTTAGGATTTAAACCACTGCAATTCCTTGAGAGATCAACCTTGAGAATAAACTCATCGCAATACTATTTGTGATTGTGCACTTGTGAGCATTTAAAATTTGCACATCAATCCATCAACATGTAGTACCTAACTCGGTATCTATTCACCTTCCTTGGACTCTTGCCTAAAGAATGTGGTTTCCATGATAAAGTCAGTTAAGGCTTAGGCCTTGATTGCTGTTCGAGGTTTGTATTGGATGTCGAACTCTTCGAGCTTTATAGACCATTTTACCAGTCCTTCGGAGAGATCTGGCTTGTGGAGTACTTGCCTTAAGGGTTGATCGGTCGACAGGTTGATAGTATGGGCTTGGAAGTATGGTTGGAGCTTTTGAGCTGTGACTAGGAGAGCGTATCCCATTTCCTCGATGGGGAGATGCCTCATCTTGGTGTTATGGAGAACTCAACTGATGTAGTAGATGGGTTTTTCGATCCAACATTCCTCTCAAATGAGGACTGAGGCCACTCTATCCTTACCCATTGATATAAAAAGAAAGAGCCCATCCCTGGTAATAGGCTTAGTCAAGAGTGGAGGCGAGCTGAAGTATTCCTTCAATTTGTTGAAGGTTTTTTGGAAATCTTTTGTCCAGGTGAAATCTTTGGCTTTTCTGATAGCTTTGAAGAATGGTAAGCACCTCTCGATGGATTTGAACATGAATCAGTTGAGCACAGCTATGCACCCAGTTAACTTCTATACCTCTTTGATGTTCCGAGGATGAGCTATATCTATGATTGTTTTGAACTTTTCGAGATTAGCCTCTATCCCTCATTGTGTAACCATGAAGCCTAGGAATTTACTAGAGATGACCCCAAAGGTACATTTTCCTAGGTTTAGCCTCATTTAGTGATGTCAGAGTATTTCAAATGCTTTTTATAGATTGAACTCGTGGTCGTCGGCCCTTATACTCTTGATGAGCATATCATCCATATGTACTTCCACATTTTTACCGATCTGTTCTTTGAAAATCTTATTGATTAGCCTTTGATAGGTTTCCCCTTGCATTTTTCAGTCCGAAGGGCATTACCTTGTAGCAGCATAAGTCTCAATCGGTTATGAAGGTAGTTTTGGGCTGATTTGACTCATGCATGAGAATTTGATTATACCCCGAGTAGGTATTCATAAAGCTAAGTAACTCATGATAAGAGGTGGTGTCGACCAGTTGGTCTATCCGAGGGAGACAAAAGTTGTCCCTTAGACATGTTTTGTTTAGAACTGTTAAATCAATACATATACTCCATTTGTCGTTAGCCTTCTTTACCATCACGACATTGGCCACCCATTCTGGGTAGTCAGTTTCTTAGATGAAATCATCTGCAAGATGCTTGTCTACCTCATCTTCAATGGAATCCTATCGTTCTGGGGTGAAGGACCTCTTCTTTTAAATGACAGGCTTATGGTCCAGGTCTATGTTTATTTTGTGGACGATGACTTGGGGATCAATCCCGAGCATGTTGAGGCTAACCATGCAAATAGGTCTTGGTTCTTTCAGAGAAAAAATATCAGTGACTCCTCAAAACTCTCAGGGAGGTTAGACCTGACCTGGATAGTTCTTAAGTCCCCCTCATTTAAGGGGATGGCTATGAGCTCTTCAACAGACTGGTTTTTCAGCTCTTCTTGGAGATCTTCAATTTTCAGAGGTAGGGCTTCAACCTTTTTCTGCCTCTTAATGGAGTTTAAATAACAAGACCGGGAGGCTTGCTGGTTCCCTTTGACTTCCTCTATGCCTTGTTCGGTGGTGAATTTCACCTTCAGGTGATAAGTGGAGACTATTGCCCTCATCTCATTAAATGCCTGTCTTTCAAGGATCGCATTATATGATGACGGGTGCTTGATCACAGAAACACATTGTCATTACAGTAATGAGTCATGGAGCTGTTCCTATGATGACCAGGAGAGCAATACTACCCTCGGTAAAGACTGGCATTCCTAAGAAGCTATATAGAGGAAAAGACACTAGTTTGAGCTGGTCATGCTTTATGTTCATTTTCTTAAAGGTGTCTAACAAAGAATGTCTGACGAGCTTCCTTTGTCCACAAGGATTCGCTCAACTTTGTAATTGGCAATAAGGAGTGTGATAACTACTGAATCATCATGGGGTATTTACAACCCTTTTAGATTATCATCTATAAAGGAGATTACTTGGTCTGTCTTGACCCACTTGTGAGGTCTACTGACAGGACGTAGGCTTTCCTTGTGTGGGATGATTTCCCTTATTGCTGGTCTCCCAAAGATTGTTTTGATGGTGCCCGTAACTGTAGTTGTATAACCTTGGTCACTCTGGGGATGTTTGTCACTATGACCCTGTTTGTTAGGACTTTTCTTGGGACTCTTCCTAGTACTGTGCCTAGGACTGCGACAATGGCTTCAATCATACCTTGATTGCCCAATAGTCTGCCTATAAAGGCATCGGGGTTGACCTTCATTGTCTCAGAATTGGCGAAGCCCAATATATTCCTTTAAGTAACCTTATTGATGAGAGATTTAATCTGGCTTTTGAAAGCGTGGCATTCCTCGGTGTGATGCCTGTAATCCCTGTGGAAATAGCAGAACCTGTTTCGATTCCCGCTCTCATTAGGGTGAAGCGGTTTCGAAGGCCAATAGGGAATGTCTTAGTCCCGAATGTTCATGAGTATGTTCATCCTGGAAGCATTAAGTGGGGTAAAACTTTCAACGAGTATCTTAGTCCCGAATGACTATCACTTTACTCTCTTGACGGGGCTTTTTCGTCGAACTATCCCTCATTCTCTTTTCCTTTTGAAACCTTGATCATCCTAGGTGATCATAAACTCTTCAACTCGAGCGAGGATCTCATTCATATCTTTGGGAGGTCTCTTAGTAAGCTTAGAATTAAAAGATCCAGACCAAATTTTGTTCTTGAATGCTAGGACTTGCAATGTTGGATTAAGGTCTGGAATTTCCCAAGCAATAGCGTTGAATCGTGAAATATATTCTCGAAGCTCCTCTGCATTACGCTGGATAATACTAAAGAGACCTACCAAAGTTTTCCTAGGTCCCTTACTATTGAGGAAGTGCATTGCAAAGGCACATCTGTGTTTTTGAAAAGAGTTGATGCTCTTAGGCTTCAAGTGTGAGTACCAGGTTATTATGGCCTTTCCGAGCGTCAAAGGAAAGGCTCAACACATGACACACCAGAGTGACAATGTAACACCATGGTAGTATTTTAAAGCTGGAGATGGTCCAGTATATTCGTGGAGCCATAATAGGCTTTTATGATGGGCATTTGGTAATTATAAGGGAGAGGAGCATCGAGGATGTCCTACATGATGAGAGGAACTTGGGAATCGAGTTTATCGAGTAAATTGGTGTTCTTTCCTTTGAAGACTTTCTTTGAAGGCTTTCTTTATCCATTTGTCCATCTCTTCCAGTCATTTATCTACATTAGTGTGGTTCTTAGAGCTAGAGAAGTCTCAGGATATCGTAATGGCATGATGAGAAGATCCAGTGGTGGAACGGCTATGGGCTGGTTTGTCGAGAACAAGGTGACTTGTTTGCTAAGGATTTTGATGAAGTGAATGTGGGGGTGTTAAAAGGGCAAGCTTACCTCTAAGTCTGGTGGTCAAATTTGTAATGAGCTATCGAAGATCTAAGAACTGCTCTTGAGTTACCGGTGTAGTTGAGTTGGGTGCAAGAGGCACCTCTAGGTTCCTTTGGACATCAAGGTTTACTGGGTCGAGTTGTGGGGGATCTACCAAGTCACATGGAGATAGATCTATCGAGTCAAGCAGATGAGGGTCTATCGAGTTAAGCCTGGTTCGTCCATCGGACAGTTCACTATGATTTTGGCTAGAAGTAGCATACTCGGAGATGGTAGAGAGCCATAAGCCAGATTTTTAACTGTGAGTGTATACTCGTATGGCTGCTAAACTATTTCCAACGACATTCTTGGCAGGGTTCTAGGGCGGCATTGTAACAGGTGAGTTCTTTCTCCTTCAAAAATAGGAAGGCCCTTCTTCTAGCGCCAATATATTGATGCCAAAAATCTACCAGGAATTCGAACGGTCAGGGAGCGAAACCTGCACACTTGAAACGAGGAGAAAACCTAAAAGTCATCGAAGGACCAGAGGAGTGTGCCTCTAAGGGGACCCTCTGATGCCTAAGTTAGAATAGGGCTTTTTAAGATTAAGGAGAATTGTATTAAGCTGAGAGCTAATATTCCCATAGATAAGTTTGAAGTAATCCATAAGCTGGATAATGGTTTATTTGCAAGCTGGAGTGGCATAGTAGTATCAGGACATCGATGTGAAATTACCGTTATGCCCTTTGCCAAATATGGTGATTCGATTGGTTGATCTGTCTGAGTCATGAAATTACTCTTTTATTCTTGGAGGTGGCCACATGTCATTATATTATTAGCGAGGGAATTTTCCCCTACATCAGTCATCATAATCATCTTTCAACTTTTTGGTATTGATCATAACTATGAGTATAAACTGTATAGCTACAATGAAATATAGCATTGAAGGATGAACCCAAAGACAAGATATACAGCTCCTAACTCCTGTCCAGTAAGAGTTGACTTATAGACAACTATACACTTGGATTTTTTCCCTTAACACCTATTAAGGATACTTTAATTCAAAAACTTATTTAAAGATATTTATTCTTCAAATACAAAACTTCTTATCTTATTTCTAAAATAAGGTTCTTTATGCCATATATGTAAGCTTAAAAGCCATGTGGCTGCTTATGTCATTCAGTTCTTTTCATTTCCTTTATTTGGTGTATCGTTTTTTCTCTACGACATTAAAACTTTAAGTAGAAAATAAACTATATCTTGGCACCATCCATGGTGGAACAACCAGAGTGCACCTCAAACAAAGGAAATAGTGGCTGATCATGGCATAAAACGTTGGACACATGGCGTGATCTACTAGAATATCATAGGATAATAGATATTATACCATAAGAAAAGGAGAAAATAAATCACCTATAATTGAAAACAAGGAGCAATAATTAAGGAGCCATTGAGCTCGTAACAATGGTCCTTAGAAGCAGAGTCTTGAAGGATTATAAATACCAAGGTAGTTGCACACTTCTAAAACACCTCCAATCAACCAAACAAACAAATCTAAATAAAAATAGCGCAAAGAGCACCAATAGTTCGTAGTTAGCTCAAAGAAAACCAGTAGTAGAAGTAGTTTCATTCAAAGCCTCAGCCTAAAGAGCACGTAGCAGTAGAAGATATTCATCAACCAAGCAGTTCGTATGAGCTAAAAGAGCAAGTTCTCAAGTGATCCTATTCAAGAAATCCATGAAATAGTCAGTAGCAGCTCAAAGAGAAAATCAAGTAGGATTAGAAAACTATCAAGTGATCCAAATTTTAAGTAATTAAACAGCTCAAGGAGTAAGTTCTCAAGTGATCCTACTGTAACAACACATCTCGGGTTGGCCATCCTCGAGATAGTGTCATCAAAATTTGAAAATCCCAGCACGACACATATATGCAACAAATAAAAACAAATAACACCAAAAGAATTTTTTTACATAAATCCTTAATCCTCAACAGGGGAGTTACATCAATCTGATCTTTACAACGTAAATGCATGAATATTTACAAGTAAATTTTTATTTTATTTTCTCATTATTCTGAGGATGTTGACACGTACGTGGCTTACAAAAAAATGATTTCGTATGAACCTCAACTCACTAAACTATTTTTCATGCCAGCTACCTGAAGTCAATGTACAATGAGGGGTGAGCTTCACAAGCTCAGTGAATTAAATTTACTAGAAGTACTCATTTGAGGAGAGAATTGAAAGTGCAGCTCCAAAAGTTGTTAGATAAACAATTTACTCGGTTTATTGTATCATCATGAGGAGCCCATGTAGTGTTTGTGAAGAAGGAAGATGGAATGATAAGAGTATGTATAGACTACAAATAGTGGAATAAGAATAAATATCTTTTATCGAGGATGAATGAATTGTTTGAGCAGTTGCAAGGAGTGAGGGTTTTTTAAAATAAACCTGGGATCAGGTTATAACCAGTTGAGGATTGATTACGCCCAAAGAGTAATGCGGTAGTTGTAGCACAACTTTGGGGTGTTGATTCCACAGGGAAACAAGTTAACTATAAGAGAAGATGTAAACCTAAACACGAACAATAAGATCGGGTGAGAATATATGAAGTTTTGATAATGAAGTAATTGAGAGCAGAATATGTAACACGTTGAGAATAATAATAATAGAGTAACAACAAGGTTTCGGGAGTCCTCCCTAGGTTCGTTGCCTTTATTCCAGTCTTAATTCAGTTTTTCTTATCTCGGTTGCAAGTTTCACATCCCAAACAAGCAATCGGTGGATATTCCATTAAAGCTCATATACAAACCCCAATGTAATTGATATGACTTACTCTTCTTTATTGGTTAAACACACATGGCCTAAACTATAGAGTTATCAAGAAGCGGCAATGTATCTTTAACGACAATATTGCAGTAATGGACAACCCTAGAGAATAAGTCTACCGGACTCAATCACATCCAAAAAACCTTGACATGAGACAAGCATGACTAAACTTATATCAAAGAGAAAGATACAATCACTGGATTGAAAAGAGATCTTCTAATTAGATTAAAGAATAAGTCATAACAATATTTAAAAATAAATCCCAATTACACCTGAACTAATAAAGGAATTAAAGAACAACAAAACCTAAGGATTCATCCTTTCGCCTTGCTTGGCGATTAGTTCGCCATGGAACTCATGGCTGAACACTTTGATGGAGGAGAATGAGGCTGCTTCTTTGAGTTTCCATATCTTAATTCCCCTTTTCTTCAACCCTAAGTGCCCTATTTATAGTACAAGGGTTCAAGGGTATTTGTGGGCTCAAAATAATCATTTTGAGGTCCTAATTATGTCAGGAGACCATGTACGCGCCGCACCTCTCCTTTCTGGGCACCTCAGCGCTCACCCAAAGCTTGAGAGTGTGCCTTGCTGGTCTGTGCAACGTTGCCCTAGCCACGCTGCGGCACTAGGAGGGATGCCAAGGGGTGCAGTGCGGCGCTGCTCTGGCCGCGCTGTGGCGCACACTGATGCTCCTAGCTTCTTCAAGTGCTGAAACAATTTCTCTTGGTCTTGGCATGCTTTGGCTCTTGCGTTTTGAATGATTTTCATCATTTTGTCTCTTCGTAACCAATCTTCCACTCCTATATGTATCAAAACTTTGTGCTTTAAACGAAGATATCTTTTCCATTTCTTTTGGACTTCAAGGCACTTGAAAATGCATCGAATTAAGTCAATGATTTATGAACATCACTTTAGAGTTATTAACATGTAAAAGTGCGATTAAGACCGAGATCAACCCTAAAATGCTAACGATTAAGCACTGTTGAGATGCATTTTATGGCTCTCATCACAACCCCCAACTAGCTTATTGCTAGTCCCTAGCAATTCAAGCGAAATGAGAGATGAATTCTATGGTAGGAATCAAAACAAGGTAGAACGATGCTAGTGTTAAACAAGGAGCAATTCACATTTTTGTCTTAGAAATTGCACATAATACGCAGCACATAGAATCATTTAATATCATTTAAGTCCAAAAGTAATCCAAGCATCAATCTTGAAATCGTTATCGACTCTTATCATCCATCTTACCACAATCCATTAATCTGAACACCCGGATGATTTTATGCATAACATTCATGAATACAAGTTTTGGTCTCTAAAAACATAATAAATTGTGTGACATCTACCACATAAACAAGCTCCATAGACTTATTTATCAAATCACTCTCCACTATTGTAGAAAAAGCACACTTCATTGGATCAATAGGTCTTTAATAAGCTTGTAATGTTAGGCTAAGGTAAGGGTTAAGGAAGAACGGGAAGGATTTGCAAGTAAAAGAACTTAATCTCTTAGCTTTAAATACAACCACTTTTAAGCACTGGATAACCTTTCTTCAATACCCAACTCTTTCAACCATTCTTTGAGCATTTCTCTCAATAGATCACCATTTTTTCTTTTCTTTTTCTTCTTTCTTTGCCATAATTCACTTATTTTTCTGTTTTCTTTTCTATTTTGGAAAATATCCGTTCACTTCATTTTTCATTTTCATTTTCTTTTCTTTTCCACAACCCCTATCTTATCTTCTTTAATATACTTGGGTTATGGTTTTTCATATTTCCATCCTTACTCCTCTTAAGTGCTTCTAAACAAATGTGTACAACTAAGTTCTTTTAAAAGAAGGGTAAGGATAAAATATTTTTAGGCTCATAAGGGTAAGTAAATAGGTTTTTAAAAGAAACAAGGCTCAAATTCTTTTTCAAGAAAAATGCTCAAACAGGTGATTAGTGATAGATATAGCAATGGTAAGTTTGAAAGGCTCAAACGGTTCAAAAATGGCCTATATCATATCCTAAGTAGTGTGCATTCTAGGAATTCATCTCAAGTGATTATCAAATAAGTTCTAGAGCATGTCGAGACCGCAAAAGTATTCACAAGGCAATTACACATAAAACTTCTCTAAATGCTTTAGATTAATCATACAATCTTACCACAAACTAGAGTCTCTAACCAAATCAAGATTGACACTTAAATTATTCTCAAACCGAAGCAAGATTTAACTACTTCTAAATGCTATATGTTATGTCAGTTAAGCTTATATCATTAACATGTGAATTACATCCAAGGCAAACACAAAGCATGCTTAAAACAAAAGGTAAGGGAAGGTAACACCAAGAAATTTAATGAAAAAGAAATTTGTCTCCTCCTCCCCCAACTTAAAAAATGGCATTGTCCTCAATGTTAAAGAGAAAGTAAAGGAAACTCCCTTTGTAAGCACGAGTGCACAGGTGTTGAAGATTGTGCACTACCCGGTGAATTGCATGTCATTCCTCTTGCTGAAATTCTGATCTACAACATAAAACAAAACAACAAAAAGAAAGCAACTGTGGTGTACCCTTAAGATTCTCACCAAATGTTAGGTTAGCACATAAAATGGGGAAGAATAATTATAAATGGAAGAATAAAAGACGAAAAAGAAAATAAAGAAAAAGGAAAACACAATATATGGTGGGATAGTGAGGTGATAACAAAACAAAAATAGGCAAACAAAAGATAGAACCCAAAACTAATCGTCCAAGTCCTCATCTTCTTCTTCATTTCCTTCACCTTCCTCGGGAGGTGGATCAAAAGATGAACCCGGATAGGGTGGCATAGTAGGAAAGTAATCCATATTACAACCAATAGTGGTGGCAAGGTGTTGGTACATCTGACCAAAAGAAGAGTATACCTCTGCTTGATAATTAGTTTTCCGAGCCAAGTTGCCTAGCTAAGATTCGATCTTGACGATCTATCCTATCAAGTAACAGTGTTTGATGCTCATCAAAATGACTCTCTAATCACTCAAGACGCTCGATAACCATGAAATGCCTAGAAGGGGGAGGAGGGGTAGCAATTACTGCTCATTCTCCTGGAATTGGCGGCCTAGATGCTCTAATCTGAGTTAGCATGGCATCATCGATGGGCTTCTTGGGTTACTGGGCCTCCTCATCAGGACTGTATGGGACTCTGACTCGGACGCACAGTTGAGTGATTAATGAAGGAAAGTATAATCTGAGCCTTTGTCGCACAGTATGCATGATAGAAGTAAAATGACTTGGTCCACATCGATAGTCATTCCCATCAAAATTGCATAAATTAAAACAGCTCGTTCAATAGTTAAGTCACTGTAGTGCAGAGTAGGCATCATCCGCTGACATACAAAATATTACTAAGCCCTAGCAGTTACATTCAGAGAAGGACCGGACAAGGTTACAGGGGTATCCCCCATCATTTTCCATATAGTGCCTGGAATACAGAGAGTATTGCAAATCTCTTCATAATCAATATTAGATGCATATGCACTATACTCACTGTTTTCGATGTCTGGTAACCCATAGACTCTATTTATGGATATGCTACTAAAAGATACTGTTTTGCCTCTCACCCTCACTTTATTATTCCTATGCTCGTCTGCATTAGCATAAAATTCTCTAACCATATTTGGAAGGGAATGAGATGGGGGTCTTGTAAATGTACACCAATTCCTATCAGTAATCATTTTAAACAAAGATGGGTTTCCCCTCTCTGTGATGTTGAATTCTCTCTCAGGAATGAGTTTTCTAGTTTGCATCATCCGAATATATCTCTCACTTGCATCAAAACTAACAAATTTGGTCTTATCATACACTTTTTTTGTTTTTCCCTAGGTCTCTTAGTCTTAGGTGCCATGGAAATCAAATATATAGAACAATATATTTAAAGAAAAATTTAACCACCAAATAGCACAAGTGAATAGTAAAAGGGAAGAAATTAGGCTTACTTGATGTCCAAAGCTGGGGAGAAAGAAGACTAACCACCAACTTGAAGTGTTCTTGATGAATCCAAAATCTTCTTGGAACCAAACTTTTGAGAGAGATTTCTAGCAAAATTTGTAAAAGTAGTGAGCAATTTAGTAATAGATATGGGAGAAACAAGAAATTTGAAAGAAAAAGGAAGTGGGTATGTAAGGGTTGTGAGGGTTGAAGAAGAGAGAGTAAAATGGGGCTGCTGTGTTTTGTTCAAGTGGAAATGAAGAAGAAGGCAGAATGTAGGGTTTTAAAAAGCAGGATTTTGGGTAGGCGCTGTAGCGTGGGCTGATGGGCTTCAAGGCCTGCAATTTGGGCGGTGCAGCGTGCCAGATGCAGGGGCACGATGCTAGCCCTGGTTTCTACAAGAAAAGTTTGTTGGGTTGCAAAAAAGAAAGAGATAAATAAAATAAAGTCAGCCAAATAAAAAAATAATCCTAAAAATTTAAATTAAACTAAAAACTAACAATTAAGATTGAGAAATAATTAATTGAAAATAGAACAAACAAATAAAAAAAATAAAAAAATAAAAATGTACCTTTGTTGTGTGGTCAAGGTGAATAGACCGGATCCATAAGCGGAATGTCTTCCACTTTCGGATCTTGTCTATCGATTAAGATCTTAAGTCGTTGACCGTTTACTTTAAAGACCCGACCATCTCTAGTATCCTCAATTTCTACCGCCCCATTTTCAAAAACGTTTTTCACTATAAAAGGGCCAGTCCGTCTTGACCGAAGTTTCCCAGGATGCTTATGAAGTCTAGAGTCGTATAAGAACACCAGATAATGGGATTTAAATGTTTTCTTCAAAATTTTTTTGTCATGGAATACTTTCATCTTAGCCTTATAGATTCTAGAATTTTCATAAGCATCGTTTCTTAACTCTTCTAACTCGGTTAGCTGATATTTCCTAAGCTTACCCACATTGCCTATGTCAAAATTAAAAGACTTGATGGCCCAATAAGCCCGATGCTTGAGTTGGCAAGGCTTTCCAAAAACAAGCCGATAAGGCGACATACCTAAGGGAGTTTTAAAGGCTATACAGTAAGCCCAAAGCGCATCAGTTAGTCTCAACGACCAATCCTTGCGATCGGGGTTAACCATTTTTTCTAAAATTTGTTTAATCTCCCTATTAGCAAGCTCTACTTGTCCACTAGTCTGAGAATGGTAGGCAGTAGAGATTTTATTTAATACCCCATATTTTTTCATCAAAGCTTCAAAAGAACGGTTGCAAAAATGTGTACCTCGATCACTAATTATAGCATGTGGTGTACCAAATCGAGATAACACATTTTCTTTAAGGAATTTAATCACCGTTCCATTTTCATTGCTTTGATAAGCTACTGCATTTACCCACTTAGATACATAATCTATTGCCACGATGATATATTGGTATCCGAAGGAAGGAGGAAAGGGTCCCATGAAATCGATGCCCCAACAATCAAAGATTTCAACTACTAAAATAGGGTTTAGGGGCATCATATTTCGGCGAGACACAACTCCTAACTTTTGAAACCTTTCACATGAGTGACAATAGGTGTTTGTATCTTTAAACAAGGTAGGCCAATAAAATGCACACTGCAAAATCTTTGCAGTGGTTATTTTCATTGAAGAGTGACCTCCACAAGCTTGGGAGTGACAAAATTCTAAGACACTTGCAATCTCTTCATTAGGGATGCAACGCCTTAGAATTTGGTCGGGGCAGTACTTGAAACGATAGGGGTCATCCCAATAGAAACTACGTACCTCATATTAGAATTTCCTTTTATCTTGAGCGCTCCAATCCATTGGTATCTCACCTATAGCCAAATAATTCACAATGTGAGCAAACCATGGTAACGAAGTAACGGGGAGTAAATGCTCATCGGGAAAGTCATATTTGATTGGTATGTCATCACAAGTGTCCTCAAAAGTGAGCCTGGATAGATGGTTAGCCACTACATTCTCTACTCCTTTCTTGTCTTTGATGGTGATGTCGAATTCTTGTAGGAGTAGGATCCATCGTATTAGTCATGCCTTAACATCGTTCTTTGTGAGAAGGTACTTGAGGGTTGCATGATCTGTAAAAATAAGGATAGGAGAACCATTTAAATAGGCACGAAATTTATCCAAAGCAAATACTACAGCTAGCAATTCTTTTTCAGTTGTAGAGTAATTCATTTGAGCACTATTTCAAGTCTTACTAGCATAGTAAATGACAAAAGGTTTTCCCTCCCTTCACTGTCCAAGAACAGCACCTACAGCGTAGTCACTAGCATCACACATGATTTCAGAAGGTAAAGTTCAATCTGGTGATTGCATTATAGGTACGAAAGTAAGCTTGCCAATCAGTGTGTTAAAGGCCTCTTGACAAGCTTGAGTCCACTTAAAGGGGGTATCTTTAACTAGGAGGGCACATAGTGGTCTAGATATATTCAAAAAATTTTGTATGAACCTCCTATAAAAACCAGCATGACCAAGGAAAGATCTCACATCCTTTATTGTCTTAGGGGTAGGTAATTTAAAGATTAATTCAATCTTAGATTGATCAACCTCTATTCCTTTAGAAGAGACAATATGCCCTAAGACAATACCGGATGGTACCATGAAATGACATTTTTCCCAATTTAAAACCAATTCTTTTTCCTCACAGCGAATTAATACTCTTTCTAAATTCATTAAGCATGCTTCAAATGAAGATCCAAAAATAGTTAGGTCATCCATAAAAACCTCCATGTAACTTTCAACCATGTCACTAAAAATACTCATCATGCAGCGTTGAAAAGTAGCAGGGGCGTTACATAATCCAAATGGAATTCTACGAAAAGCATAGGTGCCAAAGGGATAAGTAAAAGTGGTCTTTTCTTGGTCTTCTAATGCAATTTCTATTTGATAATAACCAGAATAACCATCTAGAAAACAGTAAAAGGGATGACTAGCTACACGCTCAAGAATTTTATCAATAAAAGGGAGTGGGAAGTGGTCTTTCCGGGTGGCAGCATTTAATTTTCTATAATCGATGCACGTATGCCACCTGGTCACAAGTTTGGTAGGAACTAACTCTCCTAGGTCATTCTTTACCACAGTGACTCCGGACTTTTTAGGGACGACTTGCGTAGGGCTTACCCACTTACTATCAGCTATAAGATATATAATACCCGCATCTAATAGTTTCAACACTTCATTTTTCACTACTTCTTTCATAGTGGGGTTAAGCCTACGTTAAGGGTCTCTACGAGGACTAGTTCCTTCATCCAAATTTATTTTATGGGACCAAAATAGGGGATTAATTCCCTTTAAATCAGCCATGCTCCATCCTAAGGCTGATTTGTGTGCATTTAAGGTTTGAATTAATTTCTTACCTTGGGTCTTAGATAATTCAAAAGAAATAATAACAAAAAAGGTATCACTTGGACCGAGAAAGGCATGTTTTAAACCCTTAGGTAGTGGCTTTAATTCGACTTTAGGTGCTTCCACATTTGAGGGGCCTTGTGTCTTACTTCTTTCGGGCAGCTCCTCAAACTTTGGTTGCCATGCCCGATTGCTATAATCCTGAGATTTGTCAAAAACATCACAAATATCAATTGTATTAATTTTATCATCAAATAAATCTATCTCAGAATTAACAAAAAAATTTTCAAGAGGATCATAATCATGAGCTAAGGAAACTCCCTCATTGATGAGTGACTCGATCATGTAAAGCTGGTGGTTTTCATCCTCATCTTCGGGCTGTTTTGCAACATTGAAAATATTCACTTCAAGGGTCATGTTTCCAAAGGACAGCTTCATGAGTCCATTCCTACAATTTATTAGAGCATTTGTAGTAGCAAGAAAAGGTCTAACCAAAATCAAGGGGATTTTGGAGTTAGTGTCAACAACAGAAGTAGTATCAAGAATTAAGAAATCAACAGGATAATAAAATTTATCAATTTGAATCAAAAAATTCTCTACCACACCCTGGGTTACTTTGACTGAACGGTCAGCCAATTGCAATACCATGCCGGTTGGTTTGATTTCTCCTAACCCTAGCTGTAAGTAAATGGAGAATGGCATCAGGTTTACACTAGCTCTTAAATCTAGCAAGGCTTGTCGAACCTCAATTTTTCCAATGCTATAAGCAATTGTAGGACAGCTCGGATCCTTGTATTTTGGAGGAATTCTTTGCTCAATTAGCATACTAACTTGCTCAGTTAGGAATGCTATTTTCTTGACATGGTGCTTCCTCTTAATTGTGCATAAATCCTTGAGAACTTTTGTATAGGCAGGAACTTGTTTAATCACATGTAAAAGTGGAAGATTAAATTTCATTTGCCTTAAGTTCTCTAGGATTTCATTATTTATTTCCTGATTTTTCTTGTTGGATTTTAAGGCTTAAGGAATGGTACCTTAACAGGACTTTTGGTCACTTCAGGGTCTTTGGGAAGCTCGTCTTCACTACTAGTTTGACCCTTTCTCTCATCCTCAGGTTTATTCATTGGTGGGATGTGTAGTGACTTACCACTTCGGGTCACAATGGCATTTAAATCTTTCAAATTTTCTTGTGCCATATGTTTACCGTGAGGTATGGACTGAGCTTGGGAGGGGAACTTACCTCGCTCAGTCACACTTAAGGAGCCCATTAATTTAGACACTTGGCTCCTTATTTCTTTGTTCTCCTCAACCACCTGTGTAATTAATGCCTCACACCTTTGGTTTATCTTTCCTTGTGCTTCTATAAAAGCATGTAAGGTGCTTGATGCGATGAAATTGACACTAGCAAGTGCACTAATCGTTCAAGTAATAAAATGATGAGTGAATATCGTTCCCAATGAGGACTGATCAAATACTACAAAAATTATGACTTAACTTTTACTGTTATTTGAGCAAACAAATAATTGTAGGGGAAATATTTACTAACAATTAACTAAGGAAAAACAGAACGCAATAGTAAATAATGGAAGATTAGCAAATTTTGGAATGAAAACTCTTATGAACTAACGTGCTAAGGACTCAGTTTCACCTAAACCATAATTGACAAGAGTTTCGAATGGAAAAGTTTCATTTAATATGTTTTCCAAGATGGTAGAATCTCCAATAAATTGGTTATCCATATTCCGGGTCTAACCACAATCTCAAGAATCATTAACTTCGAATATCCGTAATCCAGGTCTATTCTAGATTAACTCAAATTGAGAAGCATTAAGTGTTATGGGATTCCTTTCAGTTAAATCTCCCTATTCGGTTACGATTTAAACGGACCACATGAACTTCCTAGAATCCCTATTCGGTTACTCCTATTCCATTCATGGCATGTTTTACCCTGGCCTTTGCATACATAAAAATCCAATATCATACTTATTAGTTCAACCATTCATAAGAGCATGGCTTCTCTATTCGACACATCACCATGCCCAAAGAAGGAATCAAAATAATAAAAAGCATTAAGAACAATAAAACACACTCTTTGAAAAACACATTAAATTCCACTTGTCCAAACAACAAATCAAGATAAAGGTTTACGATCCATCTATCCTTAACACAAAAACATCTACTCCATAATCATGTTCAAATGACCCATGTTCATATTATAAAGCATCAACATAGATAGAATAGAAGAATACAAAACGGAAGAAGAATGATTAAAAGCTTGATGCGTAGCCTCCCGGAGTGTCTCCAAGCCTCCTTTCGTGTCTCCTCTCCTCCAAATTCTGTTTTCTTTCTTCTCTCTACCGTCTCCCATTCTTGTTCAGCTAGGGTTTTAATTTATAGATTCAAAATTCACGGGCTGGCGCTGCAGCGCCAACATCTCAGCGCTGCAGCGCCAAGACACACAAAAAACCCTAATTCTGGCGCTGCAGCTCCAGCTTTCTGGCTCTGCAGCGCCAACTTTCTGTCCAATTCCTTCCTTGTGTCAGCTACCAGAACTGCAGCGCCAACATCCTGGTGCTGGAGCCTTGAGTTTCTGTCCTCTCTGTGCATTTTGGTGTTGTGAGGTGCGGCGCGGGCTGATGTTGAACCAGGAGGTCTGACCTCTGTCCGCTAAAATCGTCATAACTTTCCCTCGAAAAATGATTTTAACGAACCGTAAAATACTCCAGAAAGTAGACTTCGAGATCTTTCTGAGCATATGTGGCACACTTTTTGTTCTTCCTACATCAATACAGTTTAATTTGTAAAGATGATTGATTTGTATGGCAACTCCAACAACTTAGTGAAAACTCCTTTCTTAGTTTCTCTTCATCTTGGCTCTTCAACGACCATTCTTTTGCTTGAGTGTTCAATGGAGCTTCGTGTTTAAAATGATGATAGCTCTTCCATCTCTTTTAGATCAAGATACCTGAAAAATGCACCGAAATAAATTAATGCTCCAAAAATACCACTTTAGAGTTGTTAATGAATAAAAATGCAATTAAGACCTAAATCAACCCTAAAGTGCTAACAAATAAGTACGATTATAATGCATTTTATGGCTCTTATCACAACCCCCAACTAGCTTATTGCTAGTCCCTAGCAATTCAAGCAAAAACAAGAGATAAATTTCTATGGTGGGAATCAAATTTTATGAAAAGCAATATTAGTGTCAACCAAGAGTAATTCACTTTTTGTCTCAAAAATTGCACATAATGTACGACACATAGAATCATTAAATTTCGCCTAAGTCCAAAAATAATCCAAACATCAATCTTAAAATCGTTATTGACTCTTAACATCCATGTTACCACAATCCATTAATTCGAACACCCGGATGATTTTATGAACAACATTTATGAATACAAGTCTTGGCCTCTAAAAACATAACAAATTGTGTGACATCAATCACATAAACAAGCTCCATAGGCTTATTTTTCAAATCATTCTCCACTATTGTAGAAACGTCACACTACATTGGATCAATCAGGTCTTTCATAGGCTTGTAATGTTAGATCAAGGTAAAGTTTAAGGAAAAAGGGGAAGGATTTGCAAGTAAAAGAACTTAATCTCTTAGCTTTAAACACAATCACTTTCAAGCACTAGATAACTTTACTTCAATGCTCAACTCCTTCAACCATTTTTTATAAGAGCATATCTCTTGACAAGTCACCACTTTTTCTTTTCTTTTTCTTCTTTCTTTGCCGTACTTCTCTTCTTTTTCTGTTTTTGGCAAATACTCATTCATCTTTTTTTTTTATTTCTTTCTTTTCCACAACCCCCAACTTATTTTCTTTAATATACTTGGGTTATGGTTTTTTTTTTTTTTTTTTATATTATCATCCTTACTCCTCTTAAGTGCTTCTCTTCAATGTGTACAACTAAGTTCTTTTAAAAGAAGGGTAAGGATAAAATATTTTTAGGCTCATAAGGGTAAGTAAATGAGTTTTTAAAAGAAACAAGGCTCAAATTCTTTTTCAAGAAAAAGGGCTCAAAAAGGTGACTAGTGATATATATTGCAAGGGTAAGTTTGAAAGGCTCAAACGATTCAAAAATGGCCTATATCATATCCTAAGTAGTGTGCATTCTAGGAATTCGCCTCAAATGATTATCAAATAAGTTATAGAGCTTGTTGAGACCGCAAAAGTATTCACAAACAATCGCACATAAAAACTTTTCTAGATGTTTTAGACTAATCATACAATCTTACCATAAACTAGAGTCTCAAACCAAATGAAGATTGATACTTAAATTAATTCAAACCGAAACAAAATTTAACTCCTTCTAAATTCTGTATGTTATCTTAATTAAGCTTATATCATTGACAACAACAGAAAGCACTCAGATAACACAAATAGAAAAATAACTAGAAACACGAGCAGTGCACAACACTCAGATAAAGTTTCCACCCCCAAACTTAAATGATGCATTGTCCACAATGTATAGAATTTGAATAATCAAGTAAGAGAAGGGAACTCCCTTGATTAGTCGGAGGCCGAATCAATCGTCTTTGTCAATGTCCTCATCCTCATGATCACTGCTATGATCGGGATATGGTGGTAGTGGAGAGGGAGAGCAGTTGGAAATTAAATTTTAGAGTGCCCTAACTGTGGAAGGGCTATGCATTTAAATGTCAGCTTACGACCTGGCGCTGCAGCTTCCACTTGCCAGCGTTGTAGCACTGGATTTCTGGGCAGATTTAACGTGCGTAAGTGCAGAAACAGCTTGTGTGCACAGGTCCTGGCGCTGTAGCACCAACATTATGAGGCTGCAGCGCTGAATCTCTGACCTGGACAGCATATAAATGAAAGGCCTGGTGCTGCAGCACTAGAAATGTGAGGCTGCAGCGCTGGATTACTGTCCTGACTCCAAGTAGAGCTGAAAAATAAACCAAAAATACACACTGTAAGGCCATAAAAATTGAAATAAAAAATAAATTAAGCAAAACAAAAAAAAATTGAAACGCACCAATTAATTTCAAAAAGCAAGAAAAAAAATAAAAAGTAAGAACCGAAATGGTAGTTCTAATTTATAGTCTTTAGCTTGACTTTCTGTTTTATGGCTCTTGGAGAATGGTGGTGGACGATTGAGGGTCAAAAGTCCCCGTAATGTAGTGCTTCAATCTATGCCCGTTAACCTTGAATGTCTCCTTATTTTTCTCGTGTCGAACCTCAACAGCACCAAAAGGTGAGACACTTATCACGGTGTACGGTCCAGTCCACCGAGTTTTCAGCTTCCCTGGAAATATGTGCCTTCTTAGGACTTCCACGAAGAAGATATTATAACAGGGAAAATATTTTTCTCTAAATAAGAATATTTCAAATGAGCAAGTAAAGTTTTCAATTCATTTATAATTATTTGTTCTTCTGGCACTTCTTTTCCCATTTTAGACTCCAAGTTCCTTGCTTTTTCTTGGACGACGAGTTCTTTAGTGGTAGTAGTTCTTGATTCTATGATACATCTCTCCAAAGTATCTTCATTTAATGTTTTCTCCTGAAACTCCTCAAATTGGTTATCAACAATATCCACATGAAAACAAGAAGAAGTAGATAAGCCAGAAGGGTATTTCATAATTTTATACATATCAAAAACTACTTGCTCATCATTGACTCTCAAAATCAATTTCTCTTGTTGTACATCAATCAGGGCTCTCCCTGTAGCAAGGAATGGACGTCCAAGTATAAGAGGTACCTCATGATCCTCTTCCATGTCGAGAACAATGAAGTCGACATGGAATATAAATTTATCAACATTTACCAGTACATCTTCTATAATTCCTCGTGGTCTCTAAATCGATTGATCAGCTAATTGCAATGATACTGTTTTTTTTTTTACTTCTCCTAATCCAAGTTTCCTGAAAATTGAAAGAGGCATAAGATTGATACTTGCACCAAGGTCACATAAAGCTTTATCAAAAAATGAATTTCCTAAAGTACAAGGTATAGTAAAACTCCCTGGATCTTTCGATTTTGGAGGTAGCTTGTTTTGCAGTATGGCACTCCACTCTTCAGTTAACATCACCGTTCCATGTTCCTCAAGCTTTCGTTTATTAGACAAAATTTCCTTCAAAAATTTAGTGTAACTAGGCATCTGTGATAGAGCCTTTGCAAATGCAATGTTAATATGCAATATCTTGAAAATCTCTAAAAATTTTGAAAATTGCTTATCTAATTTTTCTTTCATAAATTTCTAAGGATAGGGAAGAGGTGGCATATATTTAGTTTCAGAGTTAGAATCGATCAAACCTTTACCAGTAGACTTCTTTTTGAAACATGTTCTTCTTGCGTGGTCTCTTCTTTCTCGTCAACTTGCTGAGTAATTTCCTTAGGTTGTGGCTCTTCCAATTGTGTGCCGCTCCTCAGTGTTATGGCCTTGACATCCTCCTTAGGATTCTTTTCTGTGTTGCTCAGGAGAGAGCCTTGTGCACATCCAGAAATTATGTTCGCTAGTTGACCGACTTGAACTTCCAGATTTTTTATGGATGCTTCTTGATTTTGGAATCTTGTTTCTGCTGTACTTAAAAATTTGGCCATCATATCTCCAACTTGGACTTCTTTTCTTGATGGGTATATTCAGGATTAGGTTGCTTTGCATTGCTTTGATTCCACGAGAAGTTTGGATGATTCCTCCATCTTGGATTATATGTGTTGCTATATGGATTGTTCTGCCTGTGAAAATTTGAAACAAAATTAGCTTGTTCAGCAGATGAATTATATGCAAACTGATTACCTTGACAGCTACTGCTGTGATGGCCACTACCACCACACAATTCACATATTGTATGTGAGTTGGGATTAAGTCCATTAATCTTCTTGGTGAGAACCTCCATTTGTGCTGTTAAAGCTGTAACAGCATCTATATTGTGCAATCCTGAAGCTCTATTAACAGGTAGCCTTTCAACTGGCCATTGATAAGAACTTGTGGCCATCTCTTCTAGCAATTCAAGAGCCTCTTCTGGAGTTTTTTTCATGATCGTGCCACCTACAGCTGCATCAATCATATTTCGGGTTGAACTGGTTAAACCGTTATAAAAAGTTTGTACCTGCATCCAAGTCGGCAACTCGTGATGAGGACATCTTCTCAACAGGTCTTTAAAGCGCTCCCATGCCTCATAGAGTGACTCTCGATCGACCTGCAATAACATAGTAATTTCATTACGTAACTTTACAGTTTTTGCAGGAGGGAAGTATTTCCCTAAAAACTTTTGTGCCAGTTCTGCCCATGTTGTTATGGATCCAGTAGGCAAAGAAGTCAACCAGCTTTTTGCTTTATCCCTTAATGAAAATGGGAAAAGCCTTAAGTGAATTGCATCCTCCGATACTCCGTTATGCTTAAATGTGTCACAAATTTCAAAGAAATTTGCCAAGTGAACATTTGGATCTTCTTGCGATAGGCTCCCAAATTGTACTGAATGCTGAATCATCTGAATGATGGCGGGCTTAATTTCAAAATTGTTCGCTTGCATAGGTGGTCGCCGAATGCTAGATTCAACACCATCCATCTTTGGCATGGCATAATCCCATAGTGCACGTTGCACCTCTGCATTGTTTCCTTCTGCCATTGTATTAATTGTTACTGGTGCTGCTCTTCTCAAAGAATGAAATGTGCACTCAATCTCTGGATTAGGTTCTGCAAGTATTCTCCCACTAGTACGTGTCATGCACTAGAATCGAAAGCCCTGCAAAATAGACTTAAAAACCAAATTAAAAAAAAACTCTCAAATTAACAAGTTGAATCACAATAAATGTAATAGTTTATTTCAATCCCCGGCAACAGCACCAAAAATTTGATACGATGAAATTGACACTAGCAAGTGCACTAATCTTTCAAGTAATAAAATGATGAGTGAATATTGTTCCCAACGAGGACTGATCAAATACTACAAAAATTATGACTTAACTTTTACTGTTATTTGAGCAAACGAATAATTGTAGAGGAAAGATTTACTAACAATTAACTAAGGAAAAACAGAACGCAATAGTAAATAATGGGAGATTAGCAAATTTTGGAATGAAAACTCTTATGAACTAACGTGCTAAGG
This sequence comes from Bretschneidera sinensis, assembly GCA_023935145.1. Classification (NCBI taxonomy): domain Eukaryota; kingdom Viridiplantae; phylum Streptophyta; class Magnoliopsida; order Brassicales; family Akaniaceae; genus Bretschneidera; species Bretschneidera sinensis. The sequence goes on along the minus strand of CM043701.1, from coordinate 74,955,254 downwards.
ACTCGACTTCACCTAAACCATAATTGACAAGAGTTTCGAATGGATAAGTTTCGTTTAATATGTTTTCCAAGATGGTAGAATCTCCAATAAATTGGTTATCCATATTCCGGGTCTAACCACAATCTCAAGAATCATTAACTTTGAATATCCGTATTCCAGATCTATTCTAGATTAACTCAAATTGAGAAGCATTAAGTGTTTTTGTATTCCTTTCAGTTAAATCTCCTTATTCGGTTACGATTTAAACGGACCACATGAACTTCCTAGAATCCCTATTCGGTTACTCCTATTCCATTCATGGCATGTTTTACCGTGGCATTTGCATACATAAAAATCCAATATCACATTTATTAGTTCAACCATTCATAAGAGCATGGCTTCTCTATTCGACACATCACCATGCCCAAAGAAGGAATCAAAATAATAAAAAGCATTAAGAACAATAAAACACACTCTTTGAAAAACACATTAAATTCCACTTGTCCAAACAACAAATCAAGATAAAGGTTTACGATCCATCTATCCTTAACACAAAAATATCTACTCCATAATCATGTTCAAATGACCCATATTCATATTATAAAGCATCAACATAGATAGAATAGAAGAATACAAAACCGAAGAAGAATGATTAAAAGCTTGATGCGTAGCCTCCCGGAGTGTCTCCAAGCCTCCTTTCGTGTCTCCTCTCCTACAAATTCTATTTTCTTTCTTCTCTCTACTGCCTCCCATTCTTGTTCAGCTAGGGTTTTAATTTATAGATTCAAAATTCATGGGCTGGCACTGCAGCGCCAACATCCCAGCGCTGCAGTGCCAAGACACACAAAAAACCCTAATTCTGGGGCTGCAGCGCCAACTTTCTGTCCAATTCCTTCTTTGTGTCAGCTACCAGCACTGCAGCACCAACATCCTAGCACTGCAGCCTTGAGTCTCTATCCTCTCTGTGCATTTTGGTGTTGTGAGGTGCGGCGCGGGCTGATGCTGAACCAGGAGGTCTGACCTCTATCCGCTAAAATTGCCATAACTTTCTCTCGAAAAATGATTTTAATGAACCGTAAAATCCTCCAGAAAGTAGACTTCCAGATATTTCTGAGCATATATGGCACACTTTTTGTTCTTCCTACATCAATACAGTTTAATTTGTAAAGATGATTGATTTGTTTGGCAACTCTAGCAACTTAATGAAAACTCCTTTCTTAGTTTCTCTTCATCTTGGCTCTTCCACGACCATTCTTTTGCTTGAGTGTTCAATGGAGCTTCGTGTTTAAAATGATGATAGCTCTTCCATCTCTTTTAGATCAAGATACCTAAAAAATGCACCGAAATAAATTAATGCTCCAAAAATACCACTTTAGAGTTGTTAATGAATAAAAATGCAATTAAGACCTAAATCAACCGTAAAGTGCTAACAAATAAGTACGATTATAATGCATTTTATGGCTCTTATCAGTGCCTTCTAAAGTGTTTCTAGAGGAGGAGGGTACATGATAAGGTGCTGGGTATGATCTAGGGGGTTGTGCTTGCTGCTGATTTTCAGATTTCCAGTTGAAGTTGGGGTGATTTCACCACCCCGGATTTTAAGTGTTAGAGAAGAGTGCTGAAGGCTTCTTGTACATGCCTAAGGCATTACATTGTTCCTCGTACAGCCCTCTCATGTTAACAAATGTGGGGCAATCTTGGGCAGGATGATCAACCCCGCCACACACAAAACATGGTTCTAAAGGTTTGGCTTGATTAACCATGTGTGTTGGCTTTTTAGTTTTTAATGCCTCTAACTCCCTAGTAAGCATCTCGACCTTGGCCTTAAGGTTATCCTCTTCCCTAAGATGGTAGATTCCTCTACCACTAGGATTTTCTATAGGTCGTGACCTATTTGTGCTTTTAGTAGCACTAGGTCCAGTCCATGTGTGAGCTTTTTCAGCAAGCTAATTAAGGTACTCAATAGCCTCATCAGGGTCTTTTTGCAGAAACTCACCATTACACATCATCTCTACAAATTGGCGTTCTCTATAGGTAAGACCCTCATAGAAATAGCTCACTAAACACCAATTTTCATACCCATGATGTGGACACATACTTAACAGCTCTTTAAATTTCTCCCAAGACTGATACAAAGTCTCATTTTCTTTTTGTGCAAAGGTGGAGATTTGTCTTTTCAATGTATTAGTCTTATGTTGAGGGAAGTATTTGTTAAAAAAGACTTGGGTCATCTCATTCAATGACCCAATTGATCGTGGTCTCAGTGAGTCTAACCAACTCTTAGCTCTATCCTTCAAGGAGAAAGGAAAAAACTTGAGTCTCACGATATCATCAGTTGCATCATGACTATGAAAAGTCGCAACTACTTCCTCAAATTCTCTAATGTGCACATATGGGTTCTCGTTTTCCAAGCCAAGAAAAGTAGGGAGTAATTGTATCATCCCTGTTTTAAAATCTTGATGGCGAGTGTTGGCTGGAAACATAATGCATGATGGTGTGGTTGTCCGGCTAGGATGTAGGTAATCTCTAAATGTCCTAGCAACCTTTTCATTAGGGTTTTTAGCCATGTTAACAAAGTTTTCTGGATTTTCTGTTGGGTGTACACTAGGATTTGATCTAGGCGAGGTTTCACTAACGGACGTGGAAGGGAAGGGTATTTCTAGCTCGGGTCCTTTAACGAATCTCCCTCTCGAATCTCTCAGTCTAAGCATACACCAACTGAATTTTACGAGTGATAAGTAAACCAAAACAAAAAAATCAAAAAATTAAAAATTTAAAGAAGGGAACGATAGCGCTGTTTTATTTAGAGTTAACAATCTTTTTGTAAGTAAGTGCGTATCCCCGACAACAGCACCAAAATTTGATTCCGCCTAAAGAGTAATGCGGTAGTTGTAGCACAGCTTTGGGGTGTCGATTCCACAGGGAAACAAGTTAACTATAAGAGAAGATGTAAAACTAAACACGAACAATAAGATCGGGTGAGAATAGATGAAGTTTTGATAATGAAGTAATTGAGAGCAGAATATGTGACACGTTGAGAATAATAATAATAGAGTAACAACAAGGTTCCAGGAGTCCTCCCTAAGCTCATTGCCTTTATTCCAATCTTAATTTAGTTGTTCTTATCTCGATTGCAAGTTTCACATCCTAAACAAGCAATCGGTGGATATTCAATTAAAGCTCATATACAAACCCTAATGTAATTGATATGACTTACTCTTCTTTACTGGTTAAACACACATGGCCTAAACTATAGAGTTATCAAGAAACAATAATGTATCTTTAACAAAAATATTGCAGTAATGGACAACCCTAGAGAATAAGTCTACCAGACTCAATCACATCCAAACAACCTTGACATGAGACAAGCATGACTAAACTTATATCAAAGAGAAAGATACAATCATTGGATTGAAAGTAGATCCTTCTAATTAGATTAAAGAATAAGTCATCACAATATTTGACAATAAATCCCAATTACAACTGAACTAATAAAGGAATTAAATAACAATAAAACCTAGGGATTCATCTCTTTGCCTTACTTGGAGATTAGTTCGCCATGGAACTCATGGCTGAACACTTTGATGGAGGAGAATGAGGCTGCTTCTTTGAGTTTCTGGACCTTGATTCCCCTTTTCTTTAACCCTAAGTGTCCTATTTATAGTACAAGGGTTCAAGGGTATTTGTGGGCTTAAAATAGTCACTTAGAGGTGCGGCACTGCTCTGGCCACACCATGGTGCACACTGATGCTCCTAGCTTCTTCAAGTGCTGAAACAATTTTTCTTGGTCTTGGCATGCTTTAGCTCTTGGGTTTTGAATGTTTTTCATCATTTTGTCTCTTCGTAACCACTCTTCCACTCCTATATGTATCAAAACTTTGTGCTTTAAGCGATCATATCTTTTCCATTTCTTTTGGACTTTAAGGCACCTGAAAATGCATCAAATTAAGTCAATAATTTATGAATATCACTTTAGAGTTATTAACATGTAAAAGTATGATTAAGACCGAGATCAACTCTAAAATACTAACGATTAAGCACTGTTGAGATGCATTTTATGGCTCTCATCAAGGATAGAGAATAAAGACGTGCCTAAGACTACTTTTGGGACACGTTATGATCATAAGATTCTTGTGATGTCATTTGGATTAACTAATGTTGCAGAAACATTCATGGACTTGATGAATAGAGTGTTTAAACTATATCTTAACAAGTTTATGGTTATATTTGACATTTTAATATATTCTAAAAGGAAGAACATGTGAAACATTAAACAGTGTGTTAGAGATTCTGAAGAGAGAGAAAGTATATGCAAAATTCTCTAAGTGTGAGTGTTGGCTGAATGAAATAACTTTCTTGGAACATGTAATATTGGGAGATGGCATAATAGTTGATCCACAAAAGGTAGAGACAATGTTAAGTTGGGAGAGACCAACTAATGTGACTGAGATTAGAATTTTCTTGGGGTTAGTTGGTTATTATAGAAGATGCTTTCAGAATTTTCTATTATTGCAATAATGTTGAATAGACTTACCAGGAAAGAGGTGAGATTTGTATGGTGAGGGAAGTATGAGAAAAATTTCCCATTTCTAAAGGAGAAATTGATTACAGCTCCAGTATTGGCATTTCTTTATGGTGACGAAGGATTTGTGGTGTATAGTGATGCATCACATCAATGATTGGGATATGTGTAACATAGGAAAGCTATGGCCTATACTTCTAGGCAATTGAAGATTCATGATAAAAATTTCTCTACTCATGACTTAGAGTTGGCAGCTATAGTGTTTACTTTAAATATTGGAGACATCATCTATATGGAGCCACTTAGATATTCATGGGTTATAATAGTTTGACATACTTACCTGCCCAGAGAGAGTTTTATTTGAGGCAAAGATGGTGGATGGAGTTGATTAGTAACTATGATTGTACAATTCACTGTCATCAAGAAAATGCGAGGATGATAGCTGATGCATTGAGTAGAAAATCTATAAGAAGATTGTCTGCTATTGGGAGTCCTGATGTGAAATTGATGATAGATTTAAAAGAGATAAGAATGAAGTTGAATATCAGAAATAGAGGATCATGGATAGCAAATATGGTTATACAGTCATTCATAGTAAAATGCTTTAGAAATGCAAGGTAGAGATGAAAAGATAGAAAAGATTAAGCATTGAGTGCTTACTAGAAAGTAATATAAGTTCAAAAGTTGAAATGATGGTATCTTGGTCTTAGAATATAGAAACAATGTTCCCAATAATGCAGATTTGAGAAAATAGATAATGAGAGAGGCACATGATAATGTAGATTCGATGCAACCAAGTAACAATAAGATGTATAGAGGATTGAGACAGAATTTTTTGTGGTCAGGATTGAAGAAGAATATAGCGGAGATTGTGAGGTTGTATGGAGTATTTTTGAGAATAGTTTCATTTAGAAATGCTAGATTTACATATTGGTTTTGGATAAAGCTTTTAGAAAGCCACGGGTACACAGTCGAAATTTAATAAAAAAATTTCTTGGTCAAACAGGAAGACTTTTTAGAGTACTAGAAGATATGTTAAGGGCAAATGTGATGAGTCCTCAATAAATTTGGAATGCTTACACGCCATCGATTGAAATTGTTGATAATAATTAGTATCAAACTAATATTATGATGGCACCGATTGAGGCATTGAATGATAGGAGGTGTAGAAACTCCTATATATTGGGAAGAAATGGGAGAGAGAAATATATTTGGTCCATCAATTATTGAGTTAACAACTGAGAGCACCAAACTGGTTAAAGAGAACCGTAAAATAGCACTGAGTAGGCCGAATAGCTATGCTAATAATAGAAGAAGACCTCTCGAGTTTCAAGTAGGTGATTGAGTGTATTGAAAAATATCTCAATGAAAGTGTATATTGAGATTTAAACAGGAAAAGGGAAGCTGATTCCAAGGTATGTGGGACCCTATGAGGTTGTTGAGAAAGTTGGGTTAGTTGTGAGTAGCCTGGATTTGCCTCCAGAATTAAAACATTTATATAATGTATTTCATGTTTCACTTTTAAGAAAGTGTTTACATGATATTTCGAGCTAAGTTATAAAAATTCAGAAAGATTCAGTGTACATACAAGTACCAATAAGGATTTTAGACAAAAGAACAAATCTTGTATAATAAAATAATTGCATTAGTTCAAGTTATGGGATGGAATAAGGATGTTGAAGAGATTACGTGAAAGTGTGAGACAAGTATGAAGAAATATTATTCACATTTTGTTTCTGGAGTAAAGAAAGGAATTAAGAACAAAATTTTTGTAAGGTGGGTAGAATTGTAATACCTGTAATCATAAAATAAGGGTAAAGAAGTACTTTGATAAATATTATATAAAGTTAAAATAAAATATAGATATTTTAAATGCGAAAAGTCCAATTGGAATAAAGCAATTCTAAAAAAAAAACAGGGATGTCCAAAGAGGTCAGGAAGAAAGAAAAGAAAAGAAAAGAAAAGTCAAAAAAAAAAAATGTGGCAGCAGGTGATAGCAACTGCTGCCAAATGTTGATTAAAATTTGAAGGAGGTGTGCACGCCTTGCACATCTCCAAAACGTGGAGGCAGGAGAGGGAGAGAATACTGCTGAGTTGAAAAATTTTTAGGCAGCCGAAATTTTTTATGTTGCAGCCAACTTATATATATACACTAACTTGTAAACGCAAATTTTTCCTTACCAAAATTCATTTAGTTTTCATTTCATTATGTGTTTTGTTTAAACATTTGGGAACTGAAAGAAATGTCAAAAGCGTAAAATTTTGAAGGGGTTTACTGCGGAATTTTATAAAGAATCATAGGAAGCTATCAGAAAAACATAAGGTAATAACAAAGTGGTTATTTTTCAATTTTTAGCATTCATGAAATTTCCTAAGAAGTCAAAGTGGCAATTTTCAAATGGTGTGGTTTATAATGAATTGAAGAATAAATTATAAATTTAATATAAATATGATGTCAGGTGTTGATGTTCTACAACCAGGGGGAATTTTTGAGTGGAACGGAAAACGCAAGGAGGTGATCCACGGGTAGCTTTAAGTGCTACGTGGTGAGTTGGATTTACTTTAAGTAATCTAAATAAAAATGAAAAATCTAGTGATAATATTAAAATAAATTATTAGCTTATGTTTTGGTGATAGATAAAGTTTTGGTTGATAGATATGATATGAATTTTGGACATGTAAAAAATTATTAGGGGAGAAATAATATTTTAGGAATAAAAAGTTGATTTAGTAAAAGCGATAGGTGAAATTCTTGATAAGTTATGGTTGATGTTTTGATATGAATTATGAGGAGATGAAATTTAGTGGATCTTTACAAGCTAAGATGGATGATTTGATGTGATTTATGATGAGAGGAATTTAGTGAAAATTTTTATAATAATTTGAGGAAAGACAGGATAACTAAATTTAAATATTTTGAGTTCACATTGTTTTTATATTACTGTTCATATGCATAATTCATATCATTGTTCATATGCATATGCATTAAATAAAAGAACCAAAAGAACTGAGAAGGGGCCGGTCTAATTGAAAAACCGTGACAGCCGGTATATGCTGGAAATAAAAAGGACATCGTGACAGCCGGTGTATGCTCGAAATAAATCCGTGACAGTCGGGATAAGCTGTAAATAAAAGAACCAGGAGGGGGCCGGTCTAAGATAATAAAAACATGTCGACATGTGGGAAGACGTTCCCATAATATTAATTCATGCATTGCATCTATTTTAATTATCGCTTGCATTATTGAAATGCTGATGTGTGGTGTATTATCGTGAATGTATTTATAGATGGATGAGTCTCATAGAAAGACAATTATGGTGATAAGAACCATCTAAATGGTAGACTTTATGATGTGAACCTCATCCCGAGGAAATTATGAAATAATTGATGGTTTTAAGGTGAACCAATAAATAAGAGGAAGAGATTGATAGAGAATGGATAGCATGACATGTGTAGTGATAGTAGAGTGCTAGTATCAAGTTTCATAAGATATAAATAAACATTTATGGTTTTCACTCTATCTCTGTTGGGAACTTCAACAAAAATATTTTGCATCAAAGTACTAATACATACTTCAATAGACTTCATATGAATATTGGATGCAAAAGAATGGGTTGCACCAAGATCAACCAACATTGATATGTCCACCTTTTCTATATACAAAGCATTTCAAATTAGAAGAATTATGGGATAAATATCTTATCTGAATATATCTATGACAAAATTCTGTCTCTTAATCATACATCAGATTACCACTTCCCCTTGGTGGCATACTTTCTTCCTATGCCATGACTCCCAGTTTCTATAACCTGTCTTCCAAATCTAAGGGTCCCACCAATATTACTCTGAGCTACAAATGCAATAGATCCTACTTGCCTCTGACTCTATACTACATTTTCTTATGACAAGGAACACCTCCTCTGGGTGGTCTTCCACCCTACACATTCATACTGGTGTCACCTTTGGGTTCCTCAATTCTAGACCTCTTCCGTCGATTCCTCATACCTCTAATTTCCATCACATCCTTCTCAATCTGAAGTGTTATATCCACCAACTTGACAAAATTTGTTAGCCTTATGTAAGATAACGTTGATCAAATCTTTAAACATAGTTCATTTATAAACCTCTTGCACTTCTTCTCCTCTAGGTCTACCATTTTCGATACAACCATTGTCAAAGTCATGATAAGAGTCATAAAATGCATCTTAATAGTATTTATTTGTTAGCATTTTAGGGTTAATTTAGGGTTGAATTACACATTTATGCCTTAATAGTTCTAAAGTGTCATTCTTGAATTATTGATTTATTTTGATGCATTTTCAGGTATTTTGGGTTTAAAAGAGATGGAAAAGCTAACATTGCTTAAAGCACGAAGATTTTATGCATATCGGAGTGAAGGAATAGTTTCAGAAGGAAAAAATGAAGAGAAACCCATTTTTAGGGTTCCCTGCTGCGGCGAGCCAAGGTTTGAGCTGCTGCCTCCAGAACCATTAGCTTCTGAGTTAGAAGCTAGGATCAGTCATTTGCACCGCAGCGAGGCAAGGTGTGCGCCATGGTCACCAGCACCATTGACAAGCATGAACCAAGGGCGGCATCGTGGCGAGGCAAGGTCTGTGCAGTGGCGTAGGAGGGTTTTTACAGTCGTGCTACAGCTTCCCTCTTCCATGCTGCGGCGCGAGCATAATTCCCCTGTTTCTGTTTCATGACCTTATTGGAGCTTTAATGACATTTCTTGACCCGAAAATACCCTTGAACCTTTTGGGGTATTAATAGAACACTTAGATTTTACTAGAAGGGAGGCTGGAATTAGGAGAGCTACCATATTCTTCTCCATTTTAGGTGATCAAGCATGGGCCAAATGTCCAACTAATCTCCAAGCAAGGCAATAGGATGAATTCCTAGGTGTAGTTTTTCTTATTTCTATCCTTGATTCAGTTGTATGGATTGATTGTTAAACATTTTTATGATTTACTCTTTGATTAAGTAAGAAAGAGAGGATTTACTCTTAATCCAGTGATTGCATCTTTCTCCTCCGTATAAGTCTAGTCAAGCTCTTCTTATGTCAAGTTATTAGATATGATTGATTTCGGTAGATTTATCTTATAGGTTTGTCTTTTTCTTCGGTATTATTATTGAAATATATTGTCGTTGATAATTTGTAAGATAGGTCATGGGTGTTTGAATTGAAATTAAAGAGTAATTTGTAGCAATTACATTAGGGTGTTTATGTGCTTGGATTGAAAATTTACCAATTGTTTGTTTGAGATGTGACACTAGCAATTGAGATAAAACAATTGAGTCAAGAGAGGGATAAGGCAACGAACTTAGGAAGGATTCCTAGAACCTTTTTATTTCTCCATTGAATCCTCCGTCATATTTTCACAACTCTCATATAGTTTCATTCGTAAAACAATTATTCACTCATTTGAATTTCATCATTTGGTGTTAAGGTTTACACTTTCTCTTGTAGTTCGCTTTCCTCATGGGATCCACACATCAGCTATATCAATAATCGCATGTTAGTTTGAGCATAATCAAATTCTGGCGCCATTGCCGAGAAACACACTTAAGTACAAGCAAGATTGTCAACTTTGAGACAAGATGGTAATATTGTTCTTTGCTCTTTGTTTTGATTTTCTAATTTTTTTTTGTTTTCTCTCTAATTCCTTTGGTGTATGCGTAGACTGAGAGATACGCGAGATAGATTCATTAAAAGACCCGAAATAGAGTTACCTTCTACTTCCATGTCTGATAGTGAAAGCTTGCCTAGATTAAATCATAGTGCACACCCAAACGAGAATTCAGAGAATTCTGTTAACATTGCTGACAATCACAATGAGAATGTTGCTAGGACACTTAAGGACTACTTGCACCCTAGCCAAACAGCCACACCATCTTGTATCATGTTCCCCCCTAATGATCAACAACCTGAGTTTAAGCTGGGCATGTTCCAATTGCTACCAACCTTCCATGGGTTTGAGAATGAAAGTCCTTATGTCCATATTAAGGAATTTGAGGAAGTAGTAGCAACCTTTCAAAGTAGGACTGATATGGTAGACACCGTCAAACTTAGGTTTTTCCCCTTTTCACTAAAGAAAAAGCCAAGGTTTGGCTGTACTCGTTAAGACCTAGGTTTATAGGTAGTTGGGATGAGTTGACCCAAGCCTTCTTCCGAAAGCATTTCCTAACCCATAAGACCAATAACCTCAAGAGACAAATCTCAAACTTTACATAAAAGGAGAGTGAAACCTTATATCAAGTTTGGGAATGTTTCAAAGACCTTTTAAATTCTAGTCCACACCACGAGTATGAGAGTTGGCGAGTAGTTAGCTATTTCTATGATGGAGAAAGGCAATTCATAGAAATGATGTATAATGGAGATTTTCTTCAGAAAGATCCCGACCAAGTCATAGATTTTCTAGATGACCTATCGGAAAAAGCCCACACTTGTACGAGACCGAATGCCATGGAAAGTACTAAGAGAAATCAAACTGTTGGAATTTATCAACTTAAGCAAGAGGATAGCCTTAAAGCCCGTTTAGAGCTCCTAACTAAGGAAATTAAAGTTTTAAAAACCAATGATGCTAGAGCCCCCGAACCGGTTGCTAGGGTAGAGTCCCACAAACCTTGTTTCATGTGTAATGGGGTAGATCATGTACCTAAGGATTGTCCAGCCTATTTTGAGATGAAAGGAGAGTGTAATGCTTTAGGTATACCCTTTAGGAAACCATACTCACCCTACAATAACACCTACAATCCTGGTTGGAAGAATCAGCCTAATTTTAGTTGGAGATCCGATATACAAACTCCTGCCCACTCTAGTACCCAATGGAAACCGGAAGCAACTTCATCTAGTGCACCACAACAATCCTTACCTTTGGAAGATGTTTTTAAGTCATTTATGCAGGTACATGCCAAGAGTGTGGAAGAGCAAGGCAAGATAAATCAAAGGTTGCTAGAGGAGCAACAAGGGATCAAAGAGGAATAAAAGGTGATAAAGACCCAACTCACCAAGTTGACTAGTTTCTTAACGGTTCAAGAGCAAGGCCGTTTTCCTTCGCAGCCACAACCTAATCTAAGGGGACAACATATGGCGCAAATCTCCAATCCTGACAATCAAAATGTTAAAGAGGTTAATGCCATGATTACTCACAACGGAAAGAAAATTGGTGGACCCACTTTACCATCAAACTTGATTCCTAACACCGTGAGCAACAAGGATGAAGCCCCTAAGGAACAAGATGCCCATAGTGATTCTTTACCAGTGCCTTTCCCTTAAGCACTCCTTAAACCTAAGGATAGGAATTCAACATTAAAAAGTGAGATTCTAGAACAACTTCAGCAAGTTAAAATTAACCTTCATTTTCTTCATGTTATAAAATAGGTTCCCAATTATGCTAAAGTCATTAAAGGTCTATGCACACGCAAGAGGAGGCACAATGTGAAGAAGACGGTATTCTTAACGGAGCAAGCAAGTGCAGTAATTGATAACATGACACCACACAAGTATAAAGATCCAGGTTGTCCTACGGTGGCTTGCCAAATTGGAAACAAAGCTTGCGGCCAAGTATTGCTAGATTTGGGGGCTAGTGTAAATCTCATGCCATACTCCATTTACTTGCAACTCGACCTAAGTTAGATCAAACCCACTTCTGTGGTACTCCAACTAGCGGATCGATCGATAAGAAAACCAAGAGGTATTGTGGAAGATGTTTTATTGCAAATTGACAAATTCTATTATCCCGTTGACTTTTTGGTGTTAGATACCATTTCTATTGTGAATATGGAGTCAAAAATTCTTTTGATACTTGGAAGACCATTCCTTACTACTACCAATGCCCTCATTAATTGTAGGAATGGTCTAATGATATTATCATTTGGAAATATGACTCTAGAGGTGAATGTTTTTCGAGTCTCAAAGCAGTCGCATGAAGAGGATGAGTGTTTCAACACTTATATGATCGATGAGCTTATTTTGGAGGATGAGTACATTAAAGATAATTCTAACTCTTTGAAATTCCTTCTTAATAATTTTGATTTTGATGATTCTTCCATTTATCCCCATGCTATTAATGTTGTTGATGTTTTTGATAAGTCACAGGGATTTATTAAGAAATCATGGCAACCATGCCTTGAGGAGTTGCCCAAAGAAAGGGAGGCACCTAAACCCTCTTCCGAGGAGATACCGACGCTTAATTTAGCTCCGCCGCCCAAAGGACTCAAAAATGTTTTTCTAGGCCCAGGTGATACCTTTCCTGTTATTATTTCCTCCAAACTTAGTGATGTGCAATGTGATCAATTGTTGAATTTGTTAAGAGAACATAAATCTGCATTAGGTTGGACCATGGCCGATATAAAAGGTGTTAGCCCCTTAATTTGTTCCCATAGGATTTACCTAGAAAAATGAGCTAACCCTCATAGAGACCCACAAAGAAGGCTAAATCCAACTATGAAAGAGGTAGTTAAGAAAGAAGTCTTAAAACTGTTGGATGCGAGAATTATCTATCCAATATCTGATAGTAAGTGGGTTAGTCCAACCCAAATAGTTCCTAAGAAAGCCGGGGTAACCGTGGTAGAAAATGAAGAGGGGGTGTTAGTACCAACTAAGGTAGTGACCGGGTGGCGTATGTGCATTGGATATAGGAAAATTAATTCGGTTACTCGGAAAGAACATTTTCTCCTTCCATTCATAGATCAAATTTTAGATCAGGTGGCTGGTAATCCTTTTTATTTTTTTTTAGATGGGTATTCAGGATACTACCAAATAGGAATTGCCTTAGAGGATCAAGAGAAGACCACCTTTACTTGTCCTTTTGGTACTTTTGCTTTCCGTAGAATACCCTTTGGTTTGTGTAATGCACCAGCTACTTTTCAAATATGCATGATGAGTATTTTTAGTGACATGGTTGAAAAATGAGTGGAAGTGTATATGGATGATTTAACCGTGTTTGGAACTTATTTTGATTCATGTTTATCTAATTTGAAAAAATGTTTTGTGTAGGTGTGAAGAGAAGGGGCTTGTGCTTAATTGGGAGAAATCCCATTTTATGGTGTCTTCTGGAATAGTTTTGGGCCATATAGTGTCTGAAAAGGGGATAGAAGTGGATAAATCAAAAATCGAATTAATCTCTAAACTACCCACTCCTAAGAATATTAAAGATGTTAGGTCTCTCTTAGGGCATGCCGGGTTTTATAGAAGGTTTATTCAAAATTTTAGTGCTATTTCTAGACCCTTATGTAACCTTTTGACGAAGGATACTGAGTTTAAGTGGAGCCCTGAATGTGAACAAGCCTTTAGGACACTTATCTCTAAGCTTACAACCGCCCCTATTATGCAATCACCGGATTTTACCTCGCCTTTTGAGATTATGTGTGATGCTAATGACTATGTTGTAGGGGCGGTTTTAGGACAAATAAGGGAGGGAAAACCATTTGTTGTTTATTATGCTACTATAACCTTGAATCATTCTCAAATGATGTACACCACAACCAAAAAAGAATTACTAGCAGCAGTATTTGCATTGGATAAATTTCGCTCTTACTTAATTGGTTCACCTATCACTATATTCACAAATCACTTCGACTTTAAATTTCTTTTCTAAAAAATGGATGCTAAGGCCCGTTTGATACATTGGATTTTGCTTTTGCAGGAATTTGAATTGACCATCAAAGACAAGAAGGGGGTAGAAAATGTTGTAGCGGACCATCTATCTCACTTGGAATTTAAGAATGATGTTGACATTTTGCCCATTCGGGAAGCCTTTCCGGATGAAAACTTATTTTCTTTCCTTGGTTACACTCCATGGTATGCCGACATTGCAAACTACTTGGTTTCCCGTCAAGTTCCATCTACATGGAGTGCACAAGATAAGCGTAAGTTTTTGGCTGAGGTAAAGAATTTTTATTGGAATGATCCTTATCTTTTTAAATATTGCCCTGATCAAATAATAAGAAGATGCATTCCAGATATGGAAGTTGATAGTGTGTTAACTTTTTGTCATACCTATGCTTGTGGTGGCCACTTTTCTATTAAAAAGACAGCTGCAAAAATTTTGCAATGCGGTTTTTATTGGCTTATTTTATTCAAGGATGCTAATGAGTTTTGTCGATCATGTGAAAGATGTCAAAAGTTAGGTTCACTGTCCCGCCGTCATATGATGCCTCTCAACCCGATCTTAGTGGTGGAAATATTTGATTGTTGGGGGATCAATTTTATAGGACCATTACCACCTTCTTTTGGGTATCTTTATATTTTGCTTGCCATTGATTATGTTTCTAAATGGGTTGAAGCAATACCTTTCCGCACTAATGACAATACAGTTGTTGTTAAATTTCATAAAGATCATATTTTATCTAGGTACGGTACTCCACGTGTTATAATTAGTGATCAAGGGTCACATTTTTGTAACCATTCTTTTGAGGCTTTAATGCACAGGTATGGAGTCAACCATAAGGTTTCTACAGCTTATCATCCAAAAACCAATAGCCAAGCGAAACTAGCAAATAGGGAGATTAAGCGAATACTTGAAAAAACGATAAATCTTAATCGAAAAGATTGGTCTTTGCGCTTATCGGATGCACTTTGGGCATACTGGATAGCATACAAGGCGGTTCTTGGAGCATCTCCTTATCGGTTGGTATTCGGCAAAGCATGTCACTTGCTGGTAGAACTTGAGCACATAGCATATTGGGCTATTCGAAATTTTAACTATGACTTGAAGATGTCCGGTGAGGAGAGGAAAATTCAACTTTGTGAACTTACAGAGTTGAGGGATGATGCATATGATAATGCTAAGGACTTAAAGTCAAGAATGAAAGTGGTGCATGATTAGAAAATACAACGAAAAAATT
The DNA here is from genome assembly GCA_023935145.1 of Bretschneidera sinensis. Classification (NCBI taxonomy): domain Eukaryota; kingdom Viridiplantae; phylum Streptophyta; class Magnoliopsida; order Brassicales; family Akaniaceae; genus Bretschneidera; species Bretschneidera sinensis. The sequence continues at coordinate 74,939,902 of CM043701.1, read as the reverse complement.
TTGAACAAGGTAATCGAGTTTTTCTTTATGATTCTCGGTTACACTTCCATCCGGGAAAATTGCGATCACGATGGAAAGGACTTTATGTTGTGAAGAGTGTTTTTCCCAATGGAGTAGTAGAGGTTAAAGATCCTTCCGATGGTCGTGCATTTCGATTTAATGGTCAAAAGTTGAAGCTCTACTTGGAACATGAATGTGTTAAAGATAGGCCCGAAGAGATCTCTTTGGTGGCCCCAGTTTATCCTTTTTAATCGGGTACTTTCGTTCCATTATACATTAGTTTTAATTTTGTTAAGTCTTTGTTAATTTTAGAATTTTTGTTTTTAGTTAAGTATATCTTAATTTTCATTTAATTTAATTTTTAGTTTCAGGTTTATTTTTTATTAATTTTATTTTATATTTTTATGCCTTTTTATTTGTTACTTTTCAACCAGATTTCAAGGCCCAGTGTGCGCGCCGCGGTCCAAGGTGGTTGCGCCTCGCCCACTCAAAACTACACAAATTCAGAAGGCCCAGGTTACGCCTCGGCCCAAGGTGTTCTCACCGTGCCCACTCGAGCCCACTAGAATTATAGTTTTCCAGGTTGCGCAGCGGCACAGACTAGTGTGCGCCACAGCACGCAATGCATCAATTTGGGGGTTAGGATTTAGCACGGCCTGGCCCAGTGTGCGTCGCGGCACGGTCAACTTTTTAAATACTCGTTTTCCCTCTTTGTTCTTCATTCCTTTTGAACAAAAATAGAAACTATTCTACTCTCTCTCAACTTCTTTCCAAATCCATCTTTACCCATCCATTTTTTCTCATTTGTTCTTGATTCTGACACAATTCCTTGATGAATTTTTCACTTATATTGAAAATTTTGCTGCAAATTTGTCCACAAAGCTTTGGTTCTAAGAGGATTTCGGGATTTCAAGAGGATTTCAAGTTTGTGGGTGTTCTCTCCAACTTTAGGCCAATTATTTATCAAGTAAGGTCTATTTCCTTCTCTTTGTTGTGAATTTGTGATATTTGAGTGGTTGCATTTGAATTACTTCTCTTGTCTTAGAACAATTTGTTTCAAATGACCCCTAAAACTAAGAGACAAAGGGGGAAACAGCCTCAAGAGTTTGATGATAGCAAATTTGTCAGCTTTAATGCTAGTGAGAGGTATGTTAGTTTAATGCATGCTAGGAGACCCATTCCTGCACGAGGTTTCACTATCACAGAGAGGGGAAACCCAACTTTGTTTAAGATGATTGCTGATAGGAATTGGGGTGCATTTGGGGGACAACCACCTAATTCCATTATTAATGTGGTTAGAGAATTTTATGCTAATGCGGAAGAGCATAGGAATGGAAAAGTGATGGTTAGAGGAAAAACAGTTTCCTTTGACAGTGCATCTATTAACAGATTTTATGGGCTACCCGGCATTAAGAGTAGCGAATATATTGCTTATTTGTCTAATGTTGACTATAATGAGGTTTGTAATACACTCTGTATTCCGAGAACAACTTGGAAGATATCGGGTGGTAATCCTAAGACCCTGCCAGGTACTTCTTTGACTGTAAATGCTCGGGCTTGGAAATACTTTGTGTGTCAGAAGATGATGCCCGTTACGCATTATAGCGATGTTATTATTGAGAGGGCTGTTCTTATTTATGCTATTTTGATGGGAATGACTATTGATGTGGGCCAAATTATGTTTAATTCTATCATCCATATTGTGAGACAAAAGCTTAGTCTATACTTCCCTTCCTTGATTACCCAGTTATGCATTCGAGCTGGTGTCCAGTACAGTAGTGATGAGGAAGCACAACACCCTAAGAAGCCTATTGATGATGGAATGCTTAATGTGATTAAGGCAATGAGGTTGCAAGCTCTGGAAGAGGGAGCAGCGGCTGCTGCCCCACCTCCACCTCCTAGGTCTTTGACTGTTGTAGAGCAGCTTGAGCATTTAGAGATTTGATTTGATGAGCATCAGAAATTCTTACAAGATAGGTTTGATCGTCAGGATCGATTCTTAGCCAGGCAAGTAGACTATCAAGTGGCGGTTTACTCTTCTTTTGGTCAAATGTACCAATACCTTGCTTCTGCCACCGGTTGTGATATGGATCACTTTCTTACCTTGCCACCCTATCTGGGTTCATCCTTTGATCCAGCTCCAGAAGAGGAGGAGGAGGAGGAGGACAATGACATGGAGGATTAATTTTTGGGTTGTCTCTTGTTTGTTTTATGTTATTTTATTTTATTTTTGATGACTGTATTAACTTTTATTCCGTACTATTTCTCGTTATCTTTATTTTTCGCGCTTCAATTCTTATTTTTAGTTATTTACTTAGTTTTGATGTGCTAACCTAACATTCGGTGGGAATCTTAATGTTACACCGTAGTTTCCTTCTTTTTGTTTGTTTTGTTCTATGGTAGAGAACAAATTTTCCAAAAGAGGAACAGTATGGTGTTGTGATGATTATCTACTTAAATAAATATGCAAATAACCATTCTAGTTTTACTTGCAAGTGCACAGGGTCTATGGTAGCATAGTGTGCAAGTGCGAGATCATTTCCACAGGGATTGGTGAATTTCGTTTTAGAATTAGTTTCTTCAAGTTAAAAAGAGAAATAACAATTTGATTGTGAGTAAATAACAATAATGAGAGCATAGGGCTACGATATCCTCCACTAATTATACTTTCTCACTAACTAAGGTTTCAGTGCTCTAGCCTTATCATGAATATCTAATGGTTGCCAACGTAAGGGCTTGGTCCACACCTTACGCTATTAATCTCCCTATGCAACGAGTTAGGCATGGTGTATGCTCTAACTCTTTTCTCTCTTAAGAGATTCAGCATGGGTGTATATTGAGTTGTTCCTTAAGAGAGCATGAGGGCTGTGGAGATCGGCAACCACACGGGACCTAGAGCTTGGTCCGCTCCCGGTTTCCCATGTTGATTAACCCGGGAATCCGATGAGGATATCCCTTGTTACTAATGTTGAACCCAGGACTCAGTCATCCAAATTGATTCCGCTAACTTATCTATACCACATGCATACATTGATCAAGCACATACATATGAGGAATGTAAATATAAACAGGTATTAATCAAGTTAAATATTCTAACAAGGCTATAGCAAAGATAATCAATGAATGAATATGTGGTAAAGCGTAACTAGGGCTTCAATCGAGCCTTATAGGAGTTTAGTTACACATATTAAGTAAAGTAAACATGCTAAACATAATTAAATAAAAACAGAAAACTAAAACCGGAGAAGACTTGGGAGACGAGTTGTCAATTCCTTTCCTAAGCTCTCTACTTTGAATCTAGAACAAAAGGTGTGGGTTATATGTTTTACAGGGCTATTTATAAGGTCCTTATGGTGTCCTGAAACCCTAATTCGTTTTTGGAGTTAGAAGACTTCTTTCCAATTCTAGCTCTGTCGCCTCTGGAGTGATTGTTCTCTAGTGTATGTGGTATGCGCTCAAGCGCAAGTGTGCACTCTAACCTTCTTCAAGTGCGCTCGTGCTCTTGTGCGCTTGATCTCAAGGGAGGTGCGCTTGGCAGAACTTGACTTTTGCTCCCAAAAGCTCCAAACTATTACCTTTTTGTCCAAGTCCTGTAAAAAACACATTAAACACGAAAATGGAGTAAAATCCATAGAAATAGATAAATAAGGAACTTAACAAATGTAAATTAAGGGGCTTAAATATGACTATTTAAGCACTTATCACACCCCCAAACTTATATATTGCTAGTCCCTTAGCAATACAAAATTAAAGACTATGTTAGAACAAAAATTAAAGATAAATTCATTTCCATGATACTCAAAGATTTGGGTTGCACATAAAACTATAATAACCGTTCATGAGTAAGCTTAAAATAAAAACATATTTTAGATTGCAAAAGGACTTTCAAAAGTTTTAAGTTACTTACCTAAGGTTGGTTTAAGGTATCGCAAGTTTGATTTGTGTGTGATGAGTTAGCACATATAAGATGGGGCTTCCACATAATTTTAGCGTATAGGGTTTCGATGCCCAAACTTTTATCGAATTCATTATCAAAGAGAACAAAAATGGCATAATACTTGCTTTTTTTTCTTTTTCCTTTTTATCATGCGATCTTTGCCATGTTGAGTTCCATCGAGCTTTCTATTTGACTCCCAAACTAGATGGTTTTAGGGCATTAGGTGTAAAGACACCCCTAAGGACTTACTAACTCGAATCAAAAAGGTTACGGAACTAACTAGTTTTTATATTTCTTAATGAAATTGCCACCTTTTGACGTGAACACTCAATGCTTACTGAGGTAAAAGGCCCAATTACTTAGTGGGAATATTTATTATGATCATTAAAGGCTTACTTTCCACTTTTTGATGTGAACACTCAATGCTTACTGAGGCAAGAGGCCTAGTTACTCAGTGGAAAGTTTTTTTTATTGATCATTAGAAGCTTTTTGATCACTTTTTGCATGATGAACGTTTTTCTTTATTTTTTTCTTCTTTATTTTTCTTATGCCAAAGTGTTTTCTTCAACAAGTTATCCGATTATAGTTAGATTATGGAAACATATACAAGAGAATTATTTGTCATACCCAACACAAATGCATGTTGCATGTTAAATGTGCTCATGCAAATTTGGATCAAACTTGTGAATTCTTAGGTGCCTTGAGGTAGGTAACTAAACTTTGTAGAATTCCCATTGCAAGACTATGTGTTCTATCTTTTAAGCTTACTAATGAATTGTTATCAAATTTTTAAATCAACCAAAATTTTTGTTTACCCAAAAGAACATGCATTTATCTTCCTAAAAAAAAAAAACTTGGACTTAGTCTGTGCATGTGTTTCAAGTGCGTGTGTGATAGTATCTAGTTTCTCCCACTACCCCCAAACTTAAAATACACATTGTCCCCAATGTGTGTGTGGCATGGAAAGATATGACCTGGGAGATGGAGAACTTGGTTGCTGGCTTGCTTGTCCATGCCCCCAAACTTGAATTGGATGCACGCACTGAGTACTTGACAAAGAAAAATAAACGTTGTGCCAGAAAACAAAATATGCAAACTAGACATGTAAATATAACTATAACTAAAAGAAAAGTACTAAAATGAAAAGGATATATCTGGGGTGCCTCCCATGAGTGCTAAGTTTTACATCTTCAGCTAGACAGGGTATCCTCTCACTGTTGATCATCTGTGGGTGCTGTCGAAGAGGTACCGGGTGCAGGAGGTAGGCGGTCAAGGATGTGATGGTGGTGGATGGTGAATGTGGGTGGTGAATGTCAGAGAGAGAGTGCGATTGAGTGTATGGGAGTGAAATGTGGAAATGTGTTTAAAACTATCACGTGACTGTCTGCCCTGAGTGCGCTCAATCACATTGTGAAGTGCGCTTGATTGCACTTATGGCAGAAAGTTCGTACTCGTGGCCTCAGTACCACTGATCTCAATAGAGGCGCTTGAGCTACATGTTTATCAAAGTTGAAACTACTCAAGCGCTCTCTATAGCAGCTTTAACTTTAGTCTTTTGACAGGGAGTACTTAAAGTCCACTGCATGTGGCTCAAGTGTTCTTAATGGTGTTGCATATTGGACAGTCTAGAGTGCTAAATCTTCATCTCTTGGTTGCATTGTAATTTCAGAGTGTGGTGTGACTTTGTGTCCATGTGCCATGAGTATCTGATTTCTTGCTGGCAACTGCTGCAATTCCAAGTTTGGTGCCTAGACAATAGATGAGAGAAAAGTAGTATTAGTATGCGTAAGAGTTTCAAACGGAGGAGTGAACTTACTTGGATGCTTTGGAGAGGCTTCAAGGAGGTGCACAACTTCAATGATGTCATCAGTAATATCTTCAGATTCTGGCTTAACATCCGAACTTGTGAAGCTATGGGTGAGGGTGGCCTCTAATGGATTAGTGTGATGGACCTGAAAAGCTTGCTTGACAGCACTTTGCATCATACATTCATTAAAACATTCATCCCCGTGATCATCTTGGGGTAATTTCAATGCATCAAATATCTTAAATTCTATTGTCTCACCATTCACCGTCATACTTACAATACCCTTTTTCACATTAATTATTGTATCTGTAGTTCTCATAAAGGGTCTTCCTAAGATGATGGGCAGAGGTATTGGCATAGGAGATTCTTCCATGTCTAACACAATAAAATCAGTAGGTAAAATAAATTCACCTACCTTTACCAGGACATGCTCAAGAATACCTCTTGGTTTTTTTATGCTTCTGTCTACCAATTGCAAAGTGATGGATGTTGGTTGGCGCTCCCCCAAACCTAGCTTTTCAACTACTGTGTATGGCGGCAAATTGACACTTGCTCCTAAATCCAATAGTGCACTCTCAAAAAACTGGTCACCTATCCTGCAAGGAATGGTAAAACTACCTGGATCTTTTAGCTTTGGTGGTTGTTTTCTTAACAATACCGCTCTTACCTCTTCAGTTAGAGCCATTGTTTCATGCTTCTGAAACTTCCTTTTATTAGTGCAGCAATCTTTTAAAAATTTAGTGTAAGCAGGAATTTGTTTAATTGCATCTAATAAGGGAATGTTAATTTCTACTTTTCTCAAAGTTTCAAAAATATCAAGCAATATATCTTTCTTTGGCTCCACTAACCTTTGAGGGAAAGGAGGTGCATTCCACTTCTCCATTTCACTTACCTTGGATGTGGATGGCTTAGCTGGAAGTACTTGTGCTGGCTCATTAACTCCTATGATCTTACCATTTCTGAGAGTTGTAACGGCCTTTAGTTGCTGATGTCCTCCAGGATTAGGCTTTGTTTGGGTTAGAAATTCTCCTTGCCTTCGTCCACTTAGCTCTTTAGCCATTTGTCTCATTTGTGCTTCTAATCTTTGGATGGTTTGCTCATGGTTTGCAATTGTTTGTCTTTGCTCAGTTTGAATTTGCCTTCCATCTGCCATAAACTATTCTCGTGACGTTATCAGTTGCCTTACCATACTCTCTAGGTCACTCTTCTTTGACTCTTGAACTGGTTGGGCTGCTTGGTGGAAGTTTCTTTGTTGCCTTTGAAGGTTCGGGGCATTTTGATTGTTGCTCCATGAGAGGTTGGGGTGGTTTCACCATCCATAATTGTAGGTATCTGCATATGCACTGTTTGGTCCCACATAGTTCGCTTGCTCTGGATCTGTAGATGAATATAAATGGCAAGTCTCAAAAGTGTGATCAAATTGAGAACATAAAGCACATACTTGGCGTTGTGTGGCTTGGGGACTTGGTGAGGCATTCTGAGTAGTCATGGCTTTTACAAGTATATCTAGCTTCCTTTCCATAGCAGCTATCTGAATTGGAATTCCACCAATTAAATTAACTTCATACATGCCCTTGCTCTTTACTCCTTGTCTCCCTCTGGATGAGAATTGTTGGGTGTGCTCACTCAATGCCTCAAACAGCTTCATGGCTTCTTCACTGCTCTTCTCCATCAGCACACCTCCACAACCTGAATGAGCAATACTTTTATTCATGTCATTTAGTCCTTTATAAAAGGCTAGTACCAACTCATCTTGAGGTAGGTTGTGATGTGGACATTTGAGAAGCAGCTCATTAAAGTGTCCCCATGCTTCAAAGAAAAGGTCTCCATCTCTCTGCTGGAAAGATTGAATTTTCTTCCTCATCTACCTTTTCTTTGGTGCTGGGAAAAATTTCTTTAGGAACTTACTGGATAGTTCTTCCTAGGTATGGATAGAATCTGCAGGCAATGAATTATATCACAACTTAGCTTTATCTTTTAATGAAAAAGGGAAAAGAATTAACCTGATTCCCTCTTGATTTAGGCCCTGGATGTGCTGGAACTTGCAGAGGTCAAAGAATTCCCGAAGGTGCAAGTGTGGATCCTCACTAGGTGTACCCCTAAAGTGAGTCAGTGCACTGAGTATCTGCGGAGATATGTAATAGTTTCCTTCCGCCTCAGGTTGATACGCAATGCATAAAGGTTGATCGATGTTCTGCGAGATGAAGGATTGCTTCATCGGCCTCCGTTCAGGTGGTTGCTGTTCAGCTATTTGTTCTGCCATTGGTGGTGTCTCTTCTCACTCCTTTCTCCTACCTCTTCCCAATTATCCCTAAACCTTTGTCAGATAGACCTCTCAAGCTCGAGATCAAAGGGAAGGAATGTTGGATTCTTGGACCGACGTTTGTGCATGAATCAGTAGTTGTTATGTGAGTGTAGCAGTCAAATACTGCTGCTCGGATTACTCTCTGCCTCAATTGCGCTCGATCGCACAAGAGGGTGCGCTCGATCGCAAGTGGCACAGAAAGCTTCCTAGAGTACCTGAAACAGAGAAAAAGGAATTGATTAAGGTTTTTAGTGAAACAAAAAATAAGATAAAAACAAATTTAAAACTAAAAATGGAATAAGAAATAATGGTAATTAAACTAGATGAGAAATTAATTCTAAAAGAAATTTAGGGCAATCCCCGGCAACGACACCAAAAACTTGTTGTGATGATTATCTACTTAAATAAATAAGTAAATAACCATTCTAGTTTTACTTGCAAGTGCACAAGGTCTGTGGTAGCATAGTGTGCAAGTGCGAGATCATTTCCACAGGGATTGGTGAATTTCGTTTTAGAATTATTTTCTTCAAGTTAAAAAGAGAAATAACAATTTGATTGTGAGTAAATAACAATAATGAGAGCATAGGGCTACGATATCCTCCACTAATTATACTTTCCCACTAACTAAGGTTTCAGTGCTCTAGCCTTATCATGAATATCTAATGGTTGCCAACGTAAGGGCTTGGTCCACACCTTAGGCTATTAATCTCCCTATGCAACTAGTTAGGCATGGTGTATACTCTAACTCTTTTCTCTCTTAAGGGATTCAGCATGGGTGTATACTGAGTTGTTCCTTAAGAGAGCATGAGGGCTGTGGAGATCGGCAACAACACGGGACCTAGGGCTTGGCCCGCTCCCGGTTTCCCATGTTGATTAACCCGGGAATCCGGTGTGGATATCCCTTGTTACTAATGTCGAACCCAAGACTCCCAAATTGATTCGGCTAACTTATCCATACCACATGCATACGTTGATCAGGCACATACATATGAGGAATGTAAATATAAACAGGTATTAATCAAGTTAAATATTCTAATAAGGCTATAGCAAAGATAATTAATGAATGAATATGTGGTAAAGCATAACTAGGGCTTCAATCGAGCCCTATAGGAGTTTAGTTACACATACTAAGTAAAGTAAACATGCTAAACATAATTAAATAAAAACAGAAAACTAAAACCGAAGAAGACTCGGGAGACGAGTAGTCAATTCCTCTCCTAAGCTCTCTACTTCGAATCTAGAATAAAAGGTGTGGGTTATATGTTTTACAGGGCTATTTATAGGGTCCTTATGGTGTCCCGAAATCCTAATTCCTTTTTGGAGTCGGAAGACTTCTTTCCAATTCTGGCTCTGTTGCCTTTGGAGTGATTGCACTAGAGCATATGCGGTATGCTCTCGAGTGCAAGTGTGCACTCGAGCCTTCTTCAAGTATGCTCGTGATCTTGTGCGCTTGATCTTAAGGGAGGTGCGCTCTTGGTGGATGGTAGAACTTGATTTTTGCTCCTAAAAGCTCCAAATTATTACCTTTTTGTCCAAGTCCTGTGAAAAACACATAAAACACGAAAATGAAGTAAAATCCATAGAAATAGATAAATAAGGAACTTAACAAATGTAAATTAAGGGGCTTAAATATACTATTTAAGCACTTATCATATGGAGTTCGAATGGTCGTGCACAATTTTCGGCTTCCTTGCACTTTTGGTTAATAAGAGAGTTTCCTTTACTTTTGCTTTCACATTGAGGACAATGCATATCTTTAGTTAGGGGTGGAGGAAACACATTTCTTATTCCGTACCATTGAATTGTTCGGTGTCACTTTCCCTTTGTCGTTTTAATTCATTTGTTAGGATAAATTATAATATATATATATATATATATATATATATATATATATATTGTTTGTTTGTTCTTAGTATGCTTTGTGTTAGCTTTGGAGTTAATTTACATGTCAATGATATGAGTTTAATTAAGATAACATATAGCATGTAGAAGAAGTTAAATCTTGCTTCGGTTTGAGAATAATTTGAAGTGTCGATCTTCATTTGGTTTGAGACTCTGGTTTGCGGTAAGATTGCATGATTAGTCTAAAACATTTAGAGAAGTTTTATGTGCGAATGTTTTGTGAATACTTTTGCGATCTCGACAAGCTCTAGAACTTATTTGATAATCGCTTCAGGCAAAATCCTAGAATGCACACTACTTAGGATATGATGTAGGCCATCTTTGGACTGTTTGAGCCCTTCAACCTTACCCTTGTTATATTTATCGCTAGTTACCTATTTGAGCTTTTTTCTTTAAAAAAAAAATTGAACCTTGTTTTTTTCGATAGTCCATTTACTTACCTTTATGAGCCTAAAAGTATTTTGTCCTTACCTTTCTTTTAAGAGAACTTAGTTTATACACATTTGTTGAGAAGCACTTAAGAGGAGTAAGGATGGAAATATTGAAAAAAACACATTACTACCATAACCCAAGTACATTAAAGGACATACGTTGGGGGTTGTGGAAAAAGAGTAAAATAAATGAAAATGGAGGTGAATGGTTATGTGTTAAAAAAAAAAGTGAATTTTGGCAAAGAAAGAAGAAAAAAATGGTGAATTATTGAGAGAGATGCTCGAAAAATGGTTGAATCAGTTGGGTGTTGAAGTAAGGTTATCTAGTACTTAAAACGGTTGTGTTTAAAATTAAGAGATTGAGTTCTTTTACTTGTTTAGTCCTTCCCGTTCTTTATTGACCTTTTCCTTAGCCTAATGTTACAAGGCTATTAAAGACCTAGTGATCCGATGTAGTGTGATTTTTCTACATAAGTGGAGAGTGATTTGAAAGTGAGCCTATGGAGTTTGATTTGTGATTGATGTCACGCAATTTAATATGTTTTTAGAGGCCAAGACTTGTATTCATGAATGTTGTGCATAAAATCATCCGGGTGTTTGGATTAATGGTTTGTGGTAAGATGGATGTTAAGAGTCGATAACGATTTTGAGGTTAATGTTTGGATTGTTTTTGGACTTGGGTGGTATTTAATGATTTTATGTGTTGTATGTTATGTGCGATTTTTGAGACAAAAAGTTGAATTACTCTTGGATTAACGCTAACATTGCTTTATTTTGTTTTGATTTCTGCTATAGAATTCATTTCATTTTTTTTTTGTTTTTCGCTTGAATTGCTAGGGACTAGCAATAAGCTAGTTGAGGGTTATGATGAGAGTCATAAAATGCATCTTAATAATATTTATTTGTTAGTATTTTAGGGTTGATTTAGGGTTGAATTGCATATTTATGCCTTAATAGTTTTAAAGTATCATTCTCGGTATATTGATTTATTTCAATGCATTTTCAAGTATTTTGGGTTTGAAAGAGATAAAAAAGCTAACGTTGCTTAAAGCACAAAGATTTTATGCATATCGAAGTGAAGGAATGGTTTCGAAAGGACAAAATGAAGAGAAACCCATTTTTAGGATTCCATGCCGCGGTGAGCCAAGGTTTAAGCCGTAGCCACCAGAACCATTAGCTTCTGAGTTAGAAGCTAGGATCAGGCATTTGCGTCGCGGCCACCAGCACCACTGACAAGCATGAACCAAGGGCGGCGCCGTGGCGAGGCAAGGTCTGTGCTGCGGCGCAGGAGGGTTTTTATAGCCGTGCCACGGCTTCCCTCTTCCATGACGCAGTGCAAGCGCGATTCCCCTGTTTCTGTTTCACGACCTTATTAGGGCTTTAATGACATTTCTTGACCCAAAAATACCCTTGAATCTTTTGGGGTATTAATAGAACACCTAGGTTTTGCTGAAAAGGAGGCTGGAATTAGGAGAGCTACCATATTCTTCTCCATTTTAGGTGATCAAGCATGAGCCTAATGTCCAACTAATCTCCAAGCAAGACAATAGGATGAAGTCCTTGGTGTAGTTGTTCTTATTTCTATTCTTGATTCAGTTGTATGGATTGATTGTTAAACATTGTTATGATTTACTCTTTGATTAAGTAAGAAAGAGAGGATTTACTCTCTTAATCCGGTGATTGAATCTTTCTCCTCCCTATAAGTCTAGTCAAACTCTTCTTATGTCAAGTTGTTAGATGTGATTGATTTCGGTAGATTTATATTATAGATTTGTCTTTTACTGCGGTATTATTATTGAAATATATTGTCGTTTCTTGATAATTTATAAGATAGGTCATGGGTGTTTGAATTGAAATTAAAGAGTAATTTGTAGCAATTACATTAGGGTATTTATGTGCTTGGATTAAAAATTTACCAATTGCTTGTTTGGGATGTGAAACTAGCAATTGAGATAAAATAATTGAGTCAAGAGAGGTATAAGGCAACGAACTTAGGAAGGATTCCTGGAACCTTGTTATTGCTTCATTGAATCTTTCGTCATATTTTCACAACTCTCTCATATAGTTTCATTCGTAAAACAAAGATTCACCCATTTGAATTTCATCGTTTGATGTTAAGGTTTACACTTTCTTTTGTAGTTCGTTTTCCTCGTAGGATCGACACCTTAGCTATACACAATAATCGTGTGTTAGTTTGAGCATAATCAAGCCACAAATTTGCTATCATATTGAGTCATAGTCAATACATTTGCTTCCAATAAAATCGATATCTTGTTGGGCTCTATAGGTATAAGGAAAGTATGTATTAAGAAAAACCTCCTTAAACCTATTCTAAGTTAAGGGTCTATCAATATTTGTACTTACCTGGGAAGACTATCCTCTCATCATTCTAAAGCTTCTCCTTCTAACTCAAATGAAGCAAAAAAATGACCCTCTGCTTGTCAGACATTGGTGAGGTACCAAATAATCTCTCTACATGTTTCTCCCAAAACTCAGGCTTAAAAGGATTCATAGATCCTTTAAACAACACGACAGTCAACTTAAAAATCTCCCTGCATCTCATGCATAAACTCACTTTTACTCCTTTTTAAATCTCTACCATTACTAGATTAACAACCTCAGGCACTGCTCTAGCCTGTTCATCAAGTTTATACTATAAGCTATCAACTCTATCATCTGTTACCTTCACTTCTCAAGAGCATGTGCAATAGCTTATCTTAGCTCATCTCTTTCAACTTCAAATTCTCTCCTACCTTTACTGATATCAATTATACTATTAACACGTTCCCATCTAGGAACCACAGATGTAGACTCCACCTCGACTTGTCAAAAATATTGGGGGCCTACCATGCCCTCTCAAATTAGCAACTCTAATTATAGCTCTAGCGTGTCCACGTGTCATCCTCAGACTATTTAAAATATAATTTATTTTAATCTTCCACTTTCTTACTTTTTATGCAGTCTGCAGAATCATAAAACCTAATGCCCTGATACCAAAATTGTAACAACCCATCCAGGGTTGGCCACCCCCGAGACAGTGTCATCACATTTTGAAAATCCCAGCACGACACATATATGCAACAAATAAAAATAAATAACACCAAAAGAATTTTTTTACATAAATCCTCAATCCTCAACAGGGGAGTTACATCAATATGATCTTTAACCATTATATACAATGTAAATGCATGAATATTTACAAATAAATTTTTATTTTATTTTCTAATTAGTCTAAGGATGTTGACACGTACATGGCTTACAAAAAATAATTTCATTTGAACCTCAACTCACCAAACTATTTGTCATGCCTGCTACTTGAAATTATTGTACAATGAGGGGTGAACTTCACAAACTCAGTGAATTAAATTTACTAGAAGTACTAATTTGTATAAAAGGTCTTCCCATAAATAATCATTTATATCTTATACAACTTAATATTAGCACTCTACTATCACTGCACATGTCGTACTATCCATTCTCTATCAATCTCTTCCTCTTATTTATTGGTTCACTTTAAAACCATTAATTATCTTATAATTACCTCATGATGAGGTTCACATCATAAAGTCTACCATTTAGATGGTTCTTATCACCATAACTATCTCTCTGTGAGACTCATCCATCTATAAATACATTCACGATAATACACCACATATCAGCATTTCAATAGTGCAAGCAATAATTAAAACAGATGCAGTGCATGAATTATTATTATGGGAACGTCTTCCCACATGTCGCCATGTTTTTATTATCTTAGACCGGTCCCCTCCCGGTTCTTTTATTTATAGCTTATCTTGGCTATCACAGATTTATTTTCAGCATATACCGGCTATCACGGTTTTTCAATTAGACCGGCCCCTTCCCGATTCTTTCGGTTCTTTTATTTAATGCATATGCATATGAACAATGATATGAAATATGCATATAAACTGTAATATAAAAACAACGTGAACTCAAAATATTTAAATTTAGCTATCCTGTCTTTCCTCAAATTATTATAAAAATTTTCACTAAATTTCTCTCATCATAAATCACATCAAATCATCCATTTTAACTTGTCAAGATCCATTAAATTTCATCTCCTCATAATTCGTATCAAAACATCAACCATAGCTCATCAAGAATTTCACTTATCGCTTTTATTAAATCAACTTATTATTCCAAAAAATTATTTCTCCCCTAATAATTTCCTACATGTCCAAAATTCATATCATATCTATCAACCAAATCTTTATCTATCACCAAACCATAAGCTAATAATTTATTTTAATATTATCACTAGATTTTTCATTTTTATTTAGATTACTTAAAGTAAATCCAACTCACCACGTAGCACTTAAAGCTACTCGTGGATCACCTCCTTGCCTTTCTCGTTCCTCTAAGAAATTTCCCCCAGTTGTAGATCGTCAACATCTGACATCATATTTATATTAACTTTATAATTTATTCTTCAATTCGTTATAAACCACACCCTTTGAAAATTCCCACTTTGACTTCTTAGGAAATTTCATGAATGCTAAAAATTTAAAAATAACCGCTATGTTATTACCTTTTGTTTTTCTGATAGCTTCCCATGATTCTCTATGAAATTCCGCAGTAAACCCCTTCAAAATTTTGCTCTTTTAACCTTTATTTTGGTTCCCAAATGTTTAAAGAAAACATGTAATGTAAGGAAAACTAAATCAATTTTGGTAAGGAAAATTTTGCGTTTACAAGTTAGTGTATATATATAAGTTGGCTGCAACACAAAAATTTTCGACAGCCTACAAATTTTTGAACTCAACAGTCTTCTCTTCCTCTCCTGCCTCCACATTTTGGAGATGTGCAAGGAGTGCACACCTCCTTCAAAATTTAATCAACATTTGGTAGCAAGTACTGCCACCTGCTGCCACGTTCTTTTTTTTTTTTTTACTTTTTCTTTTCTTTTCTTTTCTTTCTTCTGGATGTCCTTAATTGTTTTTAGAAATTCTTTATTCCAATTGGACTTTTCGCATTTAAAATATCTATAGTTTATGTTAACTTTATATCATATTTATTAAAGTACTTCTTTACCCTTACTTTACGATTACGGGTATTACACCTACAAACTAGCATTGGATCTTTATTGCAACAGAATCTTAAGGATATAAGCTACACATTGTTGATGCCAAAATTCTATAAGTTGGGTTGGGACCCTTATTATCTTAAGGATTTTATTTCAGATAAATGTTCTAAGTGTGAGGTATTCTAGGTAGAAACAATCGAAAGCAAAATCGGTAAACTCGGAGATATGGAGAGGGGAGAGAACGAAGCAATTCGTAGAAAAGATATAGCAAGTTTTATACAGACTAGCATGTGAACTTATACTCCTATTTGGTGTCCCTTAGTGTGAAATGAATGGAATATTTATAGGGTAATTGTAGAAGCCACACATGTTATGTAACGACCTATCCCGGGTTGGCCACCCCCGAGATGGTGTTGTCACATTTTAAAAATCTTAGCATGACACATATATGCAACAATAAAAATAATACAACTATAATTATATACTTTGATCCTCAACACTTAATAGGGGAGATACATTATTCAGATCTCAACTTAAACATTTTATACAACATAATATGAATGAATATTTATAAATAAATTTTTATTTTGTTTTCTCATTAGTCTGAGGATGTGAACCACATGGCTTACAGATAATGACTTCGTCTGAATCTGAACTCACCAAACTATCTGTCCTATCTACTACCTGAAATCATTGTACAATGAGGAGTGAGCTTCATAAGCTCAGTGAATTAAACTTATTAGAAGTATTCAATTAAAATAAGTAGTCTTCCAATATTCATTCATTTATATCTTATATATTTTGATAATAACATTTTATTATCACTACTCATATCAAATCCCCATCCTTTATAAATATTTTCTTTTCATATAATTAATCATCATTTTGAGACTATAAATTCTATCTCATAATTACCTCATTATGAGGTTCACAGCATATAATCAGTCACCTAGATAATTCTCATAATTTCATATTTCCATATTTCTTCTCAGCATAATTGTCTCTCTGTCTGACTCACTCATCTATCAATAAATGTACAATCATGAATAACACTTTAGCATCTCAAGTAATAACAATCAATATTTAAGCAAATGCAATGCATGAATTTAAATGTTATTCTTATTTGGAACGTCTTCCCACATGTCGACAACGTTTTTATCTTAGATCGACTATCTTCCCGGTTCTTTTATTCTCATTTAGACCGGCTACCTTCTCGGTTCTTTTATTCTCATTTAGACCGACTGCTCTCTCAGTTCTTTTATTTTATTTAGACCGGTTGCCTTCCCGATATATTTTCATTTAGACCGACTGCCTTCCCGGTTCTTTTATTTCATGCATATGCATATGAATAATGATATTAAATATGCATATGAACAATAATATAGAAACAAGCACGTATTCAAACATTCAAATTAGCTAACCTGATTATTCTCAAATTATTATTTGAAAAATTTCACAAAATTCCTCTCATCATAAATCATATCAAATCATCAACCGTTTCTCGTCAAGATCCACTAAATTCCTCTGGCTCGTCAAGAATTTCACTTATCGTCTTTATTATTAAATCGACTCATTATTCTAATAATATTATTTCTCATAAAATAATTCTCTACACATCCACTATTCCTATCAACCAACTTTCATCTATCACCGAATCATAAGTTAATGATTTATTCAAATACTATCACTATATATTTCATATTTATCTTGATTACTTAAAGTAAATCTAACTCACCACGTAGCACGTAGAGCTACCCCTGTATCACGTCCTTCCCTTTCTTGCTCATTTCAGTAATTTTCCCCGATTGCTAATCGTCAACACCTGACATAATATTTATATTAAAATTTTTAATTTATTCATCATTTTCTCCATAATTTGCACCCTTTGAAAATTCTACATTGAATTCCAAGAAATTTCATGTATGCTAAATGTCAAAAAATAAAATTCATATTATTACCTTTTGTTTTTCTGAGAGCTTCCGTGACTCTCTATAAAATTATCCTATAAACCTCTTCAAAATTTTACCTTTTCAGCCTTTCTTTTTATCCCCATGTGTTAAAGAAATAGAGTAATTTGATTTGAAGTTGAAAAAAATCAAACAGGATTTGGTAAAACTAATAAAACAAATTAATGAAAACGATTTCTATAGAATTCTTTAATAGCGACACGGTTTTAATTCTGCTGAGTGTCTTTACCTTTCTCAAATTTTTGATTAGTGTCACAGATGACAACACTTATACACTTAGGTGTCTGGTATTTTTTTTACAAAACTTTTTTTTGTTTCTTTTTTTTTTTTCCTTTGTCCTCCTGAAGGCTTCATTTTTTTTTCATTTTCCTTTTTCTTTTTCTTTACACCATCATGCATCCGTTTTTTTCAAAATAATTATTTTATTTAATAATAAATCTTTCACATATATATTATTTTAAGTCCATGTCATATTTATTAAATTACTTATTTAACCTTACTTTACGAATACGGGTATTACATGTTATGGCCCTATTTCAAGAGTGTTAATCTTTTAATGGTCATAACCCTACGTAAGGGTATGGCACTGCTATGTGATATAAATGGCGAAGGTCACATTATGGGCCACACTTTCTTCACCAACACTTATGCCTTTGAGAATGGTCGTAAAGCCAAGTTTTGGTGCCTTCAATGAACTTTGCTTTAGCTACCAAGCCAAGGTCCATAAGTGTTCCAAAGAGAGGACTTCAAGGATAACTTGTAGGGATTCGACAGATCCTTAGCAATGTGGATGTACCAGAAAATCTTTCTCTCCCTACTTTCCTTGAGCCTAACTTTCTACGAGAATCCTCAAGAGTTGCATGAGCTTCAAGAGTGTACAATCGAGGTCTGACCTATCTTTTGAAGGACTGGTACAACCACATGGAGATCATCAATAGGTTAGTGATGCAAGCTTGATCACCGTGTACCTGACCTACTATGATTGACTAGCCAATAAGGTCAACACTTAGAGATGAACACGTGGCATCTGGTGGGAATGCCTCCTAAATAGATTCTAAGCTACATTAAAACGAATAGTGAATTCTGAAATGCGTGAAGAAGAGTGAATTCTGTTGCATCTTGGTGGTAAGAATATAACCCAAAGTCTATGAGGATTATGTAACAAAGCTAAAAAAATTATGGATAGAATTCCATGGATCTTACATGTTATCAAAGTTGTAGTATGACTATAGTAAGAATCCAAAAGTTTCCACTTAACAAGAAAAGTGGTGAGACATGTGTCAAGTGATTAGGTTCAGTTATGTAGTTAGGATTCTAGTAAGAATGTCTGTTGACCACAAAGGTTGTAATTAGGAATCCTGAGACAAGTGTCCTATAGTTGTACTATTGGGAGTTTTTCATTGTTATTGTTAGAAAGAGTGGTAAAAATGTTGTGCACCAAGAGTTCAAGTGGTTAGCAATGGTTATAGATCTGTTTTGTTTATAAATAGTAAAACTATTGATGTAGCCAAATAGTTACATACAATAGGTTAATTTCATGCAATTGCACTTAATTTTCTTAAATTCCAGTTATTTAATTTCATATTCTTTACATTGTTGCACTTGCCCTTCAATTATTTAATTTTTAGCAATTTAAATTCATACAAATCTTTACATTTTAGTATCTTTACTTCCAAGTTTTAATTTTTGATTTTAACCCAAAAATGCAACAACTCATTGCAATTCTTGCTTTGAGTCAAGAACGTTATTTGGAATCATCTTGATTTCAAAGCCTTCATCCAAAACACATAAACAAATTGGCACACTCACAATTCATTTTCACAAAAATTGATGAAAGGTCTCACGAACAACTACATGTTTTTATCTTAGACTGATTGCCTTCCCGGTTCTTTCATTCTCATTTAGACCAACTGCCTTCCCGGTTCTTTTATTCTCATTTAGACCGACTGCCCTCCAGGTTTTTTTATTTTCATTTAGATTGGCTACTTTCTCGATTCTTTCAATCTCATTTAGACCGACTACTTTCTCGGTTCTTTTATTCTCATTTAGACCGGCTACCCTCCCAGTTATTTTATTTTCAGCATATACCGACTGTCACGGTTTTCATTTAGATCGGTTTCCCTTCCTGTTATTTTATTTTCATTTAGACCAACTACCTTTCCGGTTATTTTATTTTCATTTAGATCGACTGCTTTCCTGGTTCTTTTATTTCATGCATATGTATATGAATAATGATATGAAATATGCATATGAATAATATTATATAAACAAGCATGCATTCAAACATTTAAATTAGCTATACTGATTATTCTCAAATTATTATTTGAAAAATTCTACTAAATTCCTCTCTTCATAAATCATATCAAATCATCAACCATAGAGCGTCAAGAACCACTAAATTCCTCTCCTCATAAATCATATCAAATTATCAACCATAGCTGTCTAGAATTTCACTTATCACCTTTATTATTAAATCGACTCATTATTCTAATAATATCATTTCTCATAAAATAATTCTCTACACATCCACTATTCCAATCATACCTATCAACCAACTTTCATCTATCACCAAATCATAAGTTAATGATTTATTCAAATACTATCACTATATATTTCATATTTATCTTGATTATTTAAAGTAAATCTAACTCACCACGTAGCACTTAGAGCTACCCGTGGATCACGTCATTGCCTTTCCTGCTCCTTTCAGCAATTTCCCTCGATTGTTGATCATCAACACCTGACATAATATTTATATTAAAATTTCTAATTTATTCATCAATTTCTCCATAATTCACACCCTTTGAAAATTTCATATTGAATTCCAAGAAATTTCTTGTATGCTAAATTTCAAAAAATAAAATTCACATTATAACCTTTTGTTTTTCTGAGAGCTTTCTGTGACTCTCTATAAAGTTCTCTCGTAAACTTCTTCAAAATTTTACCCTTTCCGACTTTCTTTGGGTCCCGAAGTATTTAAAGAAATATAGTAATTTGATTTGAAGTTGAAGAAAACCAAACAGGATTTGATAAAGCTAATAAAAGAAATTAATGAAAGCGATTTTTATAGAATTCTTTAATGGCAGCACCGTTTTAATTCTGCTGAGTGTCTTTACCTTTCTCAAATTTTTTATTAGTGTCATAGATGACAACACCTGGACACTTAGGTGTCTCGAATTTTTTTTTTTTTACAAAACTTATTTTTTGTTTCTTTTTTTTTTCCTTTGTCCTCTTGGATGTTTTTTTAATATATTTTCCTCTTTCTTTTTATTTACACCATCACGCATCCGTTTCTTTTTTTTTCAAAATAATTATTTTATTTAATAATAAATCTGTTGGTATTTGTCTAAGGTTTAAATATGGTTAAGGTTTAAGCATGGTTGGAAGAGGTTTGAAGAAGTTAAACATGGTTGGAAGAGGTTTGAAGAAGTTAAACATGGTTGGAAGAGGTTTGAAGAAGGTCAAGCATCAAGTCTTTCCAGCCTCAGCACACTAGAAGTGTGCCTAACCATGTAAGCAACAAAAAGGGTCCAGCAAAATGAGTGTGCGCACCAGGTCAGGCCACGGCCTTCCCTAGTCCAGGCCACGGCGCCCAGAAGAGGAGGAAGTTGATGGAAAGCCAAGGCCGTGGCACCCACTACCCAAGGCTGCGTCTCCCAGAGAAGGATGAAGGTGTGCTTTGCCTTAGGCCACGACGCCCCCTGTTTAAGGCCGCGGCACTAGGCACACTGAAGGCACACTGAAGCAAGATTGTTCAGCCTCTTGTTAGGTGCGTGGATGCAAGATCAAAATGCATAGGATCACTTAAAGTTGATCAAAGGCTAAGGTTGATTAGTCCTCAAGATCTAAAGGTGGAGAATGACACTCAAGATTGGACAAGAAGTTGGTGCACTACATAAAGGGTCACTTAGCTTCATTGTGATATGAGATTATGAATGTAATGTGATAGAAACACAAGAGTGTGTGTGTGACAGAACATGTGAATGAGAGAATTGTATAAGAGTGCAAAGACACAGACATACAAGAGGGACTCATTGGAGAGACTGGTTGTAAAGAGAGAGATTAGTATAGAAAGGGGATTCAAGGGACTTGTAAGTGGAATTTCCAAGGGGGAAAGTTCCAGGGTAACTCAAGACCTTATCACTTTCTTGTTCTCTTCTTAGTTTCTTCAAGAACTTAGGCTTCTTGAAGAGGTGTTGCTGATTGTAAGAACCCATTGATAAGATAGTGTAGAGAGTTCGGAGGAACTCACGGGGACATAGGCTATTGCCGAACCTCGATAACAATTGCTGTGTCTTTCTTTCTTACTTCGTGTGCTGCTTCTTTTCTTTATAAGTCATTCTAGACTTGGGTGTATGGAAGATAACCACCTGGGCATCGTATCAAGGTGATTTCCAACAGCGGTATCAGAGACGAGGGAGCTAGTACAGCCGGGTGTTGGAGCAAGAACAGAAGGTATCGGAGTAAGACTCCAAGAATGAAAGGTCAACTTCTTGGGTGATTCAAGAACGGAGTTAAGATCTATATCTGATCGTGTTCTTGAGGTGAATCAAGGACAAAGTTAAGATCAATATCTGATTGTGTTCTTGAGGGTGATTCAAGAACGGAGTAAAGATCAAGATCTGATCGTGTTCTTGAGGTTGATTCAAGAATGGTATTGAGATCAATCTTCGATCTATGTTCTTGAGATTTAGAAGAAGTTGGAGAGCAATTGTGGGTGCTGCACAAATCTGGGATCATCTCCGCAAGATGGCTTCAAAATTCATGGTTGAGAAGTTTGATGGAAAGGGAGATTTTTCCCTATGGAAGCGGAAAATCAAGGCTGTTCTTATGCAACAGAAGGTGGACTTGGCTATTGGAGAAGATGATGCTTTTCCAGCAAGTACTACGGAGGACCAGCGGAATGAGAAGAAAAAGATGGCATACAGCACCATCTTCTTGCACATGTCAGATAATGTCACAAGGGAGTGCGAAAACTCGAAAGATCCAGCTGTCATATGGAAGAAACTAGATGAGTTGTTTATTTCCAAAATTCTCCCTAATAAGAGGTATCTTCATAAATGAATCTTTGCTTTTAAATTTGATCCTAATAAAGAGTTACAAGATGATCTTGATGCAAAGATGAGGAGTGCATCAAGTGGAGAAGGGTTTTTCATTAGAAGAAGGCCAGCAACTCGGTATGATAGCAATATCCATGGCTACTATCGGGTTAGAGGTAGAGGAGAGAGCTATGGGAGAGTGCACAGCAACATACATGGCTACTATCGGGACAAAGGTAGAGGAGAAAGCCATGGGAGAGTGCACAACAACATACATGGCTTTTACTGGGACAGAGGTAGAGGAGAAAGCCATGGGAGAATGCATTCCAAACTGAGATTTTGAGGGAAGAAATGTTACTACTACCATAAGAAAGGTCATGTCAAGAAAGTTTGCAAGGAGAAGATGAGGGATGAGGGAAGAAGCCATACCAAGAATGAAGAGGATTTTGTTGCCAAAACAAAACAGCAAGATGATGATGTTCTTGTTGTATGCTTAGATATGAGTAAGGGGAAAGAAGGTAATGGGAAATGGATCTTAGATATCGAGTGCACTTATCACATGTTCCCTCACCAGGATTGGTTCAAGAATTTCAAGGAAACCAATGATGAAAGGGGTTTCTTGGGGAATGATATTTCTTGCCAAGTGAGGGGGATAGGAGACATCTAGTTGAGGATGTTTGATGGAGTCACAAGGCTGCTGAGGAATGTGAGGTATCTTTCAGATGTGAAGAGGAATTTGATCTCATTGGGGTTGCTGGATTCCATGGGGTACACATACAAGCAGAGGGAGGAAAGATCAAGGTAACCAAGGGAGCTTTGGTAATTATTGGTATTTGTCTAAGGTTTAAACATATCTAAACATGCTTTAAAGATGGTTAAAGACTAAACTAGGGTTAGAAGCTTAAATTTCATCAAGTTAAAGGTCTGCACACATGTGTGTGCATCACTTTGGAGCAAGGTAAGGGTAAGCGCACTAGTGTGCGCACTTCCTCACACAAGCTGAAAGAGGTTGCGCACAACTGGGTGAAGGGGCAGCATCAGTGTGTGCCACATTGCCCCTTCACCAGCGGTGCACCGCACAGAATGAAGGCTCCAAAGACACACCAACACCACACCACCCACCTGTCAGTACTGTACCATCTAGAAGGTGTGCTGCTTGATGCGCACCACCACCGTACTACTCCCCACCAGCACCGCACCGTCTAGAGAATGTGCAAAGGGACTCTGCCTAGCGCCACACCGTGCCCTGTTGAGCACCTAGGCCTGTTGAGCGATTATATACCTAAATAATTAAGCAGATAATCGCACTCCGTTTTACTTGCAAGTGCACAAGGTCAATAGTGTAGTATAGTGTGCGAAAGCAAGGTCATCTCCACAAAGATTGGTAAAGTTCGGTTTTTAGAATTAGTTTCTTTAAGTAAAAAGAAATAAAATAACTATTATGTGTGATTTGATAATAATAAAGACATAGGGCTTTGATATCCACCACTAGTCATACTTTCCCAATTTGTATAAGTTATCAGTGCACTAGCCTTATTATGTATACTTACTGGTTGCCAACCTAAGGGCATGGTATCTACTCCTTAAGCTATTGATTTCCCTAAGCAATGAGTTAAGCATGGTATCTACTCTAACTCTTTTCTTCCTTAAGGGATTCAGCATGGTATCTGCTTGAGTTGTTCCTTAAGAAAGCATAATTACTATGGAAATTGACAACCACATGAGACCTAGGGCATGGTATCTACTCCCGGTTTCCCATGTTGATTAACCCGGGTATCCGGATAAGATATCCCTTGTTACTAATGTCAGACCCAGGACTCAGTCATCCAAATTGATCTAACTAACAGGTCCATACCACATGCATACGTTGGCCATACACATATATATGAGGAACTTAAATAAGCGCAGGCATTAATCAAGTTAAGCTACATAATAAAAGCTATTGGCAAAGATATTATCAATGAATATAAATATGGGAATGCATAACTAGGGCTTCAATCGAGCCCTATAAGAAAGTTAGTTACACATACTATCTGAAGTAAACATTATAAATAAACTAAACATTAAGGGAGAAGAATAAACTCGAGAGAAGAGGCGTCAATTCTCTCCCAAGCTCTCAACTCCAAGTAAAAGAAAAGAGAAAAGTGTTTTCTATCTGAGGTGTGTCCTATGTGTGTGAGTTACAAGTGTATTTATATGTCTTTGAGAAGTCCTAAGAGACCCATGAGTTCCTAAACCTTCCTAAAATGAAAATTCTCTTATTTCCAAAATAGGGTTCTGCAGTTTACTGTTCACGCCCGTACATGTGCGCACGATCGCATATGTCTTGCGCTCGATCGCAGTGTGCACTCGATCCTTCATGTGTGCGCACGATTGCAATGTGCGCTCGATCGCATTGCATGGCGCGATCGATCGTAATTTGTCCAAAGAATGCTCCAGGGATTCCAGATTTCTTCCTTTAAGTGCCAAAATTGTTTCTTTTTCTCCAAAACCCTATAAAAACATATAAAACACACAAATTGAGTAAAAGAGACCAAATTAACGTAATTAAGGACCTAACAAATGTAAATAAGGGGGCTTAAATATGAATATTTAAGCACTTATCACACCCCCAAACTTACATATTGCTAGTCCCTTAGCAATACTAAATTTAAAAACTAAAACGAAAAACATAGATAGATCCAATGTTTATGGTGTCAATCAAAAGTTTAGATTTTTTTTTTACAAAACTATGATGCGCATTCATGAGCAAGCTTAACAAGTGTAAACATATTTTTGCAATGAATAAGAGTTTTGAACGTAAATCATTTTCATGAGGTAGTTTAAGACATCACAAGTTTGACTTTAGTGTGTGGTGACTAGCACACAAAAGATTGGGTTTCCAAGAAATTCAAATGTGTATTGTTTCGATGACTCAAGATTCACTAAACTTCCTATTAGAGTCAACAAATATGGCATAGACTTTTATTTGTGAGATTTTTTCCAAGTTAGTTCCCTTAAACTTTCTTGTTGACTCGTGTAACGAGTGTTTAGCCAATGACTCCCAAACCAGATGGTTTTAGGGCATTAGGTGTAAAGACACCCCTAAGGACTTACTAGCTCGAGTCAACAAGGCTACGAAACTTAACTGGTTTTAATGCTACCACTTAGAATTTTCCACCTTTTGACGTGACACTCAATGCTTACTGAGGCAAGAGGGCCAGTTACTCAGCGGAAAGTTCCTTTTAATGATCATTTAAAATTTTCCACCTTTTGACGTGACACCCAATGCTTACTGAGGCAAGAGGGCCAGTTACTCAGCGGAAGATTTGTTTTTATTG
Source organism: Bretschneidera sinensis (assembly GCA_023935145.1). NCBI lineage: Eukaryota > Viridiplantae > Streptophyta > Magnoliopsida > Brassicales > Akaniaceae > Bretschneidera > Bretschneidera sinensis. The sequence goes on along the minus strand of CM043701.1, from coordinate 74,914,150 downwards.
ATCATTAGGAGCATTTTTTTTTTCTTTTTAGGCATGAATCAATATTTTCTATTTTTATATGCTAAAATATCAATCTAATAGGTCATCTAGTTCATAGTTAAGCAAAAGAAACATACAAATCCAAATAACATGTCATACCCCACACAATTATGTGCTAATGTGCTCGTGATAATTTAAGTTAAACTTGTGAATTCTTAAATGCCTAAAGGGCCTAAAGGGCAGTGATCTAGGTTCAAAACTTGATTATTGGCCTATATGTTCAAAGTGTTAAGCTTGCTGATGAAGTCAAATCATAAAGTTTTGTTTAGATCTCAAAAAAAAAAAATTTATTGGACAAAATGAACATGCATTTACCTACGAAAATAGCAAAAAAACAAAAAAACTGTGGGACAAGTGAGTGTGTGAATGTGTCCCTATACCCCCAAACTTAAATTGCACTTTGTCCCCAATGTGTGAGTAGCATGGAAGGATCTGACCTGGGAGATGGAGAGCTATATGGTTGGCATGGCTTGGAGCACGCCCCCAAACTTCAACTGGATGCACTGACACTGTCCTTGAAAAAGAAAAAAAAACAAAGATAAAATGGAAAACAAGTAATAGACAATAATATAAAAGTATAAAATACGAATAATAACATAAACTATAAAAAGGATATGCATTGGGGTGCCTCCCATGAGCGCTAAGTTTAACATCTTCAGCCAGACGTGGTATCCTCTCATTGCTGATCATCAGGTGGTGCAGTCGAAGAGGTACCGGGTGTCGGAGGTAGGCGATCAAGAATGGCCTGCAGCATAGCCTCCTAGCGTGTTAACCGTGCCTCTAAACTATCCATGCCCTGATGCACAAGTGTGGTAGCAGCAGAGACCTCATCGCGAAAAGAGGACAGCTGAGCTAGAAAGTGCTGGGACTCGGTGGGTTACATATCCGAATGGTCCTCCTCACGTACTGGGCTAATGATCGGGGTCTCGGTCTCCATGCGATCCTCCTCAACTCGATCAGCTGCTGGAGCAGGTACTGGGGGTCCTCGTGGCATATGCGAGATGCTGTGTGTCTACTAAGCCTTCTCGAAGAAGGGATGCTCTCGCACTGGCCCGTCACTGTGGGTCCTCTTAATCTCCTTCTTCTTGAGGATGTAGGTGAGTAGGAATGGGAAAGGGAGGCCCCAAGCATTAGCCGTGGTAGTCTGATGGCCATGTACGTGATCCCAAAACTTGTGCAGCTGGCTCCAAATGATAGCCGGGATGGAGTACCAGTGGCCTCTATGGAAGGCATATATAGTTTGGAGAAACTGGTCTCGCCACTGTGTCTTGTGCCCCAATCGACACACGTTACGCTGTAGGATCGTATCAACAAGCCATAGTCGGGGAGGCAGCTTGGACCGGCTGGCCGCATTGTTATACCTGTCGGCATACTGGCCAGCGCACATGTCCGTGATGATTTCGGCCAAGGCAAAAGACTTCGGTTGCTCCTCGATATCAGTGTCCTCATGAGGGGACTCATCAGTGTAATAAAGAGCAGCGGCGATATCGGCACTAGTCACCTCGATGGGCGTGCCCCGGACTGAAGAGGTGAGGACTCTCGGTCTGCTGCAATCGAAAGATAGATGCTCATAAAACTGGACTACGAGCTGGGAGTAGGCAGTGGAGCACACTGGTTTAAACAGCTGCTTCAACCCTCGATGTTGGAATGCTTGGATGGCCCATTGTGTGGTGTCTATGTGCCGGAATATGTCATCGATGGCGAATGTGGTCTCGAACAGCAGCTCTCATTGCTCGATGCTGGGTTGGGATGAGGAGGCACGACTACTTGAGGCACCAGAGGTAGAAATAATTGGTCTTGACATGCTGTGTTCTAGGTTCTGCCTGATTTACGATCGATCTCAATGATGTTCGCTCGATCGCACACTGGATTATGCACTCAATCGCAGATATCGTGCGCTCAATCGCACACAGTCAGGCTTTTCGTCGAACAGTTTATGTGCACCAAAAAGACAAGCTATGTTTTGCAAGTGTGGAACTTGTTCCTAACCCTCTGCAAACGAACAATCACACAATCATTCACAAAATAACATATATGTAGAATGCATTGCATAGTTTCTATTATTAAAATTCGTGTGTGTGTGTAGAGTACCTTATGGATTAATGGGGATGGGAATGGAGGTAATGGTGGTTGACGATGATGGAGGTAATGGATGGTGATAGAGGATGGTGGAAATGGAAGTGTTGATGAATGATGTTGTGTGGTAGTGGTGAGAGGGAGTGGTGCGAGTGGAAACGAGAGTTTCTGAGGGCGAGTGTGCGAGTGATTAGTGACGAGGGAGTGAGTGAGTGTGAGTGTGAGTGAATTTTCAGACTTATAGCTAACCACTGTCTGCCGCGAGTGAGCTCGATCGCATGCGGGGTGCGCTCGATCGCATCTGTGCGCTCGAACACATTTGAAGGACACGCTCGATCACATACCTACGCTCGATCACACTGGGGGATGCGATCGATCGCAAGCAGGGCTTATGGGCACAAATAAAAACTTACCCTAGCTGAAAAAATGATAAATTATTGAAACAATACAACCTTACCATTTGTTAGTGGCCTCAGTACCACTAACCTTACCAGAGGTGCTTGAGCTTAATAGGTGATCTAATTTTTACTTTGCTCAAGCACTCTCTTGCTACCGTGCTAGTTGTTTGGAAGGAGGCACTTAGAGTCCACCTCTTGAAGCTCTAGTGCTTGTGTTTCACCTATATACTGTACTGATTCAAGTGCCAAATCTTCATCTCTTGGAGGAATGTTAATGTCGAGGTAAGGCTTGGCTCTGTGTCCATTGATTGTAAAGAGCTGATTTCCGTTGGGGCCACAGACTTCTAATGCACCATGAGGGAAGACCTTGGTGACCATGTACGGACTGTACCATCTGGATTTAAGCTTGCCTGGGAACAGCCTCAATCGTGAGTCATATAACAGCACCTTTTGTCCCACTTTGAACTCCTTCCGGAATAGTTGTTTGTCATGATAAACTTTTGTTCGCTCCTTGTACAACTTTGTATTCTCATAGGCATCATATCTCAATTCTTCAAGCTCATTTAGATGCAGTTTCCTTTTCTCACCTTCTTACTTCATGTCGAAGTTGAACTGCTTAATGGCCCAATATACTCGATGCCCTAATTCCACCGGAAGATGGCATGCTTTTCCAAAGACTAGGCGGTAGGGAGACATGCCAATTGGAGTCTTATAAGCTGTCCTATATGCCCATAGAGTATCATTTAAGCGTAGAGACCAATCCTTCCGGTTAGGCTTCACAGTCTTTTCTAATATTCCCTTGATCTCTCGATTACTAATCTCCACTTGGCCACTAGTTTGAGGATGATATGCAGTGCCAACTTTATGAGTGATCTCATACTTCCGGAGTAGTTCGGCAAAAGAACGATGATGAAAGTGACTGCCTCCATTACTGATGATTGCTCTTGGAGTTCCAAACCTAGTAAAAATGTTAGCCTGCAAAAACTGGATAACTACTTTGTGATCATTAGTCCTTGAAGGGACAGCCTCGACCCATTTAGACACATAATCCACGCCCACAAGAATATATAAATAACCAACTGAGTTAGGAAATGGTCCCATGAAATCAATACCCTATACATCAAAAATTTCTATTATATGAATATTTTGTAAGGGCATTTGATTTCGGGAAGAGATGTTACCTGTCCACTGGCATTTATCACATGAGCTACTAAAGGAGAAAGCATCTTTAAATAGGTTAGGCCAATAAAAACTAGATTGGAGTACCTTAAGAGCTGTTCGTTTTGCCCCAAAATGTCCTCCATAAGCAAACTGGTGGCAGTGTTGCAATACGCTAAAGTGTTCCTCATCTGGGATACATCGTCTAATGATTTGATCGGGGAAAGTTTTGAAAAGATAAGGATCATCCCAATAGTAATGTCTTGACAGAGATATCAGCCTTTTCTTTTCTTGAGTAGTCATGCCTGGAGGAAAAACTTTAGCAGTTAGATAATTTACTATATCGGCATACCATGGGAGTTTTACCTCTAGTGTGAATAGTTGTTCATCGGGGAAGTTCTCATTCAAAGGTAACTCTTTATCATCACTCTCATATGAGAGTCTTGACAAATGATCCGCAACTACATTCTCACTGCCCTTTTTGTCTTTGATTTCTAAATCGAATTCTTAGAGTAGGAGTACCCATCTGATTAGCCTAGGCTTTGCATCTTTCTTAGAAAACAAATATCTCAAAGCAATATGGTCAGTGAATACAATAACTTTAGAACCAATAAGATATGATCTAAACTTCTCTAAAGCAAAAATAACAGCTAACAATTCTTTTTCAGTAGTAGAATAGTTAAGCTGAGCATCATTTAATGTTCTAGAAGCATAGTAAATAGCATGAGGTACCTTATTGATTCTTTGACCTAAGACAACTCCCAAAGCGAAGTCACTGGCATCACACATTAATTCGAAAGGGAGATTTCAATCCGGTGCCATCATTATTGGGGCAGAGGTGAGAACATTCTTTAAGGTGTTGAAAGCTTGCATACAATCATCATTCCATTCAAACTTGGTATCTTTAGTCAATAGTGCACAAAGAGGTTTCGAGATTTTGGAGAAGTCTTTAATGAATCTTCTATAAAAACTGGCATGTCCAAGGAAACTTCTAATTCCCTTGACCGTGAGAGGGGGAGGTAGCTTTGAAATGATGTCAATCTTAGCTTTGTCTACCTCAATACCTTTGTTTGGAGTTACCCAACACAATACCTTGTTGAACCATGAAGTGACATTTCTCCCAATTCAATACTAAATTACTCTCTTCAGATCTTCTTAGGACATTTTCCAAATGATTCAGTCACTCATCGAAATTAGATCCAAAGACACTAAAATCATCCATGAACACCTCAATATATTTCTCTACCATATCGAAAAAAATGCTCATCATACATCTTTGAAAAGTAGCTGGTGCATTGCATAAACTGAATGGCATTCTTCTATAAGCAAATGTACCGAAAGGACATGTGAATGTAGTCTTTTCTTGATCCTCAGGTGCTATGGCAATTTGATTGTATCCACTATACCCATCCAAGAAACAGTAATAACTGTGACCGGCTAACCTCTCTTGCATTTGGTCAATGAATGGCAGGGGAAAATGGTCTTTTCTAGTTACTTTGTTTAATCTCCGGTAATCAATGTATACTCTCCAACCCGTTGTTTTTCTTGTAGGTATGAGCTCCTCATCTTCATTCTTTACCACGGTAATCCCACTCTTTTTAGGAACGACTTGGACCGGACTCACCCATTTGCTATCTAATATAGGGTAAATGATGCCAACATCTAGTAGCTTCAATATCTCGGCTTTTACTACCTCCTTCATGTGTGGGTTAAGTCATCTTTGAGCATCTCGAGTGGGCTTTGCTTCTTCTTCAAGGTAAATATTATGCATGCACTTTGCTGGACTTATCCCCTTAATGTCAACAATGGTCCACCCAATGGCAGTTTTATGCTCCCTAAGAACTCTTAACAGCTTCCCTTCTTCCCCACTACTCAAGTTAGCAGCTACAATCACAGGTAAAGTCGCATTTTCTCCTAAGTAGGCGTATGTTAAATGCTCGGGTAGCTGCTTTAGTTTCAATGTTGGTGCCTGCACAATGGATGGAAGAAGAGTAGTATTAGTGGGTATGAGAGTTTCAAATGGAGGAGGATACATACTGGAGTATTTTGGAGAAGTCGCAAGTTGGTGCACAGTTGTGATGATGTCATCAGTAACATCTTCATATTCTTGTTCAATATCCATCTCCATGAAGCTATGCGTGAGAGTAGTCTCCAATGGATCAATGTGTTGGACCTGAAAAGCTTTCTCAACAAAGTTTTGTATCATACAAACATTAAAGCATTCCAAGTCATCTTGAGGAAGTTTCATTGCATCAAATATTTTAAACTCTATTTTCTCACCATTTATTTTCATACTCACTATACCCTTTTTCACACAAATCTTAGTGTCAGTAGTTCTTATGAAGGGTCTCCCTAATATGATGGGTAAGGGCATTGGCATAGGGCACTCTTCCATGTCTAATACAATGAAATCAGCCGGTAAAATAAATTCACCAACTTTTACTAAGACGTCCTCGAGAACACCCCTAGGTCTTTTAATACTCCTATCTGCCAACTGTAAGGTAATAGAAGTCGGTTGTAGCTCCCCCAAACCTAGGGTTTCGAATACCGTGTAAGGTAGCAAGTTTACCCCCGCTCCTAAGTCTAGCAATGCATTGTCAAATAGCTGATTACCTATTCTACAGGGAATAGTAAAACTACCCGGATCTTTCAGTTTTGGTGGGAGTTTTCTTAGCAATACAGCACTTACCTCCTCAGTTAATGCTACAGTCTCATGCTCTTGAAATTTTCTTTTATGAGTGCAACAATCTTTTAGGAATTTAGCATAGGCAGGTATTTGGTGAATTGCATCTAATAATGGAATATTAATTTCAACTTTCCGCAAGGTCTCAAAAATATCAAGTAGTTTATTGTCTTTCTTTTGTTTTACTAACCTTTGCAGGAAGGGTGGTGCATTCACCTTCTCCGTCTCACTTACCCTTGATGCTGATGGTATCTCTTTGGATGCTGTTAGAGATTCCACGGATCCGATCACCTTGCCATTTCTCAATGTCGTGACAGCCTTTAGTTGTTGATGCCCCCCCAGGGTTAGGTAATGTTTGAGCTGGGAGCTCCCCTTGCTTTCTACCACTGAGCTCTTTAGCTAGTTGTCCCATTTGTACCTCTAGTCTTTGAATTGCTTGCTCATGTGCTGCATTAGTTTGTTTTTGCTGAGTCATGAACTGTTCTTGTGACGTCACTAGTTGTCTTACTAGACTTTCGAGGTCGTTTTTCTTTGGTTCGGGAGTAGCATGAGCAGTGGGATGGGGGTTCCATTGCTGTCTTTGATTGTTCTGGTTGTTGCTCCACGAGAAATTTGGGTGATTTCGTCATCCGGGGTTGTATGTGTTGGCATATGGGTTGTTCTTCGATGGATAGTTGTTAGGCCCCACATAGTTGACTTGTTCCGAATCTGCAGATGAGTACAAAGGACACGTATAAATGGTCGTATTGAGAACAAATTGCACATACCTGGAGTGGGGTGGATGATAGGCTGGATGAGGCATTTTGAGTAGTCATAGCTTTTACAATCATATCTAGTTTCCTCTCCATTGCTGCCATTTGAGGGGAAGATCCTCCATTTATATTTACCTCATACATTCCTTTACCCTTGGTCACATGTCTACCTCGAGAGGAGAATTATTGGGTGTGATCGCTGAGAGTTTCGAAGAGCTCCATTGCTTCTTCACTGCTTTTCTCCTTCAGGACTCCTCCACAACCTGAATCAACAATACATTTGTTAGTATCATTTAAACCTTCATAAAAGGCTTGTACCAGTTCATCTTGAGGTAGGTTATGGTGTGAGCATTTGAGTAGCAAGTCGTTGAAGTGTCCCCATGCTTCGAAGAAGAGGTCCCCATCCTTTAGTTGGAAGGACTGGATCTCATTCCTCATTTGTCTCGTCTTTTGGGCTGGGAAGAATTTCTTTAGGAACTTACTTGCCAACTCCTCCCAAGTGTGGATGGAAACTGCAGGCAAGGAATTATATCAAAGTTTAGCATTATCTTTCAAGGAAAAAGGGAACAGAATCAACCTTATTCCTTCTTGGTCTAGTCCTTTTATGTGCTGGAACTTGCAAAGATCGAAAAATTCTCGGAGGTGCAAGTGTGGATCTTCGTTAGGAGTGCCTCTAAAATGAGTCAAAGCATTCAAGATTTGCGGAGATATATAATAATTTCTCACCGCCTCAGGTTGATATGCAATGCATGATGGTTGATCAATGTTCCGAGGGATGAAGGAGTGCTTCATCGGTACTCGTGCAGGTGGTTGCTGGTTCTCGAGCTGTTCCGCCATTTGTGTTTCGTTCTCGACTTCTTCTTCGTTCTCCTTGAAGTTGTTCCTTAGCTTTTGTCAGATAGTCCGCTCAAGCTCAGGATCGAGGGGAAAGAATTCTGAATGTCGAGATCGTAGTCCGTGCATAAATCAGAAAAATTGGCTTCAGTGCAGCAGTGCAACTCTGCTGCTCGGGTAACTATCTGTCTTATTTGCGCTCGATCGCACAGAAGGTTGCGATCGATCGCAAGTACCACAAAAGGTGTGATTAAGGTTTGATGTGCCTAAAACAAAAAACAAATAGATTAAGTTTTGGTGAACAATAAAGAAGGTAAACAAAAAAAAAAGTAATAATAACAATGATTAAACGAAAGTAATCCTAAAAGGAACTTTTAGCGCAATCCCCGACAACGGCACCAAAAACTTGTTGAGAGATTATATACCTAAATAATTAAGTAGATAATCGCACTCGGTTTTACTTGCAAGTGCACAAGGTCAACGGTGTAGTATAGTGTGCGAAAGCAATGTCATCTCCACAGGGATTGGTAAAGTTCGGTTTTTATTAGTTTCTTTAAGTAAAAAGAAATAAAATAACTATTGTGTGTGATTTGATAATAATAAAGACATAGGGCTTTGATATCCACCATTAGTCATACTTTCCCAATTTGTATAAGGTATCAGTGCACTAGCCTTATTATGTATACTTACTGTTTGCCAACCTAAGGGCATGGTATCTACTCGTTAAGCTATTGATTTCCCTAAGCAACGAGTTAGGCATGGTATCTACTCTAACTTTTTTCTTCCTTAAGGGATTCAGCATGGTATCTGCTTGAGTTGTTCCTTAAGAAAGCATAAGTACTATGGAAATCGACAACCACATGAGACCTAGGGCATGGTATCTACTCCCGGTTTCCCATGTTGATTAACCCAGGTATCCGGATAAGATATCCCTTGTTACTAATGTTAGACCCAGGACTCGGTCACCCAAATTGATCTAACTAACAGGTCCATACCACATGCATACGCTGGCCATACATATAAATATGAGGAACTTAAATAAGCGCAGGCATTAATCAAGTTAAGCAACATAATAAAAGCTATTGGCAAAGATTTTATCAATGAATATAAATATGGGAATGCATAACTAGGGCTTCAATCGAGCCCTATAAGAAAGTTAGTTACACATACTATCTGAAGTAAACATTATAAATAAACTAAACATTAAGGGAGAAGAATAAACCCGAGAGAAGAGGCGTCAATTCTCTCCCAAGCTCTCAACTCCAAGTAAAAGAAAAGAGAAAAGTGTTTTCTATCTAAGGTGTGTCCTATGTGTGTGAGTTACAAGTGTATTTATAGGTCTTTGAGAAGTACTAAGAGACCCATGAGTTCCTAAACCTTCCTAAAACGAAAATTCTCTTATTTCCAAAATAGGGTTCTGCAGTTTACTGTTCACGCCCATACATGTACACTCGATCGCATATGTCTTATGCTCGATCGTAGTGTGCGCTCGATCCTTCATGTGTGCGCACGATCGCAATGTGCGCACGATCGCATTGCATGGCGCGATCGATCGCAATTTGTCCAGAGAATGCTCCAGGGATTCCAGATCTCTTTCTTTAAGTGCCAAAACTGCTTCTTTTTCTCCAAAACCCTATAAAAACATGTAAAACACACAAATGGAGTAAAAGAGACCAAATTAACGTAATTAAGGACCTAACAAATGTAAATAAGGGGGCTTAAATATGAATATTTAAGCACTTATCAAGGCCCTAGGCAAAGTAAAGCACACTTGGACAGCCTGTTTTAACCCTCTCTTAGGTGTGTGGGTGCAAGGTTGAAATGCACAGCACCACTTAGAAGTGATGGAGGGCCATGATTAAGTGGTAATCATGATCAAAGGGTGAGGATTGAATCTCAAGAATGACCAAGAAGTGGGTGGCTATAAAAGGGGTTTCCTAGCCTCATTTTTCAACAAGATAGAACAACACAAGTTTGTGACATACTTTGAGATCAATTGTAATACAAGAGAGAATTGTGTGAGAGTGCAAAGATCAAACACAAGAGGGACTCATTGTAGTGAGGCAGGTTGTAAAGAGAGAGAAGTCTATATTAGATAGAGAGCATTGTTAGTTCTTATCTTCTTTCTTTCTTCTCTTCTTGGTTTTTTCAAGAACTTGAGCTTCTTGAAGAGGGTTGTTGTATTTGTAAAGAACCATTAATTTAGTGCAGAGAGTTCGGAGGAACTCACGGGGACATAGGCACATTGTCAAACCTCGATAACAAATTGCTTGTCTTCCTTCTTTCTTTGATTTTCTGTTCTTGTCTTTGATTGCTGTATTTCTTTCTACAAGTCATTCTAGACTTGAGTGTTTGGAAGATCACCACCTGGGCATCTTGTTAAGGTGATTTCCAACAGTAATGATCAAAGCAGCAATGAAGGATGGTCTCTATGAGATGATCAGAGACACGGACATCAAGGATCAAGCAACAAGCTTGATGGCTGAGATGGATAAGGCGGTTCTTTGGCATAAACGCTTAGGACATATAAGCGAAGAAAAGCTATAAGATCTCAGCAAGAATGGGTTACTTGATGGTGACAAGGTAGAGAAACTTGATTTCTGCAAGAGCTGTGTTCTTGGGCAGCAACTTCGGGTCAGCTTTAACACTGGAGTACACAAGTCTAAGGGCATTCTTGACTACATTCATGCAGACCTTTGGGGACCAGTAACGACACCAACACAGGGAGGTAACTTTTACTTTCTCTCTTTAATTGATGATTATTCAAGAAAGGTTTAGGTTTATTTTATTAAAAATAAATCAGATGCTTTGAATAAATTAGTGGTGTGGAAAAAGCTGGTGGAGACTTAAATGGGCAGGGTAGTTAAGGGGATAAGAACTGATAATGGCTTAGAAATTCTTAACCAAGAACTTGATCAATTCTGTAGGTTAAATGGCATTCTAAGACATAGAACGGTTGTGAAAACCCCTCAGCAAATTGGAGTTACTAAGAGGATGAATAAGACCCCTTATGGAAAAGGTTAGGTGCATATTAGATGGATTTGGATTACCTAAATGTTTTTGGGGGGAAGCAGTGTCTACTGCTGCATATTTGGTTAATAGATCACCCTCTATGATTGTGTACCATAAGACTCCCAAAGAGATGTGGAGTGGGAAACCCCTTGAGTTGAACAACCTTAGGACTTTTGGGTGTTCTATATATGCATAACAAAAGGATGATAGACTTATCCCAGGATCTAAAAAATATGTGTTTCTAGGATATGGGGAAGGGGCTAAAGGGTATAGGTTGTGGTCCTTAGAACAAGAAGGATTAAGACTCATAATAAGTAGGGATGTTATTTTTAATGAATTTTTATTTCCCTACTTGGACAAAACTAAGCCTGCAGGGGCTAGTGAGCAAACCAGTTCGGTATTTGTGGAGCATAGCATCAAGGAGAATTCAGTTCAGGTAGAGCAAGGAAAGCAAGAGGGTTCGGACCAGGTAGAGCCCATTGATGAATGCCAAGCTTAGGACACTTATGAGGAGGCTGAACTAAAAGAAAATGATGCAACAAGTCAGACGGACTATCAGCACACAAGAGACCGAGAAAGAAGGCTGGTCAAACCACCTTCAAGATATGGGTTTGCGGATGCAGCAGCTCCTTGGACAGAAGGAGAGATGAGTGAACAAGAGACTTATATTAATGCCATGGGATGTAAGGATTCGCCAAGATGGAAGATAGCTATGGAGGAAGAAATGGATTCTTTGAGGAAGAGCAACTTCTAGGAATTGGTGCACATTCCAGGAAAACAGAAAGTTGTGGATTATAAGTGGACTTATAAGATCAAAGAAGGGTACCCTCCAGTAGATAAAGTCTGGAATAAGGCTAGGCTGGTGGCGAAAGAGTTCACATAAAGGAAAGGCATGGATTTCACAGAAACTTTCTCACCTGGACATAAGGTTGATGAAGTGGTGATTATCCTCATCTAAGCCAATGATATGCTATTGGTTCGAAACAACAGGGAAAGGATGAAAAGGTTTACATCTCAACTCAGTGAGAAGTTCGAGAGGAAGGATCTCAGCCTTACACAAAAGACCCTTGGTATGAGAAGAATTCAGGAAAGAGAGAGAAACGAGTTGAAGGTTTCTCGGTCTTCCATGGAAGATGGTAAACCAGTGAAGGTTCCTCTTGCTGGTCATTTCAAGTTCTCCAGCGAGCAATGTCCTGGACTGGATGAGGAGAAGAAGGAAATGGTAAAGGTCCCTTACTCTAGTGCGATTAGACCAGTCATGTCCATGATGGTAAGCACTAGACTCGACATTTCTCAAGCAATGGGTGTTCTCAGTAGATTTATGAGTAATCCTGGAAAGAAGCATTGGCTTGGGATAAAGTGGTTGCTAAGGTATTTGAAGGCTCAGTGGCAGTTGGTGGTAGCACTCTCAACAACGGAGGCAGAATACATTGTGGCTTCGAAAGCCATAAAGGAGGCTATGTGGTTCAAAGGGTTGTTGGACGAGTGGATGGTCCTAAAAGAGCAGGTGGTGGTGTCTTCGGATATCCAAAGTGCGTGGCACTTGTGGAGGAATTCGGTGTTCCATGAGAGGACAAAGCATATAGATGTTTGGTATCATTACATTTCGAAAAATGGTATAAAAGGATGCATTCATGTTGATAAGAAGTTCACGGGAGAAAGTCCTACAGATTTAGGTGCCAAAGTTCTACTTCTAAGAAGGTTCAATCATTCCCTCAAGATGAGTTTGGATCCTGAAGTTCTTTGCACAATGGGTTCGGTTTTAAACACTTAGATAAAGGTAGAGATTGTTGGTATTTGTCTAAGGTTTAAACATTGTCTAAGGTTTAAACATGGTTAAGGTTTAAACATGGTTAGAAAAGGTTTGAAGAACTTAAACATGGTTGGAAGAGGTTTGAAGAAGGTCAAGCATCAAGTCTTTCAATCCTCAGCACACTAGGAGTGTGCCTCAACATGCAAGAAACAAAAAGGGTCCAGCAAAATGAGTATGCACACTAGGTCAGGCCGCGGCCCTCCCTAGTCTACGCCACAGCGTCCAGAAAAGGAGGAAGCTGGTGGAAGGCCAAGGTCGCGGGGCCCAGAGAAGGATGAAGGTGTGCTCTGCCTTAGGCCGTGGCGCCCCCTGTTTAAGGCAAGGCACCCCCTGTTTAAGGCCGTGACGCTAGGCACACTGAAGAAAGGTTGTTCAGCCTCTTGTTAGGTGTGTGGATGCAAGATCAAAACACATAGGATCACTTAGACTTGATCGAAGGCTAAGGTTGATTAGTCCTTAAGATCTAAGGGTGGAGAATGACACTCAAGATTGGACAAGAAGTTGGTGCACTACATAAAGGGTCACCTAGCTTCATTGTGATATGAGATTATGAATGTAATATGATAGAAGCACAAGAGTGTATGTGTGATAGAACATGTGAATGAGAGAATTGTATAAGAGTGCAAAGACACAAACATACAAGAGGGACTTATTGGAGAGGCTGGTTGTAAAGAGAGAGATTAGTATAGAAAAGGGATTTAAGGGACTTGTTAGTGGAATTTCCAATGGGGAAAGTTATAGGGTAACTCAAGACCTTATCACTTTTTTGTTCTCTTCTTGGTTTCTTCAAGAACTTAGACTTCTTGAAGAGGTGTTGCTGATTGTAAGAACCTACTGATAAGATAGTGCAGAGAGTTCGGAGGAACTCACGGGGATGTAGGCTATTGCTGAACCTCGATAACAATTGTTGTGTCTTTCTTTCTTGCTTCGTGTGCTGTTTCTTTTCTTTACAAGTCATTCTAGACTTAGGTGTTTGGAAGATAACCACCTAGGCATCTTGTCAAGGTGATTTCCAACAAAATCTTTCACATATATATTATTTTAATTCTATGTCATATTTATTAAATCACTTTTTTACCCTTACTTTACGAATACGAGTATTACAATTCTACCCACCTTATAAAAATTCCGTTCCCGAAATTTCCTTACCTAACTCAAGAACAATTGTGAATAATATTTCTTCATAGTTTTCTCATGCTCTCACATAATCTCTTCAACATATTTATTCCATCATGGAACTTGAATTAATGGAATTACTTTATTACACAAGAATTGTTCTTTTCTGTCTAAATTTCTCATTGGTACTTGTATAAAAGTCAAACCTTCCTGGATTTCTACAACTTGGCTCGAAATATTATGAGATTCATCGTGTAAACACTTTCTCAAAAGTGAAACATGAAACACATTGTGTAACTACTTCAACTTTGGAGGCAATTCTAGGCTATACGCGACTAGCCCAACTTTCTCAACAACCTCATAGGGTCCCACATACCTCGGACTCAACTTTCCTTTCCTGTTTAAATCTCAATACACCTTTTCATCGAGATATTTTTAAATACACCTAACCACCTATTTGAAACTCGAGAGGTCTTCTCCTATTATTAGCATAGCTATTCGGTCTACTCTGTGCTACTTTACGATTCTCTCTAACTAGTTTGATCCTCTTAGTTCTTCACTCAATAATTTATGGACCAAATATCTTTCTCTCTCCAACTTCTTCCCAGCATACTGGAGTTCTACATCTCCTACCATATAAGGCCTTAAATGGTGCAATCTCAATACTAGTTTTATACTAATTATTATAAGCAAATTCAATCAAGGGCAAGTAAACATCCCAACTTATTGAGAAACTTATCACATTTGCCCTTAATATATCTTCTAGTACTCTAATAATCCTTTTTGTCTGCTCAACTGTTTGAGGATGAAAAGTTGTAATAAACTACAACTGTGTACACATGGCTTTCTGAAAGCCTATCCAAAACCAAAATGTAAATCTAACATCTTTAGATGACACTATGCTTAATAGTACCCCATACCACCTCATAATCTTAGCTACATAAAGTTCAACCAACTTTTTAGGATTCCAATTAGTTTTAATTGGAAGAAATTGAAATGACTAAAAAAGTCTATCTACTATCACTTGCACTGTATCGTGAACTCTCTGAGTATGAGAAAATCTAGAAACAAAATCCATACTCACATTTTTCTATGGCCATTCAAGCATAAGAAGAGGTTGTAGTAGGCCTCCCGGATGTTTATTCTCTAACTTCACTTACTGACAAACCAAACATCTAGAAATATATTAAGCAACATCTCTCATCAATCCTGACCACCAGTAATTCTGTCTCAACCCTCTATACATCTTATTGTTACTGGGGTGCATCGAATATACATCATCATGTACCTCTCTCAATATCTTCTTTCTCAACTCCACATCATTAGGAACACAAATCCTATGTTCCAATACCAAAATACTCTCATTTCAAATTTTGAACTCATATTGCTTTCTAGTAGGCACTCAATGCTTAATCTTTTCTATCTCTTTATCTCTACCTTGCATCTCTAACAAGCATTTTACTATGGATGATTGTACAACCATATTGTTAACATTGATCCTCTATCACTGATATTTAACTTCATTCTTATCTCTCTTAATCTATCATTAATTACACATCATGACTTGTAATAGTAGTCACTCTTCTTGTAGATTTTCTACTCAATGCATCAGCTACCACCTTTGTCTTTTCTAGATGATAGTGAATTGTACAATCATAGTCACTAATCAACTCCATCCACCATCTTTGCCTCAAATTTAACTCTCTGTATAGGTAAGTATGTGAAACTCGTATGATCAATAAATATCTCACAAGTGGCTCCATACAGATGATGTCTCCAATCTTTAAAGTAAACATTATGAGATAAGAATCTTCTATAATAACTAGTTAACTCCAAGAAGATTCTAATCTCAGTCACATTAGTTAGTCTCTACCAACTTAATATTGCCTCTACCTTTTGTGGATCAACTGTTATGCCATTTCCAGATATTACATACCCCAAGAAAGTTATCACATTCAGCCAAAATTCACATTTTGAAAATTATAACATACAATCTCTCTTTCATCAAAATCTTCAACACAATTTCTAACTATTTTACTGGCTCTTCCTTAGTCTTAGAATACACCAAGATGTTATCAATGAACACAACCAAAAGATTATCAAGAAATGGTTTAAACATTTTATTCATCAAGTCCATGAGTGTTGCAGGAGCGTTAGTCAATCCAAATGACATCACAAGAAACTTATGACCATAACGTGTCCTAAAAGCAGTCTTAGGCAAGTCTCCCTTCTCTATCCTCAATTGATGATAACCCAATCTCAAGTCTATTTTTGAAAACACCCTCGCTCTCTACTATAGTTCAAACAAAGCATCCATTCTGGACAAAAGATATATTTTTTTCTTAACAGTTATTTTATTCAGCTGTCTGTAATCTATACATAACCTCATCATTCCATCTTTCTTCTTCACAAACAATACAAAGGCTCCCCATGGTGACACACTTGTTCGAATAAATTATTTGCCTAACAATTATTAAAGTTGAACCTTCAGTTCTCTCAATTCAATAGGTCTTATTCTGTAGAGTACTATTGAAATAGGTTCAGAAACTAGAATCACATCCATGAAAACTCAATCTCTCGACTAGAAGGTAAATTAGGTAACTCATTCAGAATTACATTTGATAATCTTTCACCACTAAAATTTCTTCTAACTTCCTATTTTCCTTTTTAGAATCCATTATGTATGCCAAATACTCCTCACAACCCTTCTTCAATCATCTACTAGTAGTCCGAGCAAAATAAGATAGCTCGAGAGTATCTTATGTTCTTCTTGAAAGTTAAACTCTTCTTGTCATATCTTGAACAACACATTCTTTCTAAAACAATCAACCATATTCAAAGGTAATAAATCAGCTTTAGATTCTCTATTACTGATACGAATCACCAAACCCTTGTAACCATTTATGATTATCATTCTATCGTTAGTAGGAACTTCAGCAATACTATTATGCATCAAATGACTAATACAAGCATCAATAAACTTCATATATACATTATGTGCAAAATAATGGGTTGCAACAAGATCAACCAACATTGATATGTCCACCTTTTCTACATATAAAGCACTTCAAATTAGGATAATTTTGGGATACATATCTTATCTGAATACACCTATAACAAACTTTTATCTCTCGATCATACATCAGATTACCACTTCCCCTTGGTGGCATACTTACTTCCATTGTCATGACTCCCAGTTCCCATAACCTGTCTCCCAAATCTAAGAGTCCCACCAATATTACTCTGAGCTACAGAAGCAACAAATCTTGCTTGCCTTTGACTCTGTACTATAGTTCCTTGTAACAAGGAACGCCCCATCTGAGGGGGTCTCTCATCTTGTACACTCATACTATCACTACCTCTAGAACCTTCATGTCTAAGCATCTTTAACCACTCTTTCTCTTTCCCTCAAACTCCATAAGATCTTTCCCAATCTGAAGTGCTATATCAACCAACCTGACATAATTCATATGCCTCATGTAAGATAGTTTTGATCAAATTTTAAAACATAGTTCATCTGTGAACTTCTTACACTTTTTCTCCTCTAGGTTTATTATTTCCTGTACAACCATTGACAAGACCACAAATCTGCTATCATACTGAGCCATAATCAACACATTTGCCTTAAATAAATAAAATATCTATCTTGTTGGGCTCTAAAGGTATAAGGAAAGTATTTATTAAGGAAAACCTCCTTAAACCTATTCCAGGTTAAAGGTTTATTAACATATGCACTTACCCTAGGAAGAGTATCCTCCCATCATTCTAAGCTTCTCCTTCTAACTCAAATGAAGCAAAGGCAACCCTCTGCCTGTTAGTTACTAGTAAAGTACCAAATAATATCTCTATATGTTTCACCCATAGCTCAGGTAAGGATTCATAAATCCTTTAAACAACAAAGCATTCAACTTAATATATTTAATAAAACAATGTCCCTGCAACTCATGTATAAACTCACCTTTCCCCTTTTGAAAGTCTACCATTTTTGGATTTAAAATAATCTCAGGCAATACTATAACCTGTTCATCAAGTCTATGCTATAGACTATCAATTCTATCATTTATTACATTCATTTTCTCAAGAGCATGAGTAAGAACTTCTCCTAGCTTATCTCTTTCCACTATAGATTTTATCATACCCCTACTAATATCAATTATATTGTCAACACATTCCCTTCTAGGAACCACAGACTCAAACTCAACTTCCATCTCAACCTCAGCTTGTTTAAAAAATTAGGGCCTACCACGCCCTCTCAGGTCAACAATTTTAACTCTAGCTCTAGCACGTCCACGTTTTATCCTCATACTATTCATCAAGATATAATTTATTTTAATCTTCTACTTTCTTTCTTTTTATGCAGTCTGCTGAATGATAAAACTTAATGCTCTGATACCAAAATTTTAACAACCCATCCCGGGTTGGCCACCCCCGAGACGGTGTTGTCACATTTTGAAAATCCCAACACGACACATATATGCAACAATAAAAATAATACAACTGCAATTGTTTACATTGATCCTCAACCCTTAATAAGGGAGATACATTATTCAGATCTCAACTTAAACATTTTATACAACATAATATGCATGAATATTTACAAATAAAGTTTTATTTTATTTTCTCATTAGTCTGAGAATGTGAACAACGTGGCTTACAGATAATGACTTCGTCTGAATCTTAACTCACCAAATTATATGTCCTATCTTCAACTTGAAATCATTGTACAATGAGGAGTGAGTTTCACAAGCTCGGTGAATTAAACTTACTAGAAGTATTCAATTTGTATAAGCAGTCTTCCAATATTTATTCGTCTAAATGTTATATATTTTGATAATAACATTATGTTATCACTACTTATATCAATTCCCCATTCTTTATAAATCTCTTATTTTCATATAATTAATCATCATTTTGAGACTATCAATTCTATCACATAATTACCTCATTATGAGGTTCACAACATATAATCAGTCACCGAGATAATTCTAATAATTTTATATTTCCATATTTCTTCTCAACATAATTGTCTCTCTGTGTGACTCATTCATCTATCAATAAATTTACAATCATGAATAGTACTTTAGCATCTCAAGTAATAACAATCAATATTTAAGCAATTGCAAAGCATGAATTTAAATGTTATTATTATTGGGAATGTCTTCCCACATGTCGACATGTTTTTATCTTAGATCGACTGCCTTCCCGGTTCTTTCATTCTCATTTAGACCGGCTACCTTCCCGGTTCTTTTATTATCATTTAGACCAGCTGCCCCCTAGTTCTTTTATTTTCATTTAGACCAGCTGCCTTCCCAGTTCTTTTATTTTCATTTAGACCGACTACCTTCTCGGTTCTTTTATTTCATGCATATGCATATGAATAATGATATGAAATATGCATATGAACAATAATATAGAAATAAGCATATATTCAAACATTCAAATTAGCTATCCTAATTATTCTTAAATTATTATTTGAAAAATTCCACTAAATTCCTCTCCTTATAAATCATATCAAATCATCAACCATAGCTTGTCAAGAATTTCACTTATCGCCTTTATTATTAAATCAACTCATTATTCCAGTAATATTAATTCTCATAAAATAATTCTCTACACATCCACTATTCCTATCATACCTATCAACCAACTTTCATCTATCACCAAATCATAAGTTAATGATTTATTCAAATACTATCACTATATATTTCATATTTATCTTGATTACTTAAAGTAAATCTATCTCACCACATAGCATTTAGAGCTACCCGTGGATCATGTCCTTGCCTTTCTTGCTCCTTTAAGAAATTTTCCTCGATTGCTGATCTTCAACACATGACATAATATTTATATTAAAATTTCTAATTTATTCATCAATTTCTCCATAATTCACACCCTTTGAAAATTCTACATTGAATTCCGAGAAATTTCATGTATGCTAAATTTCAAAAAAATTAAATTCATATTATTACCTTTTATTTTTCTGAGAGCTTTTCGTAACTCTCTATAAAATTCTCCCGTAAACCTCTTCAAAATTTTACCCTTTTAGCCTTTTTTTCGGTCCCCAAATGTTAAAAAAATTGAGTAATTTGATTTGAAGTTGAAGAAAACCAAACAGGATTTGGTAAAACTAATAAAACAAATTAATTAGAAACGATTTTTACAGAATTCTTTAATAGCGGCACAGTTTTAATTCTGCTGAGTGTTTTTACCTTTCTCAAATTTTTGATTAGTGTCAAAGGTGACAACACCTGTATACTTAGGTGTCTAGCATTTTTTTTTACCAAACTTTTTTTTTATTTCTGTTTTTTTTCTTTTTTCTTTTTTTTCTTTTGTCCTCCTGGATGCTTTCATTTTTTTTTTCATTTTCATTTTCCTTTTTCTGTTTCTTTACACCATCATGCGTTTGTTTTTTTTCAAAAGAATTATTTTATTTAATAATAAATCTTTCACATATATATTATTTTAATTTCATGTCATATTTATTAAATTACTTCTTTACCCTTACTTTACGAATACGGATATTACATGTTATGGCCTTATTTCAAGAGTGTTAGTCTTTTAATGGTCATAACCCTACGTAAGGGTATGGTGGTGCTATGTGATATAAATGGTGAAGGTCACATTATGGGCCACACTTTCTTCACCAACCCTTATGCCTTTGAGAATAGTCGTAAAGCCGAGTTTTGGCGCCTTCAACGAACCTTTGTTTTAGCTACCAAAGAGAGGGCTTCGAGGATAGATTATATGGATTTGACAGATGCCTTAGCAATGTGAACGTGCCAGACAATCTTTCTCTGCCTCCTTTCCTTGAGCCTAACTTTTTACGAGAATCCTCAAGAGTTGCATGAGCTTCAAGAGTGTACAATCGAGGTCTGACCTATCCTTTGAAGGACTGGTACAACCATGTGGAGATCATCAATAGGTTAGTGATGCAAGCTTGATCACCGTGCACCTGACCTAGTCTGATTGACTAGTCAATAAGGTCAACACTTAGAGATGAACACGTGGAATCTTGTGGGAATGCCTCCTAAATAGATTCTAAGCTACATTAAAAGGAATAGTGAATTCTGAAATGCATAAAGAAGAGTGAATTCTGATGCGTCTTGGTGGTAAGAATATAACCCAAAGTTTATGAGGATTATGTAACAAAGCTAAAAAAATTATGGATAAAATTCCATGGATCTTACATGTTGTCAAAGTTGCAGTATGACTATAGTAAGAATCCAAAAGTTTCCACTTAACAAGAAAAGTGGTGAGACATGTGTCAAGTGATTAGGTTCAGTTATGTAGTTAGGATTCTAGTAAGAATGTTTGTTGACCACCAAGGTAATAATTAGGAATCTTGGGACAAGTGTCCTATAGTTGTACTATTGGAAGTTTTTCATTGTTATTGTTAGAAGGAGTGGTAAAAATGCTGTGCACCAAGAGTTCAAGTGGTTAGCAATGGTTATAGACCTGTTTTGTTTATAAATAGTAAAACTATTGATGTAGTCAAATAGTTATGTACAATAGGTTAATTTAATGCATTTGCACTTAATTTTCTTAAATTCCAGCCATTTAATTTCATATTCTGTACATTGTTGCACTTGCCCTTCAATTATTTAATTTTCAGCAATTTAAATCATGTCCATCTTTACATTTTAGTATCTTTACTTTCAAGTTTTAGTTTTGGATTTTAACCCAAAAATGCAACAACTCATTGCAATTTTTATTTT
Source organism: Bretschneidera sinensis (assembly GCA_023935145.1). Lineage (NCBI taxonomy): Eukaryota > Viridiplantae > Streptophyta > Magnoliopsida > Brassicales > Akaniaceae > Bretschneidera > Bretschneidera sinensis. The sequence goes on along the minus strand of CM043701.1, from coordinate 74,892,554 downwards.
GAGTCAACAACGTTATTTGCAATCATCTTGATTTCAAAACCTTTATCCAAAACACATAAACAAATTGGCACTCTCGCAATTCATTTACATAAAAATTGATGAAAGGTCTCATGAACAACTATATGTTTTTATCTTAGTCTGAGTTATATGGACAGAGTGCCTCGAGGCGAGTTATATGGACTGAGTGCCACGAGGCGAGGTAGGTAATGATTTCGAGTGATACAAACTGCATGTGAAAAAGAGCAAGTCGTAGATGCGTATCCATCAACAGGGAAGAAGAAATGAGAAGAATTTAAGTAAGATGAAGATTGTAAGTAAGAGGAAGAGAAAGGGGATTCCAAGGAGATCCGGATCATGGCATATAATAAATAATTTTTAATCCCTACGTGTTCCGATCAAATGCCTTTTGAGTCCTTTTTAGATCGAGGTAGATCAAATCCAAAGTAGCTAATTTGAGAATATTTGGAAGTGAATTTTTATATGGAATACACATATATACCTAATTTGACACCTGAACAATTTTGTAGCTATAGGACACAATATCCAAAGTAGCATTGTTTGCCCAAAAATCTTGTTGGACCATTTAGATCCTTTCAGTCGTTGGGATTGTTTAACATGCTTGCATTCGTTGTTATGGGAAAACATCAACTCATGAGGCAAGATCTCAAAATATACCTCGTTATAGTTTGTACAGTGTAATACATGGTTAATATTCAAAATAAACAAATTAGTTTCATAAGATTGTTTATGAATAACATAGAGAAAAATCTATAGTCAATTCACGTTAGCCAATCTAATAAGAAGACAAACAAGAAATCTAATGGAACTATCAAAGTTGAGCACTATTCTAAAGAGAAATAATTGATAAAATGAAAATACAAAATAAAAAGACTTCATAAATACCCACATATCTATTTCAATTGATTTATATCTAATCTATTCTGAGTTTTTAAAGTGTAATTCAAGGTTAAAACATTCAAAATAATCAAATTGATTTCATTAGATCATTTATAAATAACAAAAAGAAAAATCAACAGTTAATGCTCCATAAACAATCTACTAAGTAACACACAAGAAATCTAATGGATCTAAGAAAGTTGAGAACTACTCGAAATAGAAATAATTAATAAAATGAAAGCATGAAAATAAATTACTTCAATAATACGCAAATCAATCTACTGCATTTGATTTATATTCAAATTAAATGAAGACAAGGGAATACGAAATAAAACTTCTTCAATTTTTTTATTTAAAAAATGAATAAGTTCCTTATCAAACCTTGCAAAAGAATTCTTCATGCAATCTGGGTGAGCTCTGATATTATAACAAAAGGTCATGATTATTTAGAAAAGAAAAGAATAAATTATATTAAAGTTTGTGTATCACTAAAATCAAATGAGCAAAAAATTTGTCAATGATAGTACGATTATTTATGATAGATGGGAAAAAGGAAAGAAAAAAAAAAAGATAGAAATTAACCCTGTAGGATGAGAAACTGTATAGCCTGTATATTAATGGCTAACTTACAGACAACTAAGCGCTTGGATTACTTTTCCCTTGATGGGAGTTAATCTCTATTAAGGATGCTTTAATTCCAAAACATATTGAAAGATATTTATTCTTCAAATACGAAACTTTTAATCTTATTTCCAAAATAAGGGCTTTTATGCCATATATGCAAGCATAAAAGCTCATGTCATTTATTTCATTCCATTTTCTTTATTTGGTGTATCATTGTTTTCTCTCTACTATGAAATAGAAAATTGACTCTATCTAGACACCTTAAACATCGTTATCTTGTCTAGGATTTAATACTTTCGACTGCTAGGGAAGAACTAATAAGCACTTTATTTATTTATTGACAGCTATTTGGCCTCGCTTCTGGAGACTGCTTCTACTATTTCTATTTCCAAGAAGTAGAAGCAACGTCAAATACATTTTTTTCATCGGCTTTTTATAAATAGAAGCAGAATATGGAAAAGTTCTAAAAATAGCTTATTTTGGACCAAAAGTAGATATTGAGTTTTGTCAATGATATATTAAAAAACTAATATCTGATTATGCAATGGTGGCTTTTGGAAAAAGAGTACTCTAATGCATGAATATTTACAAATAAATTTTTTATTTTATTTTCTCATTAGTTTGAGGATGTGGGTACGTACGTGGCTTACAGAAAATGATTTTGTCTGGCTCTCAACTCACCAGGCTATTTGTCCTGCCTGTTACCTGAAATCATTGTACAATGAGGGATGAGCTTCACAAGCTTAGTGAATTAAATTTACTAGAAGTATTCAATTTGTATAAATAGTCCTTTAATATTTCATCATTTATATCTCATATGATTGGATAATAGCATATAGTCTAACATTTAGATAGTTCCTATATATCATACTTCTATGTTTCTTTCTCATCATAAATGTCTCTCTGTGAGACTCATTCATCTATAAAAAAATTTATAATAACCACAACACTTCAGTAATACAATCAATATTTAAAACAGATGCAATACATGAATTATTATTAGGGAACGTCTTCCCACATGTCGATATGTTTTTATCTTAGACCAGCCCCCTCCTGGCTCTTTCATTTCCAGCATATACTGGCTGTCACGGTTTTCATTTATTTCCAGTATATATCTGCTGTCATAGTTTTCATTTATTTCCAGCATATACCGGCTGTCACGGTTTTTCAATTAAACTGCCCCCTCCTGATTCTTTTGTTTCATGCATATGCATATGAAAAATGACATGAAATATGCATATGAACAATAATATAAAAACAAATATGGGTTCAAATATTTAATTTAACTATCCTGCCTTCCCTTAAATTTCTATTTGATCAATTTCATTAATTTCTTCTCCTCAATTAGTCAAGAATTTCATTTATCACCTTCACTATTAAATCGACTCATTATTCTAATAATATCACTTCTCACATAATAATTTTCTAGACGTCCAATATTCCTATCATACCTATTAATCAATTTTTCATCTATCAGCAAAGCATAAGCTAATAATTATCACTAGATATTTCATTTTTATCTAGATTACTTAAAGTAAATCTAACTCACCACATAGCACTTAGAGCTACCCGTGGATCACCTCTTTACCTTTCTTGCTCCTCTCAGCAATTTCTCCTGGTTGCTGATCGTCAACACCTGACATAATACTAAATTTCTAATTTTTTCTTCAATTCTTCAAAATTTACACCCTTTGAAAATTCCAACTTTAAATTTCGAGAAATTTCAGGTATGGTAAAAAAATTTTAAAAATAAACTTCACGTTACCTTATGTTTTTCTTAGAGCTTCCCGTGACCCTCTATAAAAATTTCCCGTAAACCCCTTCAAAAATTTTCTCTTTCAACCTTTCTTTTAGTCCCCAAGTGTTCAAAGAAAAATTGTAATTTAAATCGTAGTTGAAGGAAAACCAAACAGGATTTGGAAAGTAATAAAATAAATTACGTTATATATATATATATATATATATATATATATATATATATATATATATGCAAACATTTTTGTAGCTTAGCAACTCCCCAAAATGCTCTGCGCAAGGGGGCCTTGCTGCCGTACATGCAGCAAGGTCTCATCCTCCTGGCAACACGTGTTGCCACCTGCTACCAGATTTTTTTTGAATTGTTTTATACAAATTTAACTTTTCGCATTTAAATATATATATTATTTTAACTCTATGTTATATTTATTAAATTACTTCTTTACCCTTACTTTACGAATACAGGTATTACAATTCTACCTACCTTATAAAAATTTCGTCCTCGAAATTTCCTTACCTAACTCAAGAAACAATTTTAAATAATATTTCTTCGTAATTGTCTCATGCTTTCACATAATCTCTTCAACATCCTTATTCTGCAATAGAGCTTAAACTAATGAAATTATTTTATTATACAAGACTTGTTCTTTTCTGTTTAAAATTCTCACGGTTACTTGTATAAAAGTCAAATCTTTCTGAATTTCTACAGCCTGGCTCGAAATATTATGAGATTTATCAGGTAAGCGCTTTTACAAAAGTGAAACATGGAATACGTTATGTCACTACTTCAATTTTGGAGGCAAATTCAGGCTATTCACAAGTAGCCCAACTTTCTCAATAACCTTATAGGGTCCCACTTACCTCAGATTCAACTTTCTTTTCTTTTTGATCCTCAACACACCTTTTGACGGAGATATTTTTAATTACACTCAATCACCTACTTGAAATTCAAGAGTTCTTATTCTATTATTAGCATAGCTATTCGGTCTACTCAGTGCCACTTCATGGTTCTCTCTAACTAATTTGATCCTCTCAATTGATAACTCAATAATTAATGGACCAAATATATTTCTCTCCCGCTTCTTCCTAACATATAGAAGTTCTACACCTCCTACCATACAATATCTCAATCAGTGTCATCCTAATACTAGTTTGATACTGATTATTATAAGTAATTTCAATCGATGGCATGTAAGCATCCCAACTTACTGAGAAACCCATCACATTTGCCCTTAACATATTTTTTAGTACTTTCTGTCTGAGCATAAAAAATTGCATTAAATTGTAAGTGTGTACTCGTGGCTTTATGAAAGTCTCTCCAAAACCAAGATGTAAATCTAGCATCTCTATTTGACACAATGCTTACTGGTGCTCTATACAATCTCACAATCTCAACTACATTCCTCTTCAATCCTGACCACCAGAAATTCTGTCTCAATCCTCTATACATCTTATTGTTACTCAGGTGCATCGAATATTCATCATCATGTACCTTTCTCAATATCTTCTTCCTCAATTCCGCATAATTGGGAACACAAATCCATGTTCCAATACCAAAATACCCTCATTTCAAATTTTTACACTCATATTGCTTTCTAGTAAGCACTCAATGCTTAATCTTTTCTATCTCTTCATCTCTACCTTGCATCTCTAAAGAATTTTACTATGAATGACTGTACAAACATATTCGTTAACCATAATCTTCTATCACTGATATTCAAGTTCATTCTTATCTCTTTTAAATCTATCATCAATTTCACATCAGGACTCCCAATAGCAGTTAACCTTCTTGTAGACTTTCTATTTAATGCATCAACTATCACCTTCATTTTTTTCTAGATGATAGTGAATTGTACAATCATAGTCACTAATCAACTCCATCCACCATCTTTGCCTCAAGCTCAACTCTCTCTAGGTAGGTAAGTACGTCAAACTCTTATGATCAGTGAATATCTCACAAGTGGCTCCATACAGATGATGTCTCCAATCTTTAAATTAAACATTATGGCAGCCAGCTCTAAGTTATGGGTACTCTCACGATTCCTTAATTGCCTAGAAGCACACACCATTACCTTCTAATGTTGCATCAACACATATCTCAACTCTTGATGGGCTGCATCACTAAATACTACATATCCTTCATCACCAGAAGGAAGCACCAATATTGGAGCTGTAGTCAATTTCTCCTTTAGTAATTGGAAATTTCTCTCACACTTCCCACACCATACCAATCTTATATCTTTCCTGGTTAATCAAGTCAACAGTACTACAATAATAGAAATTTTTAAAAGGAATCTTCTATAATGAGCAGCTAACCCCAAGAAGATTCTAATCTCAGTTACATTAGTTGGTCTCTCCTAACTCAACATTGCCTCTACCATTTGTGGATCAACTATTATGCTATCTCTAGATATTACATGTTCCAAGAAGGTCATTTCATTCAGTCAAAATTCACACTTAGGAAATTATAGCATATAACCTCTCTCTCCTCAAAATCTCCAACACAATTTCTAAATGTTTTGCATGCTCTTCCTTATACACCAAGATGTTATTAATGAACACAACCACAAGATTATCAAGAAATGGTTTAGACATTTTATTCATCAAGTTCATGAATGTTTCTGGAACATTAGTCAATCGAAATGACATCATAAGAAGCTTATGACCATAACGTGTCCTAACAGCAGTCTTCAGCACGTCTCCCTTCTTTATTCTTAACTGGTGATAACTTGATCTCAGGTTTATCTTAGAGAACATCCTCACTTTCCACAATAGTTCAAACAATTCATTTATCCTGGGCAAAAGATATTTATTCTTAACGGAGATCTTATTCGACTGTTTCTAATCTATACACCACATCATCGTTCTATCTTTCTTCTTTGCAAACAATACAGGAGCTCCCTATGGTGACACACATGGTCGAATAATTTTATTTTATTTTATCTAACAACTCTTGAACTTTCAACTCTCTTAACTCAGTGGGTATCACTCTGTACGGTGCTATAGATATATGTGATGAACCTGGTATCACATCAATAGAGAATTTAATCTCTCTAATGGGAGACAACTAGACAACTCATCAAGAAAATACATTAGAATAATCTTTCACCACTTAGATTTATTCTAACTTCCTATCTTTCTTTTTAGAATCCATTATGTATGCCAAATACTCCTCACAACCCTTCTTCAATCATCTACCAGTAGTCCGAGCAAAATAAGATAGTTCGAGAGTATTTTATGTTCTTCCTGAAAGTTAAACTTTTCATGTACATATCAAGAACACTATATTCTTTCTAAAACAATCAACCATATTCAAAGATAATAAATCAGCTTCAGACTCTCTATTATTGATACGAATCACACAACCATTGTAAACATTTATGAATATCACTTTATCTCCAGTGGGAATTTCAGCAATACTATTATGCATTAAAGGACTGATTTATGCATCAATAAACTTTATAAATACAATTGATGCAAAATAATGGGTTGCACCAAGATCAACCAACATTGATATGTCCACCTTTTCTACATATGAGGAACCTTAAATTAGGAAAATTTTGGGATAAATATCATATCAGATTACATCTATAATACGTTCTAGTATCTTTATCACATTATCAGATCCTCTAGGTAGTGCATTCCCACCTTTACTATAACTTCCAGTTACCATAACCTATCTCTCAAATCTAAGGGTCCCACCAATATTACTTTGAGTTACAAAAGCAACATATCATGCTTGCCTCTGACTCCGTACTAAAGTTCTTTGTGGCAAGGGACGCCCCATTTGGGGTGGTCTTTCACCCTTACACTTATACTGGTACCACCTCTAGGTTCCTCAAATCTAGACTTCTTCCGCCAATTCCTCATTCCTCTAATTTCCATCACATCCTTCTCCATCTGAAGTGTTATATTCACCAACGTAACATAATTCATATGCCATGTGTAAATTAGTTTCGATTTAATCTCAAAATGTAGTCCATCTATGAACCTCTTACACCTCTTCTCCTCTAGGTCTACCATTTTCGATACAAACCTCGACAAAGTCACAAATCTCCTATCATACTGAGTCATAGTCAATATATTTGCCTCAAATAAAATCTATATCTTGTTGGGCTCTAGAGGTATAAGGAAAGTATTTATCAAGGAAAACCTCCTTAAACCTATTCTAGGTTAAGGGTCTATCAACATTTGCACTTACCCTGAGAAGAATATCCTCCCACAATTCTAGGGCCTCTCTCTCTAACTTGAATGTAGCAACGACGATCCTCTACTTGTCAGTCATTGGTAAAATATTAGATAATCTCTCAACATGTTTCACCCAAAACTCAGGATTAAAAGGATTCATAGATCCTTTAAACAATAGGCATTTGACTTAATATATTTAACAAAACAATCCCTTTGCATCTCGTGCATAAACTCACTTTTCCACTTTTGAACATTTACCATTACTGGATTTACAGTAACTTCGGGCGCTGCCCTAGTCTGTTCTTCAAGTCTATGCTATAGGCTATCAACTCAATCATTTGTTACATTCATTTTCTCAAAAGCATGTGTAAGAGCTTATCTTACCTCATCTCTTTCAACTTCAGATTCTCTCAAACCTTTAATAATATCAATTATACTGTCAACAGGTTCCTTTCTAGGAATCACAGATTCAGACTAAATCTCAACTCGTCAAAATATTGGGGGCCTACCACGCCCTATCAAATCAACAACTCTAACTCAAGCTCTAGCACGTCCATATATCATCCTCAGACTCTTCATTAAAATATAATTTATTTTAATCTTCCACTTTCGTTCTTTTTATGTAGTCTACAGAATCATAAAACCTAATGCTCTGATACCAAAATTATAACGACCTATCCCGGGTTGGCCACCCTCGAGATGGTGTCATCACATTTTAAAAATCCCAGCACGACACATATATGCAACAATAAAAATAATACTAACATAAATTTTTACTTCAACCCTCAACAGGGGAGATACAACATTATTATATTGAATTAAACATTATATACAATGTAAAATGCATGAATATTTACAAATAAATTTTTTATTTTATTTTCTCATTAGTTTGAGGATGTGGACACGTACGTGGCTTATAAAAAATGATTTTGTCTAACTCTCAACTCACCAGAATATTTGTCCTGCCTGCTACCAAAAATCATTTGACAATAAGGGATGAGCTTCACAAGCTCAGTGAATTAAATTTACTAGAAGTATTCAATTTATATAAATAGTCCTTTAATATTTAATCATTTATATCTCATATGACTAGATAATAGCATATAGTCTAACATTTAGATAGTTCCTATCATATCATACTTCTATGTTTCTTTCTCATCATAACTGTCTCTCTGTGAGACTCATTCATCTATAAAAAAATTTATAATAACCAACACACTTCAGTAATACAATCAATATTTAAAACAGATGCAATGCATGAATTATTATTGGGGAACGTCTTTCCACATGTCAATATATTTTTATTTTAGACCGACCCTCTCCCGATTCTTTCATTTCCAGCATATACTGGCTGTCATGGTTTTCATTTATTTTCAGCATATACTGGCTGTCACGGTTTTCATTTATTTCCAGCATATACTGGTTGTCACGGTTTTTCAATTAGACCAGCCCCCTTCCAGTTCTTTTATTTCATGCATATGCATATGAACAATAATATAAAAACAAACATGGATTCAAATATTTAATTTAGCTATCCTACCTTTCCTCAAATTTCTATTTGATCAATTTCACTAATTTCTTCTCCTCATATATCACATCAATTTATCAACCATAACTCGTCAAGAATTTCATTTATCACCTTCATTATTAAATCGACTCATTATTCTAATAATATTACTATTCACACAATAATTTTCTACATGTCCAATATTCCTATCATACCTATCAATCAATTTTTCATCTATCACCAAAGTATAAGCTAATAATTTATTTTAATATTATCACTAGATATTTTATTTTTATCTAGATTACTTAAAGTAAATCTAACTCACCACGTAGCACTTAGAGCTACCTGTGGATCATCTCTTTGCCTTTCCTGCTTCTCTCAGCAGTTTCTCCCGGTTGTTGATCGTCAACACCTGATATAATATTAAATTTCTAATTTATTCTTCATTTCTTCATAATTTACACCTTCAAAAATTCCCACTTTGAATTCCAAAAAATTTCATGTATGCTAAAAAATTTTTAAAAAATAAACTTCAGGTTATTACCTTATATTTTTCTTAGTGCTTCCCGTGACTCTCTATAAAATTCTTCCGTAAACCCCTTCAAAAATTTGCTCTGTCAACCTTTCTTTCAGTCCCCAAGTGTTTAAAGAAAAAGACTAATTTAAATCGTGGTTGAAGGAAAACCAAACAGGATTTGGTATGTAATAAAATTGTTGGAAATCACCTTGACAAGATGCCCAGGTGGTGATCTTCCAAACACCCAAGTCTAGAACGACTTGTAGAAAGAATTTCAGCAATTGAGCACAAGAACAGAAAATAAAAGAATGAAAGAAGACAAGCAATTTGTTATCGAGGTTCGGCAATGTGCCTACGTCCCCGTGAGTTCCTCCGAACTCTCTGCACTAAATCAATGGTTCTTTACAATTCAACAACCCTCTCCAAGAAACTTCAAGTTCTTGAAGGAACCAAGAAGAGAACGAGAAAGTGATAGACCTATTACAATGCTTCGTATCAATTCTCTACTACCCTCTCTTCTTTACAACCAGCCTCTCTAAAATGAGTCCCTCTTGTATGTCTGTGTCTTTGCACTCTCACACAATTCTCTCATTCACACACATGTCTCATAAGTTACATCATCACATTCTTGTGTCTTCTTTGTTTTTTTTTTTTGTTGAGATTGAACCTAGGTGACCCTTTATATAGTACACCAACTTCTTGTCCAATCTTGTGTGTCATTCTCTACCCTTAGATCTTGATGACCACTTAACCATGGCCCTCCATCAATCCTAAGTGGTGTTGTGCATTTTAACCTTGCATTCACGCACCTAAGAGAAGGCTAAAGCATGCTGTCCATGTGTGCCAACCAAAGCTACAGTGTCGCGCTGCAGCTTTGAGTTTCTGTCCCTTGTGCCATTTTTGCCAGGTTCCAGCGCTGCAGCTCAGTGTTGCAGCTTGGAGTTGCTGTCCCCTTCACACAACACCATTTTGCTTGTGTGCAGAAGTGCGCACACTAGTACGCATGGCCTTCCCTTGCTCCAAAATGAAGCACACACATGTGTGCAGCCTTCTAACTTACTGAAATTTGATCCTCCACCATTAGTTTAGACTTTAACCATCTTTGAAACATACTTGGACCTGTTCAAACCTTAACCATGTTTGAACCATGTTTAAACCTTAGACAAATACCAACAATCTCTACCTTTGTCCAAGCGTTTAAACCTAAACCATTGTGCAGAGAGCTTCGAGATCCAAACTCATATTGAGTCATCAATCAATCGACTCCAATCCTAAGAAGTCCAAGGCAATGATTGGGCCTTCTTAGAGGTAGAATCTTGGTGCCTAAATCTGTCGGACTTTCCTCTGTGGTCTTCTTGTCAACATGAATGCATCCTTTTGTTCCATTTTTTTGGAATGTAATGATACCGAACATCCATATGCTTCGTCCCCTCATGGAACACCGGATTCCTCCATAATTGCCCTGCACTTTGGCCATCCGAAGACACCACAACCTGCTCTTTTAGGACCTCCCACTCGTCCAACAACCCTTTGCACCCCATAGCTTTCTTTATGGCTTCCATAGCCGCTACGCATTCTGCCCTGGTTATTATAAGTGCTACCACCGGCTGCCACTGAGCCTTTAAATACCTCAGCAACCACTTCATCCCAAGCCAATGCTTCTTTCTGGGACTACTCACAAATCTGCTGAGAACACCCATTTCCCAAGAAACCCTCAACCAGTTTCTCTCCTTTTATTGGATTATACACATCCCAATGATCTTTTGTGTAAGGCTGAGATCCTTCCTCTCGAACTCCTCACTGAGTTGAGATATAAACCTTTCTATCCTCTTCCTACTATTCCAAACCAACAGCCCATCAATGACATAGGTGAGGATACTCACCATCTTCTCCACCTTGTGTCCAGGTGAGAAAGTTTTTGTGAAACCTATATCTTCTCTTTTTGTGAACCCATTCGCCACCAGCCTAGCCTTGTTTCGGACTTCATCTCCTGGAGGGTACCCTTCTTTGACCTTGTAAGTCCACTTACAATCCACAACTCTCTAATTTCTCAGAATGTGCACCAATTCCCAGAAGTTGTTCTTCCTCAAAGAATCCATTTCTTCCTCTATAGCTAGCTTCGATCTTAGCGAATCCTTACATCCTATGTAAGTCCCTTGTTCACTCATCCCTCTTTTTGTCCAAGGGGTTGCTGCATCAGCAGCATCTGCAAACCCATATCTTGAAGGTGGTCCGACCAACCTTCGTTTCAGGTCTCTTGTGAGCTGATAGTCCTTCTGACTTGCTGCATCAACCTCTTCTAGTTCAGCCTCCTCTTGAGTTCCTTGAGCATGGCCTTCATCCAAGGGCTCTACCTGGTTCGAACCCTCTTGCCTTCCTTGCTCTACCTGAACTGAATCTTTCTTGATGCTATGCTCCACAAGAACCAAACTGGTTTGCTCACTAGCCCCTGCAGGGTTAGTTTTCTCCAAGTAGGGAAATAACAATTCATTAAAATTAACATCCCTACTTATAATGAGTTTCAATCCTTCTTTCTCTAAGGACCACAACCTATACCCCTTAGCCCCTTCCCTATATCCTAGAAACACACACTTTCTAGATCCTAGGCTAAGTCTATCATCCTTTTGTTGTGCATACGCAGCACACCCAAAAGTCCTAAGGTTGTCCAACTCAGGGGGTTTTCCACTCCACATCTCCATGGGAGTCTTTTGGGACACAATCCTAGAGGGTGATCTATTTACCAAGTATGCAGCTGTAGCCACAGCTTCCCCCCAAAAACATTCGGGTAATCCGGATCCATTTAACATGCACCTAACCTTTTCCATAAGGGTCTTATTCATCCACTCAACAACTCCACTTTGCTAAGGGGTTTCCACAACCGTCCTATGTCTTAGAATCCCATTACCCTATAGAATTGATCAAGTTCTTGATTAAAAATTTCTAAGCCATTATCGGTTCTTATCCCCTTAACTATTCTACCCATTTGAGTCTCAACCAGCCCTGTCCACACCACTAACTTATTCAAGGCATCCGATTTATTTCTAACCAAATAAACCCACACTCTTCTTGATTAATCATCAATTAATGATAGAAAGTAAAAGTTACTTCCCTGTGTTGGTGTCCTTGCTGGTCCGCATGAATGTAGTCAAGAATGTCCTTAGACTTGTGCACTCCGGTGTTGAAGCTGATCCGGTGTTGCTTTTCAAGAACACAACACTCGCAGAAATCAAGTTTCTCTACTTTGTCTCCACCAAGTAGGCCATCCTTGCTGAGAACTTGCAGACCCTCTTCGCTCATATGTCCCAAGCGAGTGTGCTAGAGGGATGCTCTATCCATCTCAGCCATCAAGCTTGCTGCTTGATCATTGATTTCTGTCTCTCCGATCATCTTATAGAGTCCATCGTTTCTTGCTGCCTTGATCACTACCAAAGATCCCTTGGCTACCTTGATCTTTCCTCCCTCTATCTTGCATGTGTATCCTATGGAATCCAGCTGCCCCAATGAGATCAAATTTCTCCTCAAATTCGGGAGATAACTCACTTTTTCCAGTAGCCTTGTCATTCCATCAAACATCCTCACCTGGATGTCTCCTATGCCTCTCACTTGGTAAGAAATATCATTCCCCAAGAAAACCCTTTCATCATTGGTCTCCTTGAAATTCTTGAACCAAATCCGGTGAGGGCACATGTGATGAGTGCACCCGTAATCCAAGATCCATTTCCCACTGCCTTCTTGCCCCTTGCTCACATCCGAGCACACAACAAGAACATCATCATATTGCTGTTCTGTTTTGGCAACCGAAGCTTCTCCATTCTTGGTATGGCTTCCTCCTCTATCCCTTGTCATCTTCTTGCAATCTTTCTTGACATGACCCTTCTTATGGCTGTAGTAGCAGCTCTTCCCTCCAAATTTCAGTTTGGAATGCATTCTTCCATGGCTTTCTCCTCTACCTCTGTCCCGGTAGTAGCCATGCATGCTGCTGTGCACTCTTCCATAGCTCTCTCCTCTACCTCTATCCCGGTAGTAGCCATGCATGCTACTGTGCACTCTCCCATGGCTCTCTCCTCTACCTCTATCCCGATAGTAGCCATGCATGCTGCCATACCTAGTTGCTGGCCTTCTTTTAAAGAAGATCCCTTTACCACTTGATGCACTCCTTATCTTGGCATCAAGATCATCTTGCAACTCTTTCTTAGGATCAAATTTAAAAGCAAAGATTCGTTTATGAAGATACCTCTTATTAGGGAGAGTCTAAGCAAGAAACAACTCATCTAGTTTCTTCCATATTGCAGCTGGATCTTCCGAGTCTCCGCACTCCCTTGTGACATTATCCGACATGTGCAAGAAAATGGTGCTGTAAGCCATCTTCTTCATCTCAATCCGCTAGTCCTCCGTGGTACTTGCTGGAAAAGCATCATCTTCTCCAAGAGCCAAGTCCACTTTCTGTTGCACTAGAACCTCCTTGATCTTCCACTTCCACAGGGAAAAATCTCCCTTTCCATCAAACTTCTCAATACCGAAATTCGAAGCCATCTTTTGCAGACAAGATCCCTGAATTATGCACTACCCACAAATGCTTTCTTCAACCTCAAGAACACAGATCGAAGATGGATCTTAACACCATTCTTGAATCAACCTTCAAGAACACGATCAGATCTTGATCTTTACACCGTTCTTGAATCACCCAAGAAGTTTAATCTTTGATTCTTGGAGTCTTGGCTTCGTACCTTCTACTTCTTGTTTCGATAACCAGCTGTGCAGCTCTGATTCTACTAACCAAAGCTCTGATACCACTGTCCATGGCTCTGATACCACTGTTGGAAATCACATTGACAAGATGCCCAGGTGGTGATCTTCCAAACACCCAAGTCTAGAACGACTTGTAGAAAGAATTTCAGCAATCGAACACAAGAACAGAAAATCAAAGAATGAAAGAAGACAAGCAATTTGTTATCGAGGTTCGGCAATGTGCCTACGTCCCCATGAGTTCCTCCTAACTCTCTGCACTAAATCAATGGTTCTTTACAATTCAGCAACCCTCTCCAAGAAACCTCAAGTTCTTAAAGGAACCAAGAAGAGAACGAGAAAGTGATAGACCTATTACAATGCTTCCTATCAATTCTCTACTACCCTCTCTTCTTTACAACCAGCCTCTCTACAATGAGTCCCTCTTGCATGTCTGTGTCTTTGCACTCTTACACAATTCTCTCATTCACACACATGTCTCACAAGTTACATCATCATATTCTTGAGTCTTCTTTGTTTTTTTTTTTTTTGTTGAGATTGAACCTAGGTGACCCTTTATATAGTGCACCAACTTCTTGTCCAATCTTGTGTGTCATTCTCCACCCTTAGATCTTGATGACCACTTAACCATGGCCCTCCATCAATCCTAAGTGGTGCTGTGCGTTTTAACCTTGTATTCACGCACCTAAGAGAAGGCTAAAGCATGTTGTCCATGTGTGCCGGCCAAAGCTGCAGCGCCGCGCTACAGCTTTGAGTTTCTGTCCCTTGTGCCATTCTTGCCAGGTTCCAGCGCTGCAGCTCAGTGCTGCAGCTTGGAGTTGCTGTCCCCTTCACACAACACCCTTCTGCTTGTGTGCAGAAGTGCGCACACTAGTGCGCATGGCCTTCCCTTGCTCCAAAATGAAGCACACACATGTGTGCAACCTTCTAACTTGCTGAAATTTGATCCTCCACCTTTGGTTTAGACTTTAACCATCTTTGAACCATACTTGGACCTATTCAAACCTTAACCATGTTTGAACCATATTTAAACCTTAGACAACTACCAACAAATAAATTACGTTATATATATATATATAACTCTTTATAAAAATTGTTTTATAAAAATCTGCCACTCTTTGCCAGATTTTTTTTGAATTGTTTTATAAAAATTTAACTTTTCCCATTTAAATATATATATATATATATTATTTTAACTCAATGTCATTTATAAATTACTTCTTTACCCTTACTTTACGAATACGGGTATTACAAGTATAACCCAAATACATAATGATACATATATTTTGATTTTACTTTTTATTTCCTTTCTCAAGGATCTTGTTTATAAGAAGAGAATTTTGCATAAGGGAAAAAAAAGATGTCATTAACAGAGATTCTTATTAAAATGCCAAAACAAAAACTCATTATCATTTTGAAACAAAAATTGAATTGAGATTTGTAAGGGTGTGCCAAGCCTTTACAATAGTGCGACACTTGAAGGCCCCAACAACAAGCAATTATGTGGACCGATGAATCACATATAAGATATTAAATTGATAAGAATAAGTACTACACTTGATCTTAACCGAAAGGCCAAGAAAAATATGCTTTAGATTGTGTATTTGTTTCTCTTTGTAGCTCACTAACACACTTATGTACCTTTCAATGATGGATAAAAAGCTCTGCCTATGGATTAGCAACGTGGTACATATGCACAGTACACAAAAATATGTCTAGGTAAATCATCCTTTAATTGTTTAACTATGACCAGGAAGTAGGATCTAATTACTCACTTTTGAAAAAAAAAAAGAAAAAAATTATCTTAGTAGTTTTTCTTAGTTCTCTGAGATCTTAAAAGAAAAAAATGAAAGTATTGTGGTGCATGAAAAGGTTCACTTATGCAAATTCTCTATGGCAATGCGAATATTCTTTTGGTAAAACATTGATCCAGTCCTTACAACTTGGTGTGACCATTCTCATCTTCATCTCACTTTTAGAAATTCCATTGGGCAATGAAGATTGGGTGAATGCTTCGCAGGTCAGTATAGCATTCAGGATTCCATCTTTTTATTCCATGCTTTGCTACCAATTACACTAACAGCCTAAAAAAAACAAATTTATATTATCAAATTATATCTATACCAAACCTGAAAAATCACTAAAAAAGGCAAAATAAAATTTACAAATAAACATTTGATAGTTTGAATATATATATATATATATATATATATATATATATATATATATATATATATATTGTTCCTATCCTCTTTAGTAGTCAATTTCCTTTTGATTATGACTTTTCTTTATGGTTTGCTGAGTATTCCCATTTTCCTTTATTTTCTTCTTTTGATCTTCATCCACATGTAACTTATAGGCAGTAGTACTTCCAAATCCTTAATCTTGAAAACTCATAAAAGAAAAAAATATAATTAAGAGAAATAGAGTTTTCATTGAGATTAAGCTAAAAATTTGATTATGTAGTATAGAAGATCTGATTGACACTCCGAGGTACTTAGATCATGTGGAGGCAAACCTGTTTAAAGTTTAGACCCCTTGACCGTTGTTGGGATTTTTTTAGCTGATAATTTTTGGTGCAATGCTGAAAGTGACTTTGTGAGAAGAACAAGTTTCTTGGCATGGATCCTAAGAAACTTATTTAAGTATAGTTACTTGTTTTAAGGCCATGAATTTTATTGGTAATTTACTTAGTGTGTAAACCAAAACATCTTGGTAACAAAGACTTAAGTATTTGACCATGCATTGATTGAAGTCAAATAGACATGGTGGGCAAGTTGTTGAAGGCTGTAAATATGTGGATCAAGAGAGGTAGTCCTTCACACTATTCTTTAAGCAAGAATAGTTAGTTAGATTTAGAGAGTAGGAAACTAAACACCAATATACTTTTGTAAAAGTGGGATATACAAGTATCCAAGGGTTGAGTGAACATTGGGTTTATTAGGGTTTTGAGTTTTGAGATTGGGGAGATTGTTTACTATGTTTTGCTAGAAAAATTGTTTATTGTTGTGTAGTAAGTTTTTTCAACTTTTCCTCCATACAAAATTGCAAAGGAATAGTATAATGAGTTTTATGAGCTTTTCTCCAATAGAAAATTGCAAAGTAAAAAAAAAATAATGATTGACTTGTGGTCGTAGACTAAGAGGTGCCAAACCATGTTAAAAATTATTGTGTTCGTTTCTCTTTATTTTCGCTATTGTGATTTTGTAGTTGTTAACTAAGTTTTAAATTCCCAAAAAATCGGTATCATAGCAAGGTTCTAACAATGACAAATTTTAAGAGATGGACATGAAGGTATGGATATTATTATTATTATTTTTTTTAATTTTGTTATTATTAAATTGTTCAATAGTAAGTTCCTAGATGATGAGTACTTGCCAACTACAGAATATTACTTAGGCAAGACATTATTAGTGAGAAAATAAGTTTTGATGGAATAGAGGTTGTCAAAGATGTTTAGCAAAGGTCAACTGTGTTCATGGATGAAGAATTGTCTATGACTATATCGAGTGATGAGCTAAACACAAAGAGGGAATAAAGTCTTCAAGGAAACAGGAGGAAATATCAAAATCCGAGTCTCTAGATTATTTCTAAAACAAAATGCACTAACGATGAGGAACACACGTAATTGCAATGCAAGGCCATGATGAAGGACTTATAAGAGTTGAGTAGAATGAAAGAGAGTAAAAAAGACAAGGCCAATTAAGAAGGAAAAATGAGATACAAGTTTTTAATGGTTCGTTGGTGCCCATGAGAGATACCATGAACAAAGAGGGCTTGTACTTGTTGAATAAGATCGAATAAGATTTGCTACTGAAGATTAGATTTTAGGCCTAGGTGGAGGATTATTGGGATTACAGCAAAAATCTGATTAAATGTTATAGATGGATTGAAACTTGGAAGTTTTGATTGAGTAGAGAAAAATCTAGCTCAAGGGTTGGACAAATTGATTGCATTGGATTTTATTGGCTCATAATTTTTGGTACACGGTCTAAACAAAGTCGGTGTGAAAAACAATCATCTTGTCATCGATCCCAAGACAATTAGGTAAGTATAGTTACTGATAAGTGCTTAAATAGTCATATTTAAGCCCCTTAATTTACGCTTGTTAGGCTCTTTGTTTATCTATTTTAGTAGATTCTATTTCATTTTCATGTTTTATGTGTTTTTCACCAAGCTTTGACAAAAAGATAACATTTTGGAGCTCTAAGGAGTAAAAAAGTAAAGTTCTGCAATCCAGTAAAGTGCACCTCCCTTGTGATCGAGCGCACAGGCACACGAGCGCACACATGCGCTCGAGCGCACACCGCATACCCTCGAGTGCACACATACCAGAGGCGACAAAGCCAGATATAGAAAGAAGTCTCCGGACCTTGAATAGGAAATTAGAGTTTCAGGGCACCCTTAGAGCCTTATATATAGCCTTGTAAAACACAAAAACCATACTTTTTGTTTGAGACTTGAACTTGCAAGCTTGGAGAGGAATTGAAGACTCGTCTCCTTAGTTTTCTTTGGGTTTTATTTTTTTGTTTTTGTTTGATTATGGTTATAATGTTTAGTTCAACTAGCATGTGTAACTAAACTCATATAGGGCTTAATTGAAGCCCTAATTATGCTTTTCCACATATATATTCATTGATTACCTTTGCCTATGGCCATGTTATAATGCTTAACTTGATTAATACCTGTTTGTATTTAAATTCCTCATATGTGTGTGTCTGATCAACTTATGCATGTGATATGGATTTGTTAGTTGAATCAATTTGGATGACTAAGTCCTGGGTTCAACAATAGTAACAAAAGATATCCACACCAGATTTTTGGGTTAATCAACATAGGAAACCGGGAGAGGACCAAGCCCTAGGTCCCGTGTGGTTGCCAATCTCCACAGCCCTCTATGCTCTCTTAAGGAACAACTCAGTATACACCCATGTTGAATCCCTTAAGAGAGAAAAGAGTTATACACCATGCCCAACTCGTTGCTTAGGGAGATCAATAGCCTAAGGTGTGGACCAAGCCCTTAGGTTGGCAACCATTAGGTATTCATAATAAGGCTATAGCATTGGTACCTTACTTAGTGGGAAAGTGTAAGTAGTGGTGGATATCACAACCCTATGTTCTTCTTATTATTAACTCACACTTCACATTTATTTCTCTTTTTACTTTGAGAAACTAATTCTAAATCAAAGTTTACCAATCCCTATGGAAATGATCTCGCATTTGCACACTATGCTACCATTGACCTTGTGCACTTGCAAGTAAAACAAGTACGATTATTTACATATTTATTTAGGTAGATAAGTGTGCAACCCATTTTTTGTGCCATTGCTGGGGATTGCACTTAAATTTCTTGTTAGAATTATCTTTCATTAATCATTGCTATTTCTTTTTCATTCTATTTCTATTATTATCAAAAATCTAAAAAATTTTAAGTTTCTATTTTTATTTTTGTTTCATTAAACCATAATCTAATTCCTTTTTGTTTTAGGCACTCCAGGAGAGCTTTCTGTGCCACTTGCGCTCGATCACACAGGAGGATCGAGTGCACCCTCCTATGCGATTGAGTGTAATTGAGGCAGAGAGTTACCCGGGCAGCAGTGTTTAACTGCTGCACTTAAGCGATTGTCACCAATTCATGCACGGACTTTAAACCAAGCATCCAACATTCTTTCCCCTCGATGCCAAGCTTGAGTGAACGATCTGACAAAGGCTTAGAGAAAACTTGGAAGAGGTAGAAGAAGAAATTGAGGAAGAAGTACCAATGGCGGAACAATTAGAAAACCAACAACCTCCTGAGAAAAAACCAATGAAGCAATCCTTCATCCCACAGAACCTCGATCAACCATCTTGCATTGCTTATCAACCTAAGGCGGAAGGCAACTACTATATATCTCCGCAGATACTCACTGCACTGACTCACTTTAAGGGTACACCTAATGAGGACACACACTTGCACCTCCGAGAGTTCTTTGATCTTTGCAAGTTCCAGCACATCCGAGGCTTAGACCAAGAAGGAATAAGGTTAATTCTTTTCCCTTTTTCCTTAAAAGATAATGCTAAACTGTGGAACAATTCTTTGCCTATAGTTTCTATCCACACTTAGGAGGAGTTAGCTAGCAAATTCCTAAGGAAGTTTTTCCCGGCCCAAAAGACAAGGCAAATAAGGAAGGAAATTTAGTCCTTCCAACAAAAGGATGGAGATCTATTCTTCGAGGCCTAGGGACACTTCAACGAGCTGCTACTCAAATGCCCACATCACAACCTACCTCAGGATGAACTGGTACAAGCTTTCTATGAAGGTTTAAGTGATACTAACAAAAGTATTGTGGATTCAAGTTGTGGAGGAGTGCTGATGGAGAAAAGCAGCGAAGAAGCTATAGAGCTCTTTGAAACCCTAAGTGAACACACTCAGTAGTTCTCCTCTCGAGGTAGACATGTAACCAAGAGTAAGGGTATGTATGAGGTAAGCTTCAATGAAGGATCATCCTCTCAGATAGCTACTGTGGAAAGGAAACTAGACCTGTTAGTTAAAGCCATGGCTACTCAGAATGCCTCATCTAACCCACCAGTTACACCACTCCAGGTATGTGCTATTTGTTCCCAATTTGATCATAATACTAATACATGTCCCTTGTATTCATCTACAGATCATGAGCAAACAAACTTTCTGGGACCAAACAACTATCCGCCGAAGAACAATCCTTATGCAAATACCTACAACCCTAGATGGCGGAATCACCCGAATTTTTCTTTAAGCAACAATCAGAACAGTTAAGGGCTGCAAAGAACTTCCAACCAGTAGCCGATTCAGCTCCCGAAACAAATAAGAGTGACCTCAAAAGTCTTGTGAGGCAATTGGCAACTCAATAGCAACAATTAATGACCTCACACGAACAATTCATGGAAGAAACTAGGCAATTTCGGACTGAGATGAGACAAACCACTGCAAAACATGATCAAGCCATTCAAGGACTAGAGGTACAAATGGGGCAATTGGCCAAGGAACTGAGTAGTAGAAAGCAAGGTGAGCTTCCCGCCCAACCACTACCTAATCCAAGAGGACATCAGGAACCAAATGTCGTGACAACCCTAAGAAGTGGAAACATCATAGGTGTCGATAAGCCTACATAAATATCTCCAGAAAAAGCATCTTTATCTAAGGTAAGTGGGATGGAAAAGGTAAATACACCTCCACCCTTCCCTCAAAGGTTAGTAAAACCTAAGAAAGAGACTAAACTAATTGACATTTTCGAAACTTTGAAAAATGTTGAAATAAACATTCATTTATTAGATGCAATTAAACAAATTCCTGCTTATGCTAAGTTTTTAAAAGATTGTTGCACTAACAAAAGAAAGTTTCAAGAATATGAGACAGTAGCCTTGACTGAAGAGGTAAGTGCTGTGCTATTAAGAAAACTACCACCAAAACTAAAAGATCCGAGTAGTTTTACTATTCTTTGCAGGCTAGGTGACTAGTTATTCGAGCATACACTATTGGATTTAGGAGCAAGTGTTAATCTGCTACCATACAGTGTATTTGAGACACTAGGTTTGGGGGAGCTTCAACCAACCTCAATCACTTTGCAATTGGCTGACAAAAACATCAAACGACCGAGAGGTATCCTCGAGGATGTTTTGGTAAGAGTAGATAAAATTTATTTTACCTGCTGATTTTATTGTCTTAGATATGGAAGAATGTCATATGCCATTGCCACTCCCCATTATCTTAGGAAGAACATTTATAATCACTGCTGACACAAATATTAGTGTAAAAAGGGGCATTGTCACTATGAAAATAAATTATGAGGAGATGAATTCAAAATATTTAATACATTAAAATCAACCAAAAATAATAATGAATATTCTAATGTAAGCTTAATGCAAGGTGTTGTTGAGAAAGTTTCTCAGGTCCATCACACTACTCCATTGGAGACCATCCCCATCCATGATGACACAAGATTGGACATTAGGCCAAAGGATGACAATGTGATTAAAGAAATCAATGGAGCTATGCACCCCATCAAGAACACACCAAAGTCTTCAAGCAAGTATAATCCTCGAGTTGAAAATCCTGAACTTACTAATACTGCTTTTCCCTACTTTACTGATCAGACACCAAAATTAGAGATGCAACAGCTGTCAAGGGCACTTAAACCACTTGAAGTGGGCTCTAAGTGCCCCCTTCAAAGAGAGTAGCACTGTATCAAGAGATCACTTGAGACGTTCCACCTTTAACAATCATATAGCTCAAGTGCCTCTACAAAGGTTAGTGGTACTGAGACCACTAAAGTATGGTATGGTTGTATCGTTACCAGTTCTGCTCCTTGTTCATTTCTTTTATGTTTCATCACTACCATCATTTTCTATCTTGCGCTCGAGCGCACTTATACCCTGCACTCCAGTACGCACGAGTGCATTACCCTACGCACTTGTGCATAAGAACGATCGAGCGCACTTCACAATGCACTAGAGCACATTTGGGGCAGAGAGGTCACGTGTGGGTTATAAACAGTTTCCCTCTTATTCCCTCACTTACACTCAATCACATTTCCACTATTCCTCTCTCGCAATCGCCATCTCACACAGTAACCTTAACTCTCAATCCAGCTTCTGGCACATCACCAACCCTACCCCACCCCAATTTCATCAGCGCATCATACATCTTATCGCCCTTTACCTAACTAATCATGTTAACATACTCCAGGTAGGCCATACCCATATTTCTTTCAAAATCTAGATTGCTTGTTATTACACACCCACACGCATTTTTGAATTACATTTCATTAGAAAATTACATCTTCATTTACTTAGTATTTGTATTTGCAATTTGCAGGAGGTTGGGCTACAATTGGTATAATTTCTACATCTTCAAGTTCTCATTGCACATTAGCTATTTGATATATTTTCTGAGCAAGTGAGATCGAGTGCTAGGTAGTCGCGATCGAGGGCCCATCACTTTGTGCGATCGAGTGCACCATCAGCTGCGCGCGAGTGCAAACATGACAGAAGCTGCGCTAGTTTTCTCAACACATGGCCTCCACCTCCTGAGCCTCCAGCAGCGGCCACCAGGCCACCCGACCAAATTTTGAGTAGGGTGAAATACTGTTCGAGACTACATTTAACATAGATGAGGACTTCAAGAGTTTGGACACCACAAGATGGGCGGTCTAAGAGTTCAAGGCTCGGGGTCTTAAGCGGCTGTTTAAGCCGGTCTATTCGACAACATATACTTGATTTGTGGTAAGCTTCTATGAGATTCTAACCTATGACTGCACCTGACCAGAGATTCTATCATCCTCAGTCGAGGGCAGATTCATAGAGCTGACCACTGCTGATATCACTACTTCACTTCACTGCTGTGATGAGTCCCTTCTAGAGGACAGCCATATGGAGGAGCAGCCAAACCCATTTCCTCTGCCCCATATCATCGAGGACATGTTTGCGGGCCAATATGTGGATCGACACAATAATGTGGGGAGTTGATCGAGGTTACCTCCCCGCTTATGGTTCGTGGACTCCGTCCTCCAGCGTAACGTGTATCCTTTGGAGCATAAGACAAAGATGAGGGATCAGTTTTTACAGACTCTCTATGTCTTTCACCGGGGTCACTGGTACTCCATCCCGATAGTCATATGGAGTCAGATACACAAGTTCTGGGACAGTATGCATAATCATCAGACCACCACGACTAATGCATGGGGACTCTCTTTCCCCTTCTTGCTCAACCATATCTTCCTCTTCTATAGATGGGCCAGTTAGCGATCGTTGATGAGAGTCATAAAATGCATCTTAACAGTACTTAATTGTTATCATTTTAGGGTTGATCTAGGTTTTAATTGCACTTTTATACGTTAACAACTCTAAAGTATCATTCTTGGATCATTGATCTATTTCAGTGCATTTTCAGGTACTTTAAGCTCAAAAGAGGAGGAAAAGTTATCATTGCTTGAGGCACAAAAACTTAAGGCATACTAGAGTGAAGGAATGCTTCCGTAAGGACAAGATGGTGGGCTTAAAAGAGCAACAACTGCTGCCCACACTGGAAAGGAGTTTCACTAAATTTTTAGAATTGCCCGTACAGATCAATCATCTTTGTAAATTAAACTGTATTGATACAAGAAGAACTAGGAGATGAGACATATATACTTAGAAAGATCCAGAAGTCTATTTTCTGGAGAATTTTATGGTTCATAAAAATGATTTTTCTAGAGAAAGTTATGGCAGTTTAAGTAGATAAAGGTCAGGCTGTGCGGGCTGTGCGGGATTTCAGCGTGAAGGGCATGTGAAGGCCTAAATCCCACATCCCACATCGGTTAGAAACAAATTTCTATATCCCACATCAGATTAGAAACACATTGCACTCATGGTATTTTCCTATGTAAGACCCACTCCACTACAGCTTTAAGAACCATCGAAGAATCTGAGATCATCAGAAAATGAATCCAGAGGGCCTTTAGGAGCAATCCAGAGGGCCCTTAGGAGGAATCGGAAGTACTTTTGGAGGGCAAGCTAAGGTATCGCCAAAACTTTTGCTACCAAGGGGGAGATGATCATTGAGAGGCCGGAGGAAACTCGAGGACGCATGAGCCTCATGGCCGGCTAGTCTCCAAGCAAGGCGAAGGGATGAATCCCTAGGTGTAGTTGTTATTATTTTCTTTATTTGATTCAGTTATAGTTTGGTATTATTTTCATTAAACATTGTTATGTTTTATTCTTTAATTTAATTAGTAGATTTCTTATTAGTCCGGTGATTACATGCTTATTTTCCATATAAGTCTAGTCATGCTTTTCTTATATGTTTTTGTTTGGGTGTGATTGAGTCTGGTAGATCTCTTTTATAGATTTGTCCATTGCTGCGGTATTGTCATTTAGATATATCGTCGTCCTTTGATAATTTATAAGTTAGGTCATGTGTGCTTGAAAGTAAAGAATAATTCATATCAATTACGTTAG
The DNA here is from genome assembly GCA_023935145.1 of Bretschneidera sinensis. Lineage (NCBI taxonomy): Eukaryota > Viridiplantae > Streptophyta > Magnoliopsida > Brassicales > Akaniaceae > Bretschneidera > Bretschneidera sinensis. Next base: position 74,867,367 of record CM043701.1, on the reverse strand, counting down.
GGTTTATACATGCACTTTAATTGAATATTTGTCGATTGCTTGTTTGGGATGTGAAACATGCAATCGAGATAAAAACAACTGAATCAAATTAGGGCACAGAACCTAGAGAGGATTTTTGGAACCTTGTTGTTTCTTTATTATATTATTCATCAATTATTTACACAATTTTCACACAATCAACAATTCATATTTTGTCACTTTAATTTTTATCGTTTGTGTTGAGATTTACACATTCTTTTTTAATTAGTTTGTTTCCCTATGGAATCGACACCCCAAAGCTATACTACAATTACTGCATTATACTTTGGGCGTAATCAATCTTCCATTCTTTGGGAGGGCCTAGTGGAGCCTCAGCCAATCCCACATGCCTCGAGGACCCTGGGTGCCGATTCCTGTTGTTGAGCCTATAGCGGATGATCCTATGGAGACCAAGCACTCAACAGTGAGCCCTCCAAGGGAGGAGGACCAGCCAGACATGGGATCCACCGCATCCTAACCCTTTCTCGAGAAGCTGTCCTCCCTTCGGCGTGAGCTCTCTGATATTCACAGAGAGGATAGAGAGGCGAGACTATTGATCCATCAGCGGATACATGGGTTGGAGGCACAGTTCGCACGATAGGAGTTGATGCTACAGGCCATCCTCAATCCCCTACCTCCTGCACTTGGTACCTCTTCGACTGCACCAGCTGATGACCAGCAGTGAGAGGATACCCCGTCTGGCTGAAGATGTAAAACTTAGCGCTCATGAGAGTCACCCCAAAGCATATCCTTTTCATTATAGTATTTTTCTTTTATTAATATTTATGTTTATATTTAAATGTTTATTATCCATATTTCTTGTTTTCCGGCACAACGTTTATTTTTCTTTGTCAGGAACTTAGTTCATATATCCAGTTCAAGTTTGGAGACGTGTACAAGCAATACAAGCAATCTAGTTCTCCATCTCCCAGGTCAGATCTTTCCATGCTACACACACATTGGGGACAATGTGTATATTAAGTTTGGGGGTAGTGAGAGACACTGACACATACACACACTTGAAACACATGCACACACTAGGCCCTAGTTTTTTTTTTTTTAGAAAAGATAAATACATGCTCATTTTGTGTTAAAAATTTTGGTTTATTTAAAAATATGATAAAACTTCATTAGTAAGCTTAAAATTTAGAACATATAATTCTGTAATAGGAATTTTAAAAGTTTAGTTACCTACCTCAAGACACTTAAGAATTCACGAGTTTGATCCAGATCTGACACGAGCACATTAGCACGCATTTGTGTGGGGTATGACATATAATTCTTATGTGCATGTTTCCATGACCTAACTGTAATATGATAACTTGTTAGAAGAACACTTTGGCATAAGATAAATAAAGAAAAAAATGTCTATCATGCAAAAGAGAATAAAAAACTTCTAATGATCATTAAAAACTTTCCACTGAGTAACTGGACCTCTTGCCTCAGTAAGCAGTGACTGTTCATGTCAAAAGGTGGGAATTAAGCATTTAATGATCATAATAAAAATTTTCACTGAGTAACTAGGCCTTTTGCCTCAGTAAGCAGTGAGTGTTCACGTCAAAAGGTGGGAATTTCACTTGGAAGCATTAAGACTTATTAGTTCCGTAGCTTTTTTGACTCGAGTTAGTAAGTCCTTAGGGGTGTCTTTACACCTAATGCCCTAAAACCATCTGGTTTGGGAGTCGTTGGCTAAATACTCGTTATAAGAGTCAATTAGAAAGCTTAATGGAACTCAACATGGCAAAAATCTCATTATAAAAGAAAAAGAAAAGAAGCAAGTATTATGCCATTTTTGTTCTATCTGATAAGGAATTCGATAAAGTTTTGGGCACCGAAACACTATACAGTAAAATTATTTGGAAGCTCCATCTTCTATGTGCTAATTCATCACACACAAATCAAACGTGCGATGCCTTAAGCCAACCTTAGGTAAGTAATATGAGCTTTTAAAATCCTTATTCATTACAAAAATGTGTTTTTATTATAAGCTTACTCATGAACAGTCATCATGGTTTTTTGTGCAACCCAATTTTTTGAATATCATGAAGAATAAATTTATCTTTAATTTTGTTTTGACATAGTTTTTTGTTTTGTATTGCTAAGAGACTAGCAATATGTAAGTTTGGGGGTGTGATAAGTGCTTAAATAGTCATATTTAAGCCCATTAATTTATGCTTGTTAGGCTCTTTGTTTATCTATTTTAGTAGATTCTATTTCATTTTCATGTTTTATGTGTTTTTCACAGGGCTTTGAGAAAAAGATAACATTTTGGAGCTCTGAGGAGTAAAAAAATAAAGTTCTGCAATCCAGCAAGGTGCGCTCGAGCGCACCTCCCTTGTGATCGAGCGCACACTTAGAAGGTTTGAGCGCAGACACATACGCTCGAGCGCAGACCGCATACGCTCGAGAGCACACATACTAGAGGGGGCAGAGCCAGATATGGAAAGAAGTCTCCGGACCTTGAATAGGAAATTAGTTTTTCGGGGCACCCTTAGAGCCCTATATATAGCCTTGTAAAACACAGAAACCATACTTTTGGTTTGAGACTTGAAGTTGCAAGCTTGGAGAGGAATTGATGACTCGTCTCCTTAGTTTTCTTCAGGTTTTATTTTTCTGTTTTTGTTTGATTATGGTTATAATGTTTAGTTCAACTAGCATGTGTAACTAAACTCTTATAGGTCTCGATTGAAGCCCTAATTATGCTTTTCCACATATATATTCATTGATTACCTTTGCCTATGGCCATGTTATAATGCTTAACTTGATTAATACTTGTTTGTATTTAAATTCCTCATATGTTTGTGTCTGATTAACTTATGAATGTGGTATGGATTTGTTAGTTGAATCAATTTGGATGACTGAGTCCTAGGTTCAACAATAGTAATAAAAGATATCCACACTAGATTCTTGGGTTAATCAACATGGGAAACCGGGAGCGGACCAAGCCCTAGGTCCCGTGTGGTTGCCGATCTCCACAGCCCTCTATGCTCTCTTAAGGAACAACTCAGTATACACCCATGCTGAATCCCCTAAGAGAGAAAAGAGTTAGGGTATACACCATGCCTAACTCGTTGCTTAGGGAGATCAATAGCCTAACGTGTGGACCAAGCCCTTAGGTTGGCAACCATTAGGTTTTCATAATAAGGCTAGAGCATTGGTACCTTACTTAGTGGGAAAGTGTAATTAGTGGTGGATATCACAGCCTTATGTTCTTATTATTATTAACTCACACTTCACATTTATTTCTCTTTTACTTTGAGAAACTAATTCTAAATCGAAGTTTACCAATCCCTGTGGAAATGATCTCAAACTAATTAGGTGCAATATGAGGACTGAATATAAAAATTTCACTTCCATAAATTCTAAAATTTTAGCTACTAAAATATTATTATTATTATTCATTCAAAAAATAAAAAATAAACAACACATGGCACAATGATTCTTCGTCACAACATTTGGTTGCCCTTAAAAAATTTAAGTTATTTTGTTACATTGAATATATTATGTTGCACGAATAATATTTCTCTATAAATTAGATCAAAATCGAGATTTAATCTACCTTAATGTAAAAAAGACTTAAAAGGCATTCGATGGGAACATGCTAGGAATTAAAAATTCTTCATTATACCTTGGAATTCCATTTCTATTTCGCTTCCTCATAATCTTACTTATTTCTTCTTCCCCACTGTTTTTGTCCATACCGGAGAGAACATAGAACGGACTTGCTCTCCTCCTCATCCATAAAACTCTAAAAATTATGTACAACATAACAGAAACTAAGAAGAAAAATCAAAGAAGAAGAAACACAAGATGAAATTTACATCCATACTTACCAAGAAATCAAGCCCGAAAAACTCTTAGTCAACTATTTTAGGACTATAAGTTAAAGCAAAATATTTGCATGCATACATAGTGGGTTATGAATACCATGACTACAATTAGACATATAGTGATGGACTAAATGGAATCACTTGTTACTATTTTTAAAAATATTTTTATGCTAACAACTTTTGCCATTTAATACAGTTCTATGTATCTAATTATAGCCATGGTATTGAAAACCCACAATAAATTCATGCAAATATTTTGCTTAAACTTACATGTTGCAACATAGTTGACGAAGAGGTTTTTTGGCTTGATTTCTTGGTAAGTGTGGATGTAAATTTCATCTAGCATTTCATCTTCTTTAATTTAGTTCTTAGTTTAGAGTTTGTTTTACAAAAATTTTAGAGTTTATGGATGAGAAGGAGAACAAATCCTAGCTATATACCTCCGGTATGGACAGAAACAGCAGGGAAGAAGAAATGAGGAAGATTGTAAGTAAAAGGAAGAGAAAGAGGATTCCAAGGAGATGGCATATAATAAAGAATTTTTAATCCTAGTGTGTTCCCATCAAATTCCTTTTATGTCATTTTCAAATTGAGGCAGATCAAATCTCAACTAAGGTTATGGATGTCTTGATCTAATCTATAGAAAAATGTGATTAATGCAGCATAACATATTTCATTTAATAATCAAATATTGTGATCGGAGAAACACTAGTGTTTATGTGTAGGTAGGAAACCTAATATATGGTTTAGCTACTTACTTTTTGTTTTTAAAACAAGTAATAATTATTATTTCACTAGTTAAAATTTGAGAATTTGTGGAAGTGAATTTTGATATGGAATACACATATATACCTAATTTGACACCTCCACAATTTTGTACTTGTACGACACAATATCAAAAGTACATAGCTTTGTTTGTCCAAAAATCTCATTAGCTCGTTTAGATCCTTTCAACCATTGGAATTGTGTCACATGCCTGCATTCATTGCTATGGTCGATATCAACTCAAGTGGCAAGATATTAAAATATGCCTCGTTATAGTTTATACAGTGTAATTCATGGTTAAGATTCAAAATAATCAAATTAGTTTCATAAGATCGTTTATAAATAACATAAAGAAAAATCTACCGTCAATCCACCTTAGACAATCTACTAAGTAAACAAACATGAAATCTAATGGAACTATGAAAGTTGAGCACTACTCTAAAGAGAAATAATTGATAAAAGGAAAAGACATAATTAAAAGACTTCATAAATATGTGCATCAATATATTGCAGCTGATTTATATCTTTTTTATTATAAGTTTTTAAAGTGTAATTCATGGTTAAAACATTCAAAATAATCAAATTTATTTTATAAGATAATTTATAAATAACATAAAGAGAAATCTACTGCTAATCTATGTTAAACAATCTACTAAGTAAACACAAGAAATCTAATGGAACTAACAAAGTTGAGAACTACTCGAAAGATAAATAATTAATAAAATGAGAACATAAAAATAAAATACTTCAATGATACACGCATCAGTCTATTGCATTTGATTTATATTCAAATTAAATGAAGAAAATGGAATATGAAATAAACCACCTTCATTTAAAAAAAAAAAAAGATGAATAAGTTCCCTATCAAACCTTGCGAAAGAATTCTTTGAGTAATCTAGGCAAATTATCTCTCACAGAGCTTTGATATATATATATATATATATATATATATATATATATATATATATATATATATATAAGTCATGATTATTTAGAAAAGAAAAGAGTAAATTAGATTAAGTTTGTATATCACTTAAATCAACTGATCAAAAAAGTTGTCAGTGGTAGCAAAAATGTTCATGATGGATGGGAATAAGGATAGAAAAAAAGATGGAAACTAACCTTGTAGGATGAGATTGTCATCGTAATCATCTTTAAACTTTTTGGTATTGATCCTGACTATGAATAACAACTAAATAGCAACAATGAAATATAGTGTTAAGGGATGAACCCAAGACAAGATATATAGCTTTTAACTCTTGTATATTAACGGTTGACTTACCAACAACAAAGCACTTGGAATTTTTTTCCCTTAATAGGGATTGACTGACAAACAACTAAGTACCTGGATTTTTTTTTCCTTTAATAGGAGTTAATCCCTATTAAAGATGCTTTAATTCCAAAATATATTGAAAGATATTTATTCTTCAAATACGAAACTTTTAATCTTATTTCTAAAATAAGGTTTTTTTTATGCCATATATGTAAGAATAGAATCTATTTGGTCACCCATGTCATTCATTTTCTTTTTCTTTCCATTTTCTTCCTTTGGTGTATCATTTTTTCTCTCTAGTCCTAAACAAAAAATTGCCTCTATCTACACCTTAAACATGGTTGTCTTGTCTAGCATTTAATATTTTTGACTGGCTAGGGAACCACTAATAAGCACTTTACTTATTTATTGACAACTGTTTGGCCTCGCTTCTGGAGATAGCTTCTACTATTTCTATTTCCAAGAAGCAGAAGCAATGTCAAATATGTTTTTTTTCATAAACTTATTTTGGCTCAAAAGCAGAAAGTGAGTTTTATATATGATATATTAAAAAACTAATATCTGATTATTCATTGGTGGCTTTTGGGAAAAAAGTACAACCCAAATACTTAATTATACATATATTTTGTTTTTACTTTTTATACCTATAGATTAGCAACGTGGTACATATGCACAGTAGACAAAAAATATTTGTAGTATATCATCCTTTAATTGTTTAACAATGACCATGAAGTAGGATCTAATTACTCACTTTTGAAAAAACAAAAGAATAAAATAATCTTAGTTGTTTTTCTTAGTGTTCTCTAAGAGATAAAAAAATGGCAGTACTGCAGTGCATGAAAAAGTTCACTTATGCAAATTCTCTGTGGCAATGCAAATATTCTTTTGGTAAAAAATTGATCTAATCCTCATAACTTGGTGTGACCATTCTCATCTCCATGTCATTTTCAAGCATTCCACATAGCAATTAAGATTGGATGAATGTTTTTCAGGGTCAGTATATCATTCAGGTTTCCATCTTTTTATTCAATACTTTTCTACTAACTGCACTAAAAGCCTACAAAATACAGATTTATATGATCAAATTATTTAAAACTTGAAATAATTATATGTTGGTATTTTTCTAAAGATTAAATAGATGAAGAGTTCAGCATTAGGTTCTGGATGTGTGCCACGACCCAGCCTTAGGCGCCTCGGCCTCCAGCAAGTCCAGGACTCCTCCCTTCCAGGTTGCGCCATGGCCTGGCCCCTCTAAGCTTCAGCACAAAGCACTGAGCCTCAGCACGAGGCACACCTGACACCTTTGAATCAGCACTTTGAGATGGTGCGTAGGACTTGGTTAAAATGCACAGGATTACTTAGACTCTTAGAGAACCATTGGTCTTTGGTTCTTGAGATCTAAGGGTTGAGATTGATCTCAAAGATTGGGTGAGGTGGTCGTTGCCCTATATAAAAGGTCATCTAGGAGCAATCAAGGGTAGATGTGAGTGATGTGAATGACATGTGAATGTGTGTGAAATAGAACACATGGTGTGTGATAGTGCAAAGACACTAAACACAAGAGAGACTCATTCAAGAGAGGCTGGTTATTTAAACAGAGTAGTATAGATTGGGGATTCAAGGGCTTTGTAATTGGAATTTTCTTGGGGAAAATTCCACGGAAACACTAGTCCTTATCACTTTCTTTTTCTCTTCTTTCGTTCTTTAAGAACTTGAGGATTCTTGAAGAGGTGTTTCTTTAATTGTAAAAACTTCATTGATTTAGTGCAGAGAGCTCGGCAGAGCTCACGGGGATGTAGGCACATTGCCGAACCTCGACAACAATTGCTTGTGTTCTTTCTTTGATTGGTTTGATTCCTGTTTTGTTTTGGTTTTATTACAAATCATTCTAGACTTGGGTGTTTGGAAGATCACCACCTGGGCATCTTGAGGTAATTTCCAACAGTGGTATCAGAGCTAGAGGAGATACCACAACAGTGGTATCAGAGCAAGAACAGGGGGTATTAGAGCAAGACTCCAAGAATCAAAGGTCAACTTCTTGGGTGATTCAAGAACAGAGTAGAGATCAAGATCTGATCGTGTTCTTGAGGGTAATTCAAAGTAATGAGATCAATCTTTGATCGTGTTCTTAAGATTTAAAAGAAGTTGGAAAGCAATCGTGGGTGCTGCATAAATCTGGGATTTTCTCCGCATGATGGGTTCAAACTTCATTGTTGAGAAGTTTGATGGAAATGGAGACTTTGCCCTTTGGAAGCTGAAGATCAAAGCGGTTCTTATGCAACAAAAGGTGGACATGGTGATTGGAGAAGATGACACTTTTCCAGTAAGTATCACGGAGGTCCAGCAGAATGAGATGAAGAAGATGGCATACAGCACCATCTTTCTGCACATGTTGGATAGTATGACCAGAGAGTGTGGAGACTCAGAAGATCTAGCTGTCATTTGGAAGAAACTAGATGAGTTATTTCTTACCAAGACTCTCCCTAATAAAAGGTATCTTCTAAAATGAATCTTTGCTTTGGATCCTTATAAAGAGTTGCAAGATAATCTTGATGCCAAGATGAGGGAAGTATCAAGTGGAGAAGGGCTATTCGTTAGAGGAAGGCCAATAACTCGGTATGGCAATAACATACATGGCTACTACTGGGACAAAGGTGGAGGACAAAGCCATGGGAGAGCGCACTCTAAATCGAGATTTGGAGGGAAGAGATGCTTCTACTGCCATAAGGAGGGTCATTTCAAGAAAGATTGCGAGAATATGATAAAAGATGAGGGAGGAAGCCATACCAAGAATGGAGAGGCTTTGGTTTCCAAGGGAGAACAGCAAGATGATGATGTTCTTGTTGTGTGCTCAAATGTTAGCAAGGGGCTTGAAGGCAGCGAGAGATGGATCTTGGATTCCGGGTGCACCTATTATATGTGTCCTCACCGGGATTGGTTCAAGAATTTCAAGGAAACCGATGATGGAAAGATTTTCCTGGGGAATGATACTTCTTACCAAGTGAGGGGCACGAGAGACATCCAATTGAGGATGTTTGATGGAATGACAAGGTTGCTGAGGAACGTGAGGTATCTTTCGGATTTGAAAAGGAATTTGATCTCATTGGGGTAGCTAGATTCCATGGGGTACACATACAAGGCAGAGAGAGGAAAGATCAAGGTAACTAAGGGATCTTTGATAGTGATCAAAGCAGCAATGAATGATGGTCTCTATGAGATGATTATTCTATAAAGGTTTATGTTTATTTGCTTAAAATAAATCAAATGCTTTGAATAAATTTGTGGTGAGGAAAAAGCTGAAGGGAACTTAAATGGGTAGGGTAGTTGGTGTTAAGAACCGATAATGGCTTAGAATTTTTTAACAAGGAACTTGATCAATTCTGTAAGTTAAATGGGATTCTAAGACATAGAATAGTTGTGAAAACTCCTTAGCAAAATAGAGTTACTGAGAGAATGAATAAGACCCTTATGGAAAAGGTTAGATGCATGATTATAGGATCCGGATTACCCAAATGTTTTTTGGGGGAAGCGGTGTCTACTGCTGCGTATTTGGTTAATAGATCACCCTCTAGAGTTTTAGAGCTCAAGACTTTCGAGGAGATGTGGAGTGGTAAACCCCCTGAGTTGGACAACCTTAAGACTTTTGGGTGTGCTGCGTATGCACATCAAAAGGATGATAAACTTAGCCCAAGGTCTAAAAAGTGTGTTTCTAGGATATGGGGAAGGGGCTAATGGGTATAGGTTGTCGTCCTTAGAGAAAAAAGGATTTAGACTAATAATAAGTAGGGATATCATTTTTGATGAGCATTTATTTCCCTATTTGGAGAAAACTAACCCTGCAGGGGATAGTGAGCAAACTAGTTTGGATATTTGTGGAGCATAGCATCAAGAAAAATTCAGTTCAGGTAGAGCGAGGAAGGCAAGAGGGTTCGGACCAGGTAGAGCCTGTTGATGAAGGCCAAGCTCAAGACAATCGAGAGGAGGCTGAACTAGAAGGGGATGTTGCAAGTCAAAATGACTATCAGCTCACAAGGGACTGGGAAAAAAGGCTGGTCAAACCACCTTTGAGATATGGTTTTGCGACTATGAATGTAGCAACTCCTTGGACAGAAGGAAGGATAAGTGAACCAGAGACTTACATTGATGCCATGGGATGTAAGGATTCGTCAAGATATAATCTAGCTATGGAGGAAGAAATGTATTATTTGAGGAAGAACAACTCTTAAGAATTGGTGCACATTCCAGGAAAACAGAGAGTTATGGATTGTAAGTGGATTTACAAGATCAAAGAAGGGAACCCTCTAGGGAATGAAGTCCGATACAAGGTTAGGCTAGTGGCGAAGGGGTTCACATAAAGAGGAGGCATAGATTTCACAAAAACCTTCTCACTTGGACACAAGGTGGAGGAAGTGGTGATTATCCTCATCTATATCGATGATATGCTATTGGTTGGGAACAGCGGGGAGAGGATAGAAAGGTTGACATCTCAACTCAGTGAGAAGTTCGAGAGGAAGGATCTTGGCCTTGCACAAAATATCCTTGGGATGAGAAGAATTCAAGAAAGGGAGAGAAACAAGTTGAAGGTTTCTCAGTCTTTCGACATAGAAAAGGTGTTGTACAAGTTTTCTATAGAAGATGGTAAACTAGTAAAGATTCCCCTTGCTGGTCATTTCAAGTTCTCCAGTGAACAATGTCCTAGAATGGATGAGGAGAAGAAGGAAATGAAAAAGGTCCCTTACTCTAGTGCGGTTGGATCAGTCATATTCATGATGGTAAGCACTAGACCTAACATTTCTCAAGCACTTAGAGTTCTCAGTAGATTTGTGAGTAATCCCAGAAAGGAGCTTTGGCTTAGGATGAAGTGGTTGCTGAGGTATTTGAAGGCTCAGTTGCATTCGGTGGTAGCACTCTCAACAACCGAGGCTGAGTACATGGCGACAACGGAAGCCATAAAAGAGGTTATGTGGTGCAAAGGGTTGTTAGAAGAATGGAAGGTCCTAAAAAAGAAAGTGGTGGTGTCTTCAGATAGCCAAAGTGCATGGCACTTGTGCAGGAACCCGGTGTTCCATGAGAGGACTAAGCATATAGATGTTCAGTATCATTTCATTCGGGAAAATGTTATGGAAGGATGCATTCATATGGACAAAGTCGCAACCGAAGAAAATCCTACAGATTTGGGTACTAAAGTTCTACCTCTAAGCAAGTTTAATCATTGCTTTGGACTTCTTAGGATTGGAATCAGTTGATATGGTGACTCAAGTTTAGTTTGGATCCTAAGTTCTCTGGACAATGGGTTCGGATTTAATCGCTTAGACAAAGGTAGAGATTGTTAGTATTTGTCTAAGGATTAAACATATGAAGAGTTCAGCATCAGATCCTGGCTATGTACTGCGGCCCAACCTTGGGTGACACGGCCTCCAGCAAGTCCAGGACTCCTCCCCTCTAGGCCGTGCCACGGCCCAAGCCATCCAAGCCTCAGCACAAAGCACTGAGCCTTAGCACGCCCTGTTCCAAGCCTCAGCACGAGGCACACCTAACACCTTTGAATCAACACTTTAAGATGGTGCGTGGGACTTGGTTAAAATGCACAGGATGACTTAGACTCTTAGAGAACCATGGATCTTTCATTCTTGAGATCTAAGGGTTGAGATTGATCTCAAAGATTGGGTGAGGTGGTCATTGCCCTATATAAAGGGTCATCTAGGCGCAATCAAGGGTACATGTGAGTGATGTGAATGATATGTGAATGTGTGTGAAATAGAGCACATGGTGTGTGAGAGTGCAAAGACACTAAACATAGGAGAGACTCATTCAAGAGAGGTTGGTTGTTTAGAGAGAGAGTAGTACAAATTGGGGATTCAATGGCTTCGTAATTGGAATTTTCTTGGGGAAAATTCCAGGGAAACACTAGTCCTTATCACTTTCTTTTTCTCTTCTTTCGATCTTTAAGAACTTGAGGATTCTTGAAGATGTGTTGCTGTAATTGTAAAAACTCCATTAATTTAGTGCAGAGAGGTCGGAGGAGCTTACAGGGACGTAGGCACATTGTCGAACCTCGACAACAATTGCTTGTGTTCTTTCTTTGATTGGTTTGATTCCTGTTTTGTTTCGGTTTTATTATAAGTCATTCTAGACTTGGGTGTTTGGAAGATCCCCACTTAGGCATCTTGAGGTGATTTCCAACATTATATTTATACCAAACATGAAAAACCACTGAAAAAAGTAAAATAATTACAAATAAACATTTGTTAGTTTGCAAAAAAAAATTGCGCCTATCTTCTTTAGGAGTCCATTGCCTTTTGATTATGGCTTTCCTGTATGGTTTGCGAAGTCTTCCCATTTGCCTTTATTTTATTCTTTTTATCTTCAACCACAGGTAACTTATAGGCAGTATTACTTCCAAATCTGTAATCTTAAAAACTCATAGAAGAATAAATATAATTAAGAGAAATAGAGCTACAGTTGGGATTAAGCTAAAATTTTGATTAATCAGTACAGAAGACCTGATTAACACACAAGGGTACTTAGATAGGGTGGAGGCAAACTCGCTTAAAGGTTAGACACCTTGATAATTGTTGGGATTTTTTTAGCGGATAATTTTTGGTGCAGGGTTGAATGCGACGTTGTGAGAAGAAGAAGTTTCTTGGCATGGATCCTAATACACTTATTTAAGAATAGTTACTTCTTTTAATACCATAAATCTTATTGGTAAGTTACTTAGCATGGAAGCCAAAGCATCTTGGTAACTAAGGCTTAAGTATTTGACAATGCATTAATTGAAGTCAACAAGACTTGGTGGGTAAGTTGTTGAAGGCTATAAATATGTGGATCAAGAGAGGTAGTCCCTCGCCCAATTCTTTAAGCCAGAATAGTTAGGAAACCAAACACCAATATACTTTTGTAAAAGTGGGATCTACAAGTATTTAAGGGTTTAGTGAACATTGGGTTTATCAGGGTTTTTGGTGTTGAGATTGGGAAGAGTGTTTACTAAGTTTCGCTAGAAAAATTGTGTATTGTTGTGTAATGAGTTTTAACAACTTTTCCTCCATCAAAAAGTTGCAAAGGAATGGTATAGTGAGTTTTACCAGCTTTCCTCCATTAGAAAACTGAAAAAATTGAATACTGATTAACTTGTTGTTGTAGGCAAAGATGTATGCCAAACTATGTTAAAAATTCTTGAGTTTGTTTTTATTTATTTTTGCTATTGTGATTTTGTAGTTGTACTTAACTGAGTTTTAAAATCCCACAAAATTGGTATCATAGCAAGGTTCTAACAATGACAAATTTTTAGAGATATACGTGAAGGTATGGATATTAGTTTTCTCAATTTAGTTATCATTAAATTGTTCAGTAGTAAGTTCCTAGATGATGAGTATTTGCCACCTAGAGAAGATTACATAGTCACAATGTTATTGGTGAGAGAAGATGTTTTGATGGATGGGAGGTTGTGAAAGATGAGTAACAGGGTCAAATGTGTTCATGGATGAGCCAAACACAAAGAGGGAATCAAGACTTCAAGAAAAGAGAATAAAAGATCAAGATCTAAGTCTCTAAATTTTTTTCTAAAACAAAGTGCATGAATGATGAGGAACACACATAATTGTAATGTAAGGCCATGAGGAAGAACTTGTAGGAGTTAAGTAGAATGAAAGAGAGTGGAAAAAAAAATGCCAATTAAGATTGAAAAATGAGATGCAAGTTTTTAATGATTCATTGGTGCCCTTGAGAGATACCATGAACAAAGAGGGTTTGAACTTATTGAATGAGACTGAATCAGATTCACTAATGAGGATTAGATTTTAGGCCTACGTGGAGGATTATTAGGATTATACCCAAAATCTGATTAAGTGTTATAGAAGGATAGAAACTTGTAGGTTTTGATTAAGTGAAGAAAAATCTAGCTCAACGGTTAGAAAAATTGACCGTGTTGGATTTTATTGACTCACAATTTTTGGTATAGGGTCTAAAGAAGGTCGATGTGAAGAACAACCTTCTTGGCATGGATCCTAAGATACTTAGGAAAGTATAGTTACTTTATGTGAAGACCTATGCATTTTGGTAACCAAGACTCAGTTAAGTGTTTGAACATGTAATAATTGAAGTCCAAGAACTTTGTAGGTAAGTTATTGAATATTATAAAATGGGCATCAAGAGAGGTAGTCATCGCCCTATTTCTTAAGCAAGAATAGTTGGTCAGACGTAAAGTGACAAACAAAAAACAAATATAACTTGTAAAAGTTGGTTTTAAAACGATCTAACGGTTGAGTAAACATTGATTGTATCCGGGTTTTGGGTTATGAGATTGGGGATAGTGTTTACTAAGTTTCACTAGAAAAATTGTGAACTGTTGTGTAATGAGTTTTATAAATTTCCTTCCATCCAAAAAGTAAAAAAAAAAAATAGATTACTAGTTGACTTGTGGAGGTCGAAAAAGAGGTGTGACGAACCACGTTTAAAATTCTTGTGTTCGTTTTTCCTGACTCTTGATATTGTGATTGTGTAGTTGTTGATAGGGTGTTAGATTCCCAACAACGTAGGAAACTATTTGATGAGCATTCATTAACTTATCACCTTTTTTCCTCTCCTTTAAGTCCTGAAGTCATGTTGTGTCAAAAGAACTCAAAAATTTTAAGATGTTGACATGAAAACATCACGTATAAGGTTCAATAACAAGTATTATCAAACAAATTGTAGAATAATCAAATGAATTAAAAACAAATACCAATTATTCGACAAGTATAATTCAATTTATCAAGCATATAAAAAATCAATGAGGTTGAATGAAGTTTATTCATCCACTATAGACACCCCCTGAACATGATAAAATTTATCTTGTTCAATGTAAAATTACAATTTGACAACATAGAATTTAACGAATTAACAAACAATATAATCTCAATGTGCTTGGAGGACTAAAATTATTTTTCAGTTCTATTCTAAAAATTTAATTTCTTTCTTTCAAATCTTAACTTCATATAGTATCAGAGATTGAACGGGTTGAATTACACTCTATTTAAACTCATAATAGAATAATGGATAACTATAATATAGAGGTATAGTTTCAGATCATGCCTCATGAGTTGATGTTTGTGCGAGAAGGCGAAAAAATCCTAATGGTTGAAAAGATGTAAATGACATAACCAGATTTTTGGACAACAGGGTTGTAATACACGTATTCGTAAAGTAAGGGTAAAGAAGTAATTTAATAAATATGACTTGAAATTTAAATAATATATTTACGCGAAGAACTAAGTATTGAATAAAATAATTCTGAAAAAATAAAAAAAATTGGACATCTAGAAGTAAAAGAAAAGAAAAAAAATATTTTTCTAAAAAAAAGTCAAAGAAATATTGCAGCAGGTGGCAGCACCTGTTGCCAAGTAAATTGTGGAAGACTGTATGTCTTCCACATAGCAAATTCGTGGCACCCTAAGGGAGGAAGAAATGTGCATTAAGGACACATGAACATTTCGTGGATTGCGGAGATTTTAATTGAATTTTAGGCTGCCAATAGTTTTAAGAAGCAAGCTTATATATATATATATATATATATATACGTGTGTGTGTGTGTTTGTGTGTGTGTGTGTGTGTGTGTGTAGTTTCTTTCAATTTTTTGTTTTTTCTCTAAACACTTAGGGACCCAAGGAAAAGCTAAAAGAGCAAAATTTTGAAGGGGTTTACTACGGAATTTCATAAAGAATCACGAGAAGCTATCAGAAAAACAGAAGGTAATAACATAATGTTTATTTTTGAATTTTTAGTATACATGAAATTTCCCAAAAGTCAAAGTGGGAATTTTCAAAGGGTGTGGTTTATGAAGAATTGAAGAAATAATTAGAAATTCAATAAAAATATTATGTCAGGTGTTGACGATCTGCAACCGAGGGAAATTTTTGAGAAGAATGGGGAAGGCAAGAAGATGATCCACGAGTAGCTTTAAGTGCTACGTGGTGAGTTTGATTTATTTAAGTAATCTAAATAAAAATCAGATATCTAGTAATAATATTAAAATAAATTATTAGCTTATACTTTGGTGGTAGATAAAAACTAAATTGATAGGTATGATATGAATATTGGACACGTAGAAAATTATTATGTGAAAAAAAAATATTTTTGGAATAATAAGTTGATTTAATAATAAAAGCGATAAGTGAAATTCTTGATGAGCTATAGTTAATGTTTTGATATGAATTTTGAGGAGATGAATTTTAAGTGATCTTGCCAAAATTTGATAAATGATTTGATGTGATTTGGGATGAAATTTAGTGAATCTTGACAAGCTTTAATGGATGATTTGATGTGATTTGGGACGAAAGGATTTAGTGGTATTTTTATATAATTTGAGAAAAATCAGGATAGTCAATTTAGATATTTAAATTCATGCAGTTTTTTATATAACTGTTCATATGCATATTTAATATCATTGTTCATATGCATATGCATTAAAAAAGAGAACCAAAAGAACCGGGAAGGCAACCGGTCTAATTGAAAAACCATGACAGCCAATATATGCTGGAAATGAATTCTGTGGTAGCTGGGACAAGCTGTAAAGAAAAGAACCGGGAAGGCAGCCAGTCTAAATGAGAAAGAAAAGAATCAGGAGGGGGCTAGTCTAAGATAATAAAAACATTTCGACATGTGGGAAAACGTTCCTATAATAATAATTCATGCATTGCATCTGTTTTAATTATTGCTTGCATTATTGAAATGCTGATGTGTGGTGTGTTATTGTGAATTTAATTATAGATGGATGAGTCTCACAGAGAGACAGTTATGGTGATAAGAACCATCTAAATTGTAGACTTTATGATGTGAACCTCGTTATGAGGTAATTATGAGATAATTGATGGTCTTAAAGTGAACCAATAAATAAGAGGAACAGATTGATAGAGAATGAATATTATGACATGTGTAGTGATAGTAGAGTGCTAGTATCAAGTTATATAAGATATAAATGATTAATTATGGAAAGACCTTTTATACAAATGAGTGTTTCTAGTAAATTTAATTCACTGAGCTTGTGAAGCTCACCCCTCATTGTACAATGATTTCAGGTAGCGGGCATGACAAATAGTTTGGTGAGTTGAGGTTCAGACGAAATCATTTTCTGTAAGCCACGTACGTGTCAACATCCGTAGACTAATGAGAAAATAAATTAAAAATTTATTTGTAAATATTCATGCATTTTACGTTGTATAGAATGTTTAAATATCATATTGATGTAACTCCCCTATTGAGGGCTGAGGATTTATGAAAAAAATTTCTTTTGGTGTTATTTATTTTTATTGTTACATATATGTGTCGTGCTGGGATTTTCAAAATGTGATGACACCGTCTCAGGGTGGCCAACCCGAGATGGGTCGTTACAATTTTGGTATCAGAGCATTAGGTTTTATGATTCTGTAGACTATATAAAAAGTAAGAAAGTGGAAGATTAAAATAAATTATATTTTAATGAACAGTTTGAGGATGATATGTGGATGTCCTAGAGCTAGAGTTCGAGTTATTGATTTGAGAGGGCATGCTAGGGCCCCAATATTTTTGATAAGTTGAGGTTGAGTCTGAATCTGTAGTTCCTAGAAGGGAACATGTTGATAGTATGATTGATATTAGTAAAGGTATGAGAGAATCTAAAGTTGAAAGAGATGAGCTAAGATAAGCTTTTACACATGCTCTTGAGAAATGAAGGTAACAGATGATAGAATTCATAGCTTATAGCATAGACTTGATAAACATGTTAGAGCAGTCCTGAGGTTATTGTAAATCCAGTAATGATATATGTTAAAAAGATGGAAAAGTGAGTTTATGCATGAGATGCAGGGAGATTGTTAAGTTAAATGCTTTGTTGTTTAAAGGATTAATGAACCCTTTTTAGCTTAAGTTATGGGTGAAACATTGATTACACACAAAACAGTAACGCAGTAGTTGTAGCACGGCTTTGGGGTGTCGATTCCACAGGGAGACAAGTTAACTATAAAGAAAGATGTAAACTTTAATATGAGACGATATAATCAGAATAAGTAGAGAATCCGAAGTTGATGATGAAGTAATTGTGTAGTTTGTAAAATATAATAGAGGGACAACAAGGATCCGGGAATCCTCCCTAGGTTTGTTGCCCTAATCCTAACTTGATTCAGTTGTTTTTATCTCGATTGCACGTTTCACATCCCAAACATGCAATCAGCAAATATTCAATGAGAACATGTATAAACCCTAATTTGATTGCTATGAAATACTTCTTATTTTCAATTCATGCACACATGATCTATCCTATAGGTTTATCAAGAAACGACAATATATCTTTTATGACAATATTGCAGTAATGGACAAGCCTAAAGGATAAACCTATCGGACTCAATCATACCCAAACAATCTTGATATAAGGAAAACATGACTAAATTTATATCAAGGAAAAAGATACAATCATCGGATTAGATGAAATCTTATAATTAGATTAAAAAGTAAATCATAACAATGTCTTAACGATAAAGCTCTATTACAACTGAATCAAATAAAGGAAAATAGGAACAACTACACCTAGGGATTCATCCCTTCGCCTTGCTTGGAGATTAGTTAGCTATGGGGCTCATGGTTGAACACTTTGATGGAAGAGAAGTTTCTATTTCCTTGAGTCTTCCAGCTTAATGAATGTCTAATATCAAACCCTAAGTGATCTATTTATAATACAAGGATCAAAGGGTGTTTTAGGGTTTTAAACAATCATTAAAGACCTAATTCAGACCTAACTCGGAGAGCAAAATTCGTGTCCGCGCTTAGGCTTGGATTTTCTCGCGCCTAGGCTTGGTATTAGGCTAGCCTTGTAAACTTTCTAGAAGGTGCGCCCCAGCTCCATCCAGGGTGCGCCCTGACCTGATGGTCTTCTTTACTTGTTTTGGCCTCTGATCTGGAGGGTGCGCCCCAGCTCCATCCAAGGTGTGGTGCACATACTTGGATCTCTTTATTTAGCCTTTCCGAAAGCCCTCCTTTGCTCTGGTATACATGGAATCTTGGTGCTTCATTCAACAATAGCTTTTTCATCTCTTTAAGACTCAAAATACCTGAAAATGCATCAAAACAAATAAGTGATCTAGGAATGATTCTTTAGAGTTGTTAACATATAAAAGTGTAATTATAACCTAGATTAACTCTAAAAATGCTAACAATTAAGTACTATTAAGATGCATTTTATGATTCTCATCACAACCCCCAACTAGCTTATTGCTAGTCCCTAGCGATTCAAGCGAAAACAAGAAATGAATTCTACGTTGGGAATCAAGGCAAAGTAAAGCAATACTAATGTTAACCAAGAGTAATCCACTTTTTGTCTCAAAAATTGCACTTAACATACGGCACATAGAATTATTAAATTTCATCCATGTCCAAAAGTAATCCAAACATCAAACTTAAGATCGTTATTGACTCTTTACATCCATCTTACCACAATCCATTAATCCGATCATCCAGATGATTTTATGCATAACGTTCGTGAATATAAGTCTTGGCCTCTAAAACATGATAAATTGCATGACATCAATCAGAAAAACAAGCTCCATAGGCTTACATTTCAAACCACTCTCCACTATTGTATTTGGTATAACCTTACTTTTAAGCACTAGATAACCTTACTTCAACACCCAACTTTTTTCAACCATTTTTCGAGCATTTTTCTCAAATCACCACTTTTCTTTTCTTTTCTTTTCTTATTTCTTTTCCATAATTCACTTATCTTTTCTTTTTTTTTTCTTTTGTATTTGGCATAAGACCATTCACCTCTTTTTTCTTTCTTTTCTTTTCCATAACCCCCAACTTATCTCCTTTAATGTACTTGGGTTATGGTAGTGATATTTTCTCATATTTCCATCCTTACTCCTTTTAAGTGCTTCTCAACAAATGTGTATAGCTAAGTTCTTTTAAGAGAAAGGTAAGGATAAAATATTTTTAGGCTCATAAAGGTGAGTGAATGGGCTTTTGAAAGAATCAAGGCTCAAATTCTTTTCAAGAAAAGGTTCAAATAGGTGACTAGCGATAAATATAGCAATGGTAAGTTTAAAACGCTCAAACGATTCAAAAATGGCCTATATCATATCCTAAGTAATGTGCATTCTAGGAATTCGCCTCAAGTGGTTATCAAGTAAGTTTTAGAGCTTGTCAAGACCGCAAAAGTATTCACAAAACAATCGCATATAAAACTTCTCTAGATGTTATAGACTAATCATACAATCTTACCACAAATTAGAGTCTCAAACCAAATGAAGATTGACACTTAAATTATTCTCAAACCGAAGCAAGATTTAACTTCTTCTAAATGTTGTATGCTATTTCAATCGAGTTCATATCATTGACATGTGAATTAACTCTAAGGCTAACACAAAGCATGCTAAACACAAACAATGAAGGAAAATGACACCAAGCAGTTTAATGAAAGAAAAAAATAATATGTTTCCTCCACCCCCAACTGAAAAATTACATTGTCCTCAATGTGAAAGAGAAAGTAAAGGAAACTCCCTTTGTAAGTACAAGCACACAGCAGCTGAAAATTGTGCACCTCCATGTGATCTACATGCTATACTTTTTGTTAAAAGGTTGATCTGCAAGATAGAACAAACAAAAAGAAAGCAACTGCGGTGTACTATTAAGATTCCAACCGTATGTTAGCACATGAAATGGAAAGAAACAACTAAAAATGAAAATAAAGTACGAAAAATAGTGAAAAAGAAAACACAATTAAAGATAGAATAGTGAGCCAATAAAAAGTATAGAAGACAAATAAGATAGGACCCAAAGTTAATCATCAATATCTGTAGCCTCGTCCTCATTCTCTTCCTCTTCCTCATTTTCTTCACCTTCCCCTTAAGTGGGATCAAAAGATGAACCCGAATAAGGCAGCATAGTAGGAAAGTGATCCATATTACAACCAGTAGTGGAGGCAAGGTGGTGAAACATTTGAAAAAAAAGAAGAGTATACCCCCACTTGATAATCAGCTTGCCTAGCCAAGAATCATTCTTGACGATCTAACCTATCAAATAACAGTTTATGGTGCTCATCCAAATTATTCTCTAAATGCTCAAGGCGTTCTATAATAGTGAAATTCCTAGAGAGAGGAGGGGGCAGTAATCACAGCCTGCTCTTCTGGAATTGGTGGCCTTAAGGCTCTAATTAGAGTGAGTAGGCCATCATCAATAGGTTTCTTGGGTGGGTGGTTTTCCTCAATACTACTGTAAGGGACATCAACTTGGATGCATAGTTGGGTAATCAAAGAAGGAAAGCATAATCCAAGCTTATGTTGCACAGTGTGTAAGATAGAATTGAATATTACTGCGCCCACATCTATGGTCATACCCATCAAAATGGCATATATCAAAACATCTCTCTCAACAATTAGGTCACTATAATGTAAAGCAAGCATCATTCTTTGACACAAAAAATATTGCCAAGCCCAAGCATTGACATTCAAAGATGCACTGGGCAAGGTTTTATGTGTATTACCCGTCATTTTCCAAGTTGTGCCCGGAATACAGAGAGTATTGCAAATCTCATCATAATCAATATTAGATACATATGCAAGATACTCATTGTGTTCTATGTTGGGTAACCCATAAAACCTATTAATGGATGAGCGGCTAAAAGGGACTGTTTTTCCTCTCACCAAGACCTTACCATTCTTATGTTCGTCAGCATTGGCATAGAATTCTCGAACTATATTTGGGAGAGAATTAGATGGTTGTCTTGAGAAAGTACCCCAATTTCTATCAATAATCATTCTAAATAAGAATGGGCTTCCCCTCTCAGTGATATTGAATCCTCTCTCAAGAATGATTTTCCTAGCATTTAACAAGCTATTATATCTCTCACTAGCCTCAAAACTAACAAACTTGCTCTCATCATATTCTTGAGGTTGTTTCCCTCTTGGTCTCTTGGATTTGGGTGCCATTTGAATCAAGTGTATAGAATAATAAAATAAAGTCAAAATCAACCACCCAAATAGCACAATTGAACAATAAAGGGAAGAATTTTTGCTTATTTGATACTCAAAATTTGAGAGAAGAAGACTAACCACCAATTTGAAGTTTTGCTTGATGAACCCAAAATCTTCTTGTACCAAGCTTTTTTTTTGGAGAGATTCCCAACCAAAATCTGCAATTGTAGTGCAAAATCCTAGAAGAAATGGTGTTAAAATCAAGTAATTTTGAGCAAAAGGGAGTGGGTAAGTGAGGGTTTGAGAGAGAAATGAGTGTGTTGTGTTTCTGTAAAAGAGAAGTGAAGTGGAAAGTGCAGAAACTGGTTTTAAAAAGTGCAGATTCATGTGTGCAGAAGCAGGGGCAGCTACCGCGGTGCGGCGCGGCTTGAGCTAAGGGGCCAGATCTGTGCATTCTTTGGGGCGCGGCGCAGCTACAGCTAGGGTGCGGCGCAGGTGTTGGTGGAAATGGGCCGTGCTGAATGGCGAGGCGCATTGTGGGCTGGGCTTAGGCGCGACATGGGCCTATTCCTGAAAAAAAAACTCGTTTAGTTCACAAAAATAAAATAAAATTAGCCCAAATAAATAATAAAAACAATATGAAAAATCAGTTTAAAGTAAAATAAAATAAACTAAAAACTAAAATTGAAATAAACTCAATCAAAAACAAAACAAAATAAAAGTAAAAACGTACTTTTGTTTTGTGGTCAAGTTAAGGTAAATAGACCGGATCCATAAGTGGAATATCTTCCACCTCCGGATCTTGCCTATTGATTAAGATCTTAAGGTGCTGACCATTCACCTTAAAACTCTGACCGTCCTTAGTGTCCTTAATTTCCACCGCTCCATTTTCAAAAACATTTTGTACTATGAAAGGACTGGTCCATCTTGACCGAAGTTTTCTATGATGCTTATGAAGTCTAGAGTCATATAAGAATACCCGATCATTAGGTCTAAATGTTTTCCTCAAAATGGTTTTGTCATGGAATACTTTCATCTTAGCCTTATAGATTCTAGAATTTTAATAAGCCGATAAGGCGACATACCTAAGGGAGTTTTAAAGGCTGTTCGGTAAGCCCAAAGCGCATCAGTTAGTCTCAAAGACCAATCTTTGCGATAGGGGTTAACCGTTTTTTCTAAAATTTGTTTAATCTCCCTATTAGCAAGCTCTACTTGTCCACTGGTCTGAGGATGATAGGCAATAGAGATTTTATGTAATACCCCATATTTTTTCATTAAAGCTTCAAAAGAACGGTTGCAAAAATGTGTACCTCGATCACTAATTATAGCACGTGGTGTACCAAATTGAGATAACACATTTTCTTTAAGGAATTTAATCACCGTTCCATTATCATTGTTTCGACAAGATGCTGCCTCTACCCACTTGGATACATAATCTATTGCCACAATGATACATTGGTATCCGACGGAAGGAGGAAAGGGTCCCATGAAATCGATGCCCCAACAATCAAAGATTTCAATCACTAAAATAGGGTTTAAGGGCATCTTATTTCGGCGAGACACAGCTCCTAACTTTTGACACCTTTCACATGAGCGACAATAGGTGTTTGCATCTTTAAATAAGGTAGACTAATAAAATCCACACTGCAAATTTTTTGCAGCGGTTTTTTTCATTGAAAAGTGGCCTCCATAAGCTTAGGAGTGACAAAATTCTAAGACACTCGCAATCTCTTCATTAGGGATGCAACACCTTAGAATTTGGTCAGGGTAGTGCTTGAAAAGAAAGAGGTCATCCCAATAAAAATTACATACCTTATATAAGAATTTCTTCTTTTCTTGAGTGCTCCAATCCATAGGTATCTCACCTGTAGCCAAATAATTTACGATGTGAGCAAACCATGGTAGAGAAGTAATGGAGAGTAAGTACTCATCGGGAAAATCATCTTTGATTGGCATGTCATCACAAGTGTCCTCAAAAGTGAGCCTGGATAGATGGTCAGCTACTACGTTCTACACTCCTTTCTTATCCTTGATGGTGATATCAAATTCTTGCAAGAGGAGGATCCATCAGATTAGTCGTGCCTTAGCATCCTTCTTTGTAAGAAGATACTTGAGGGTTGCATGATTTGTAAAAATAAGGATAGGAGAACCAATTAAATAAGCATAAAATTTATCTTAAGCAAATACTACAGCGAGCAACTCTTTTTCAGTTGTAGAGTAATTCATTTGAGCACTATTTAAAGTCGTATTAGCATAGTAAATAACAAAAGGTTTGCCTTCCCTTCGCTGTCCAAGAACAGCACCTACAGCGTAGTCACTAGCATCGCACATGATTTCAAAAGGTAAAGTCTAATCCAGTGACTGCATTATAGATGCGAAAATAAGCTTGCCAATCAGTGTTTTAAAGGCCTCTTGACAAGCTTGAGTCCACTCAAAGGGGGTATCTTTAACTAGGAAGGCACATAATGGTCTAGATATGTTCGAAATTTTTTGTATAAACCTCCTATAAAAACCAGTATGACCAAGGAAAGATCTCACATCCTTTATTATCTTAGGGGTAGGTAATTTAGAAATTAATTTAATCTTAGATTGATCAACCTCTATTCCTTTAGAAGAGACAATATGCCCTAAGACAATACCGGATGGTACCATGAAATGGCATTTCTCCCAATTTAAAACCAATTCTTTTTCCTCACAGCGAATTAATACTCTTTCTAAATTCATTAAGCATGCTTCAAATAAAGATCCAAAAACAGTTAGGCCATCCATAAAGACCTCTATGCAATTTTCAACCATATCACTAAAAATACTCATCATACAGCATTGAAAAGTAACAAGGGCATTACATAATCCAAATGGAATTTACGAAAAGCATAGGTGCCAAAGAGACAAGTAAAAGTGGTCTTTTCTTGGTCTTCTAATGCAATTTCTATTTGATAATAACCAGAATAACCATCTAGAAAACAGTAAAAGGGATGACCAACTACACGCTCAAGAATTTGATCAATAAAAGGGAGTGGGAAGTGGTCTTTCCGGGTGGCAGCATTTAATTTTCTGTAATCAATGCACATACGCCACCTAGTCACAAGTTTGGTAGGGACTAGCTCTCCTAGGTCATTCTTTACCACCGTGACTCCAGACTTTTTAGGAACAACTTGTGTAGGACTTACCCATTTACTATCAACTATGGGATATATAATGCCCGCATCTAACAGTTTCAGCACTTCATTTTCACTAATTCTTTCATAGTGGGGTTAAGCCTATGTTGAGGGTCTCCACGAGGACTAGTTCCTTCATCCAAATTTATTTTATGGGAGCAGATTAAGGGACTAATTCCCTTCAAATCAGCCATGCTCCAACTTAAGGCTGATTTATGTGCATTCAAAGTTTGAAGTAATTTCTCACCTTGGGTCTCAGATAATTCAGAGGAAATAATAACAGGAAAGATATCACCTGGACTGAGAAAAACATGCTTTAAGCCTTTAGGTAGTGGCTTTAATTCAACTTTAGGTGCTTCCACACTTGCAGGGACTTGTTTCGCACTTCTTTTGGGCAGCTCCTCAAACTTTGGTTGCCATGCTCGAGTGCCATAATTATGAAATTTATCAAAAATAGCACAAATATCAATTATATCAGTTTTATCATTAAATAAATCAATCTCATAATTCACAAGAAAATTTTCAAGAGGATCATAATCATGAGTTAAGGAGACTCCCTTATGGATGAGTGACTCGATCATGTAAAGCTGGTGGTTTTTATCCTCATCTTCGGGCTGTTTTGCAACATTGAAAATATTCACTTCAAGGGTCATGTTTCCAAAGGATAGCTTCACGAGTCCATTCCTACAATTTATTAGAGCATTTGTAGTAGCAAGAAAAGGTCTACCCAAAATCAAAGGAATCTTAGAGTTAGTGTTAATAGCAGAAGTAGTATCAAGGATTAAGAAATCAACAGGATAATAAAATTTATCAATTTGAATTAAAACATCCTCTACCACACCCCGGGGTACTTTGACTGAACGGTCAGCCAATTACAACACCATACCGGTTGGTTTGATCTCTCCTAAACCTAACTGTAAATAAATAAAGAATGGCATCAGGTTTACACTAGCTCCTAAATCTAGTAGGGCTTGTCCAACCTCAAGATTTCTAATGCTACAAGCAATGGTAGGACAGCCTGGATCCTTGTATTTTGAGGGAATTCTTTTCTCAATTAAAGCACTAACTTGCTCAGTTAGGAATGTTTTTTTCTTGATATGGTGCTTCTTCTTAATTGTGCACAAATCTTTGAGAACCTTTGCATAGGTGGGAACTTGTTTAATTATATGCAAGAATGGAAGATTCAGTTTTACTTACCTTAGGTTATCCAGGATTTCATTATTTAGCTCCAGATTTTTCTTGTTTGATTTTAAGGCTTGAGGGAAGGGTGCCTTAATATGGTTTTTGGTCACTTCAGGGTCCTTGAGCAGCTCGGTATTACTACTAGCTTGCCCCTTGTCCACATCCTCGGATTTATTCATTGGTGGGATGTGTAGTGACTTACCACTTCGGGTCATAATTACATCTTTCAAATTTTCTTGTGCCATATGTTGACCGTGAGGTATGGACTGAGCTTGGGAAGGGAACTTATCTCGCTCAGTCACACATAAGGAGCCCATTAATTAGGACACTTGGCTCCTAATTTCTTTGTTTTCCTCAACCACCTGCATAATTAACGCCTCACACCTCTGGTTTGTTTTACCTTGTACTTCTATAAAAGCATGTAAGGTGTCTTCTAAAGAGTTCCTAGAGGATAAGGGTGCATGATAAGGTGCAGGGTATGATCTAGGGGACTGTGTATGCTGCTGATTTTCAGATTTCTAGCTGAAGTTGGGGTGATTTCGTCACCCCGGATTATAAGTGTGAGAGAAGGGTGCTTGAGGCTTCTTGTACATGCCTAAGGCATTACATTGTTCCTCGTACATCCCTCTCATATCAAAAAATGTGGGGCACTCTTGGGCTAGATGATCTACCTCGCCGCACACAAAACATGGTTCCAAAGGTTCGGCTTGATTAACCACGTGTGTTGGCTTTTTAGTTTTTAATGCCTCTAACTCTTTAGTGAGTAATTCGACCTTAGCTTTTAGGTTGTCTTCTTCCCTAAGGTGGTATATTCCTCCACTACTAGGGTTGTCTATAGGTCGTGACCTACTCATGCTTTCAGTAGCATTAGGCCCAGTCCAAGTATGAGCTTTTTTCAACAAGCTCATTGAGGTATTCAATAGCCTCATCAGGGTCTTTTTGCAAAAATTCACCATTGCACATCATCTCTACAAATTGGCGTTCTCTATAGGTAAGACCCTCATAAAAATAGCTCACTAAATGCCAATTTTCATACCCATGATGTGGACACATACTTAACAGCTCTTTAAATTTCTCCCAAGACTGATATAAAGTCTCGTTTTCCTTTTGTGCAAAGGTGGAGATTTGTCTTTTCAAAGCATTAGTCTTATGTTGAGGGAAGTATTTGTTAAAAAAGACTTGGGTTATCTCATTCCATGACCCAATTGATCGTGGTCTCAGCGAGTATAACTAACATTTAGCTTTATCCTTCAAAGAGAAAGGAAAAAACTTGAGTCTCATGATATCATCCATTGCATCTTGACTATGAAAATTCGCAACTACTTCCTCAAATTCTCTAATGTGCACATATGGATTTTCATTTTTCAAGCCATGAAAAGTAAGGAGTAATTGTATCATCCCTGTTTTAAAGTCTTGATAGCGAGTGTTGGCTAGAAACACAATGCATGATGGTATGGCTATTCGGCTAGGATGTAGGTAATCTTTAAGTGTCCTAGCAACATTTTCATTAGGGTTTTCAGCCATGTTATCAAAATTTCTAAATTTTCGGGTGGGCGTACACTAGGGTTTGATCTAGGCGAGGTTTCACTAACGGACGTGGAAGGGAAAGATATCTCTATTTCGGGTCCCTTAATGAATCTCCCTCGCAAATCTTTCGATCTAAGCATACACCAACTGATTTTGAAAGAAATAAATAGAACAGAAAAAAAAAAATAGAAAATCAAGAACTTAAAGAAAAGAACGATAGTACCATCTTGTCTTAGAGTTGACAAACTTCCTTGTATGTAAACGCGTCTCCCCGGCAACGGTGCCAAAATTTGATTACACCCAAAACAATAATGCGGTAGTTGTAGCACGGCTTTGGGGGTGTCGATTCCACAGGGAGATAAGTTAACTATAAAGAAAGATGTAAACTTTAATATGAGACGATATAATCAGAATAAGTAGAGAATTTGAAATTGATGATGAAGTAATTGTGTAGTTTGTAAAATATAATAGAGGGACAACAAGGATCCGAGAATCCTCCCTAGGTTTGTTGCCCTAATCCTAACTTGATTAAGTTGTTTTTATCTTGGTTGCACGTTTCACATCCCAAACATGCAATCATCAAATATTCAATGAGAACATGTATAAACCCTAATTTGGTTGTTATAAAATACTTTTTATTTTCGATTCATGAACAAATGATCTATCCTATAGGTTTATCAAGAAACGACAATATATCTTTTATGAAAATATTGCAGTAATGGACAAACCTAAAGGATAAACCTACCAGACTTAATCATACCCAAACAATCTTGATATAAGGAAAGCATGACTAAATTTATATCAAGGAGAAAGATGCAATCACCGGATTAGATGAAATCTTATAATTAGACTAAAAAGTAAATCATAACAATGTCTTAATGATAAAGCTCTATTACAACTGAATCAAATAAAGGAAAATAAGAACAACTACACCTAGGGATTCATCCCTTCACCTTGCTTGGAGATTAGTTAGCCATGGGGCTCATGGTTGAACACTTTGATGGAGGAGAAGTTTCTGCTTCCTTGAGTCTTCCAGCTTAATGAATGTCTAATATCAAACCCTAAGTGATCTATTTATAATACAAGGGTCTAAGGGTGTTTTAGGGTTTTAAAAAATCATTAAAGACCTAATTCAAACCTAACTCGAAGAGCAAAATTCGTGTCTGCGCTTAGGCTTGGATTTTCTCACGCCTAAGCTTGGTTTTAGGCCAGCCTTGTAAACTTTCTAGAAGGTGCGCCCCAGCTCCATCCCGGGTGCGCCCTGACCTGATGGTCTTCTTTGCTTGTTTTGGCCTATGATATGGAGGGTGCGCCCCAACTCCATCAAGGGTGCAGCGCACATACTTGGATATCTTTATTTAGCCTTTCCGAAAGCCCTTCTTTGCTCCGGTATACATGGAATCTTTGTGCTTCATTCAACAATAGCTTTTTCATTTCTTTAAGACTCAAAATACCTGAAAATGCATCAAAACAAATAAGTGATCTAAGAATGATTCTTTAGAGTTGTTAACATATAAAAGTGTAATTATAACCTAGATCAACTCTAAAAATGATAACAATTAAGTACTATTAAGATGCATTTTATGATTCTCATTAAACATGTAAGGAGATTATTTGGTATTCTACTAGTAACTAACAGGCAGATGGTTGCCTTTGTTTCATAGGAATTAGAAGGAGAAGTTTTGGAATGGTGGAAGGATATTCTTCACAGGGTAAGTACAGATATTGATAGACCCTTAACCTGGAATAGGTTTAAGGAGGTTTTTCTTGATAGATACGTTCCTTATACCTCTAGAGTCTAACAAGATAGAGATTTCATTTATTTGAGGTAAAATATGTCGACTGTGACTTAGTATGATAGCAGATTTGTGGCTTTCACAAAGGTGGTATCGAAAATGGTAGATGAAAAGAAGTGTAAGAGGTTCATAGATGAACTATGTTTAAAGATTTGATCAACACTATCTTACATGAGGCCTATGAATTATGTCAAGTTGATAGATATATCATTTCAGAGTGAGAGGGATGTGATGGATTTTAAGGGAAAGAGAAAGAGTAGTTAAAGAGGCTTAGACATGAAGGTTATAGAGGTAGTGATAGTATGAGTGTATAGGGTGAGAGATCACCCCAGATGAGGCGTTCCTTATCCCAGAGAACTTTAGTACAGAGTTAGAGGTAAGCAGAATCTGTTGCTTTTGTAGCTCAGATTAATATCGGTGGGACCCTTAAATTTGGGGGACAATTATGGGAACTGGGAGTTATGGCAGGGAAAGTAAGTATGCCACTAAAGGGAAGTAGTAATCTGATGTATGATTGAGAGATTGAAGTTTGTCATAGATATATTCAGATAAGATATTTATCTCATAATTGTTCTAATTTGAGGTGCTTTGTATATAGAGACGGTGGATATATCAATGTTGGTTAATCTTGGTGGAACCCATCCTTTTGCATCTAGTATTCATATGAAATATATTGAAGTATGTATTAGTCCTTTAATGCAAAAACAATTTTTTTTTGAGTTCCCACTAGAGATAGAGTGATAATCATAAATGTTTACAAGGGTTGTGTGATTTGTATCAATGATAGAGAATCATAAGCTGATTTATTATCTTTGAATATGATATAATTTCATTTAATTTTGAGAATGAATTGGTTATCGACATATATTGTTGTCATGCAAAAATCTACCTAAATTAATAAGCAAATATTTGAACAGTTTTACTTGCAAGTGCACAAGGTCAACAGTAGTATAGTGTACAAATGCGAGATCATCTTCACAGGGATTGGTGAATTTCGCTTTGGAATCAGTTTCGCAATATAAAATGATAGAAATAAATATTGAGTATGAATTTGATAATGATAAAAACATAGGGCTTTGATATCCACCACTAATCATACTTTCCCAATAAGTAATGTGCTAATGCTCTAACCATACTATGAATACCTAATGTTGTCAACCTAAGGGCATGGTGTATACTCCTTAAGCTATTGATTTTCCTAAGCCATAAGTCAGGCATGGTGTATACTAAGTTGTTCTTTAAGAGAGCATAAGTTCTGTGAAAATCGACAAACACACAAGACCTAGGGCTAGTTATATACTCCCAGTTTCCTATGTTGATTAACCCAAGAATCCGACATGGATTTCTTTTGTTACTATTGTCAGACCCAAGACTCGGTCATCCAAATTGATCTAACTAACTAATCCATACCACATACATATGTTGATCAGGCAAACACATATGAGGAATTCAATAAAACAGGCATTAATCAATTAAAGCATCATAATACAGCTATTGCAAAGGTAACAATACTTATATATGGAAAAACATAATTAGGGCTTCAATCGAGCCCTATTAATAAGTTGGTTACACATGGTGGTGATGTTACACATCTTCATAATGTAAACTAAATAGAAAAGAATAAACCCGAAAAATACTGTGGAGAAGAGTCGTTAATTCGTCTCCAAAGCTTAAAACTGAAAAGAAGATATTGTTTCTGTGTTTTACAAGTCTATTTATAGGGTTCTAAGGACACCTCGAAACCCTAATTTCCAAAACAAGACTCGAACCATCCTTTCCAAAATAGTTTATGCCGTTTTACTGCACGTGTACGCTTGATCTTATGCTTGTGCGCTCAAGTGCAAGGTTGAGCTCGAGCCTTCTATATGTGCGCACGAGTGCTTGTGCGCTTGATCACTCTCTTCCGTGCTCGATCGCACTTGGCTACTTCTAGGTCTTCCAAATTTCTTCCTTTGAGTTCCAAAATGCTACATTTTCTCCAAGAACCTATAAAAACACAAAAAACAAAAAATTAAGTAAAAGAGAATAAAACACGTAAACGAAGAACTTAACAAATGTAAATTAAAGGGCTTAAATATGAATATTTAAGCACTTATCACACCCCCACACTGACATATTGCTAGTCCCTTGGCAATACAAAACAAAAAACTAACTAAAAACAGTAACAAAAATAAATCCACTATTCATGATATCCAAAAATTTGGGTTGAACACAAAACCATGATATTTATTCATGAGCAAGTTTAAAATATAAACACATCTTCGCAATGAATAAGAGTTTTAAAATCTAATCACTTACACATGGCTGGTTAAGGCATCACAAGTCTAACTTAGTTTATGGTGAATTAGCACATAAAATATGAAGCTTCCAAATAACTCCAATGTGTAGTGTTTCTGTGTCTCAACATTCATCGAATTTCCTATCAGAATGAACAATTATTTCTTTCTTTTTCTTTTATTATGAGATTTTTGCCATGTTGAGTTACCTTAAGCTTTCTAATTGACCCATGTAGCGAGTGTTTAGCCAATAACTCGCAAACCAGATTGTTTTAGGGCATTAGGTGTAAAGACACCCCTAAAGACTTACTAACTCGTGTAAAAAAGGCTACGTAACTAACTGGGTTTAATGCTGCCAAGCAAAATTCTCACCTTTTGACGTGAACACTCACTACTTACTGAGGCAAGAGGACCAGTTACTCAGTGGAAACTTTATTTAATGATCATTATAAGCACAATTCCCACATTTTGATGTGAACATTCACTGCTTACTAAGGCAAGAGGTCCAGTTACTCAATGGGAAGTTTATTTAATGACCATTCAGAGCATTTTATTTTCTCTTTTTGTGCAATAATTTTTTTTCTTCTATTTTCTATGCCAAAGTGTTATTCTAACAAGTCATCTGATTACAGTTAGGCCATAGAAACACACATATAAAAATTATATTCATACTCCACACAATTATGTGCTAATGTGCTCGTGTCAGATTTAGATCAAACTTGTGAATTCTTAAATGCCTTGAAGTAAGTAATTAAACTTTTAAAACTTTATTATTAGACCATGCGATTCTAGATTTTAAGCTTACTGATGAAATCTTATCATAATATTTGATTAAATCAACCAAAATTTTCAAAACAATATGAACATGCATTTATCTTTTCAATAATAATAATAATAATAATAATAATAATAAACTGGGACAGTGTGTGTGAATGTGTCTCTCATAGTCTCAAACTTAATTTACACATTGTCCCCAATGTGTGAGTGACATAAAAAGATCTGACCTGGGAGATGGAGAACTACTTGGCTGGCATGGCTCGTAGCACACCCCCAAACTTGAACTGATGCACACACATTGTCCCTGAAAAAGAAAAACAAACATAACACCAAAAAACAAGAGATACTAATAGTAAACAGTTATAAAAATAAATACTAACAAGAAATGTGAGAAATATGAAAAAGAAAATGATATGCTGTGGGGTGCCTCCCATGAGCGATAAGTTTTATGTCTTCAGCCAGACGGTGCACCTCTCTTACTGCTGGTCTCCAGGTGGTGCAGACAATGAGGTGTCGGGGGTAGGAGGTAGTCGATCAAGAATGGACTGGAGCATCGCCTCTTGCCTCACAAAGCTGCCTCCAAACCATTGATGCGCTGATGCACTAATAATGTAGCCTCCCGATCCTCTCGGCGAATATCAGATAGCTCAAACCAGAAATAGGACATCTCATCAAGAATATGCTGGTACTTTGTGGGTCCCATGTCCAAATGATCCTCTTCCTAAGTAAAGCTGGCTGCGGGGACTTCTGTCTTTAGAGGATTATCTGCTACTCTCTCTGCAGCTAGTGCCTGGCCCCGGAGTCCTTGGGGCATGTGTGACTAACTTAGTGTCCACTGAGCCTTCCAGAAGAAGGGGTGGTCCTGGACTGGTCCATCGATGGAGGAGCTCTTAATCCATTTTTTCTTGAAGATGTAGCTGAGGAGGAATGGGAATGGGAGCCCCCATGCATTAGCCGTGGTGACCTGGTGTGCATGGACGTGGTCCTAGAACTTATGTAGCTAACTCCATATAATAGCAGGGATGGAGTACCAGTGGCCTCTGTGGAATGCATATAATGCCTATAAGAACTGGTCACGCCTCTGGGACATTTCGCTGGGGAATGGAATCCACAAGCCAAAGTTATGGAGGCAACTTGGACCAGCTCCCCGCATTGTTGTGCTGATCAGCATACTGCCCAGCACACATGTTCTCAATGATAGTGGACAGGGAAAGAGATTCCGACTGCTCCTCCATCTAGGTGTCCTCAAGAGGGGACTCATAACAACAATGAAGAGCAGTAGCTATATCTGCAGAGGTCACATCGATATACTTGCCTTGAACTGATGAGGACAAGACCCCCAGCCTGTTGCAATCGAATGATAGGTTCTCATAAAACTGAACCACGAACTGGATGTAGGCAGTAGAGCATACAAGCTTAAACAACCTCTTTAAACCTCGGTGCTTGAACTTCTAGACCACCCATTGAGTGTCTTCAAAGTTCTTGAAATCATCTTCAATGTTGAATGTGGTCTCGAATAAGATCTCCCTTTGTTCAAAGCTGGGCCAGGAGGACTGGGCATGCTTCTCGAGGCACGGGAGGTGGAGGCTGTCTATTTAGGCATTGTGAATGAAGTTTTTGTAGTATTTGCGCTCGATCTCAGGGTAGTGTGCTTGATTGCACTTTCCCTTTATGCTCGATCACACTGTCCCTTACGCTCGATCACACTGTCGGATATGTGACAGAGGCTTTTTATAGAATAGCTGGTGGGCGACCTAACAACCAATTTAAGGGAAAGACTCCAAAAATGTTCTAACCTCTTACAAAGCACCTAAAACAACCACACAAGAAGAAAACAAATTGTATATGCAGTGTATTATGGTTAGAATGTAACAAAACCAAGTTGTATGGGGAGGATTGTAATATTGGCTTGAAGACAAAAAGATACAGTGGATGGGTGGTGTTTACTCAAGGGAGCCGTGGTTGTACTGTGGGGGAGGTGGCGTTATGTGGTGGTAAGGTGGTGATGATATGCGGTGATGTTTTGGTGAGAGATTGGGTGTGGGAAAGGGGGTGAGGTTAGTGAGTGCAGAAAATAGGTGTGAGAGTGAAAGTAAAAAAATGTAATAAAATAAAGTGACTTTAAAATGAACACGTGACTCTCTGCCCCGAGTGCGCTCGATCACACTGTAAAGTGTGCTCGATCGCACTTGTTCGTAGGTGTGTGCATGTATTTGTGCTCGCGCACCATTGGGCGCATGGCGAGGCTGCACTCGAGCACACTATTACATGCACTCGATCGCAGGGGCAGACTGTATTGAATGACAAACTTAACTATGGACAGTAAGGAAAAAGTGAAAATAATAAAAATAAGAATAAAAGTAGAAATGTACCGTACTTAGTGGCCTCAGCACCACTAACCTCAAAAGAGGTGCTTGAGCTATATATTTATCAAAGTCTGAACTG
This sequence comes from Bretschneidera sinensis, assembly GCA_023935145.1. NCBI lineage: Eukaryota > Viridiplantae > Streptophyta > Magnoliopsida > Brassicales > Akaniaceae > Bretschneidera > Bretschneidera sinensis. The sequence continues at coordinate 74,832,403 of CM043701.1, read as the reverse complement.
CTTAAGCGCTCTCTATAGTAGCTTTAGTGCTACTCTATTAGAAGGGGGTATTTAAAGTCCACTTCATATGGCTCAAGTGCTCTTGGTTCTGCTGCATACTGGACAGATTCAAGTGCCAAATCTTCATCTCTTGGTGGCAAGTTGATTTCAAGGTATAGATTAACTCTGTATCCATTTACCATGAATGTTTGATTGCCATTGGAACCGTGGATCTTCAAAGCACCATGAGGAAAGACCTTGGTGACCACATAAGGACCAGACCATCGGAACTTGAGTTTGCCTAGGAATAACCTTAATCTTGAGTTGTAGAGAAACACCTTTTGTCCCCCATAAAACTCTTTCCTAACCAGTTATTTATCATGATAAGCTTTTATCTTTTCTTTGTAGAGCTTGGCGTTCTCATATGCATCATACCCTAATTCTTCCCGCTTATTTAAGTGCAGCTTCCTCTTCTCACATGCTTGTTTCATGTCAAAATTTAATTGCTTTATGGCCTAATATGCTCGATGCTCTAACTCTACCGGTAGATGGCATACTTTCCCAAAGACTAGTCAGTATAGAGACATGCCAATTGGTGTCTCGTAAGTTGTCATATATTCCCATAGAGCATCATTCAGGTGCAAAGACCAATCCTTCCGATTAAGATTCACGGTCCTCTACAGGATGCCTTTGATCTCTCGGTTACTTATCTTCACTTGGCCAGTAGTTTGAGGATGATATGGAGTGTCAACTTTATGGGTGATCCCATATTTTCTTATTAGTGTGGCAAAAGAGTGATGATGAAAGTGGCTGCTGCCATCACTGATGATTGCTCTTAGAGTCCCAAATCAGGTAAAGATGTTATCCTGTAGAAACTTCACAACCACTTTGTGATCATTAGTCTTTGAGGGGACAACCTCGACCAATTTGGACACATAATCCACACCCACAAGAATATATAAATAACCAAAGGAGTTAGAAAATGGGCCCATGAAATCAATACCCCATACATCAAAAAGTTCTACTGTATGAATATTTTGTAAGGGTATTTGATTTCAGGATGAGATGTTACCTGTCTGCTGGCCTCTATCACATGAGCTGCAAAATGAGAAGGCATCTTTAAATAAATTAGGCAAATAAAAACCATATTGTAATACCTTAAAAGCTGTTCTTTTAGCCCCAAAATGTCCTCCACAAACAAATTGATGGCAATGTTGCAATAAGTTCAAATGCTCCTCCTCTGAGACACACCTTCTGATGATTTAATCAGGACATAATTTGAATAGGTAGGGGTCATCCCAATGGTAGTGTCTAGACATAGATATCAATCGCTTCTTTTCTTGACTGGTTATACCTGGAGGAAAAACCTTAGCAGTTATATAATTGACAAAATCAGCATACTGCGGAAGTGTCACCTCTAGTGCGAACAATTGTTCATTGGGGAAGTTCTCATTCAAAGGTAGCTCATTTTTGTCATCTTCATAAGGTAGCCTAGCTAAGTGATCTAAAACTACATTCTCACTGCCCTTCTTTCCTTTAATCTCCAAGTCAAACTCTTGTAATAGGAGTACCCATTTGATTAACCTAGGCTTTGCATCTTTCTTAGAAAACAAATATCTCAACGCAGCATGATCAGTAAATACAATAACCTTAGAGCCAATCAGGTATGATCTAAACTTCTCTAAAGCAAAAATAACAGCTAACAATTCCTTTTCAATAGTAGAATAGTTTAGCTAAGCATCATTTAAAGTTCTAGAAGCATAGTAAATAGCATAAGGTACCTTATTGACTCTATGGCCTAAGACAGCTCCCAAGGTGAAGTCACTGGCATCACACATCAGCTCAAATGGAAGACTTCAATCAGGAGCCATCATTATTAGTGTGAAGGTGAGCACGCTCTTCAATGTGTTGAAAGCTTTCATACAGTCATCAGTCCAATCAAACTTGGTATTTTTAGCTAACAATGCATAAAGAGGTCTAAAGGTCTTGGAAAAATCCTTGATGAATCGTTGATAGAATCCAACATGTCCAAGAAAACTTCTGACACCCTTGAATGTTAGAGGAGAAGACAACTTTGAAATGATGTCGATCTTAGCCTTGTCTACCTCAATACCTTTGTTGGAAATGGAATAACCCAACACACTGCCTTGTTGAACCATAAAGTGAAATTTTTCCCAATTTAGCACTAAGTTGCATTCTTCACAGCTCTTTAGGACACTTTCCAGATGATTGAGGCATTCATCAAAATTAGACCCAAAAACACTAAAATCATCCATAAATACCTCAATGAATTTCTCCACCATGTCAAAAAAAATGCTCATCATACATCTTTGAAAGGTGGCTGGTGCATTGCATAAACCGAATGGCATCCTTCTGTAAGCAAATATATCGAAAAGGCATGTGAAGGTAGTCGTTTCTTGGTCCTCAGGTGCTATGGCAAACTGGTTGTAACTAGTATAGCTATCCAAGAAGCAACAATAGCTATGGCCAGCTAATCTGTCTAACATCTGATCAATGAAGTGCAGTGGGAAATGATCTTTTCTGGTCACTTTGTTTAGCCTTCTGTAATCAATGCATACCCTCTAACCAGTGGTTATTCTTGTAGGTATTAGCTCCTCATCTTCATTCTTCACCACTGTGATCCCACTCTTTTTTGGAACAACTTGGACTGGACTTACCCATTTACTGTTTGAGATGGGGTAGATAATGCCAATGTCTAACTGTTTAAATACCTCTGCCTTAACTACCTTTTTTATGTGTGGGTTGAGTCTTCGTTGAGCATCCCGGGTGGGTTTTGCTTCACCCTCAAGGTAGATATGATGCATGCACTTGGCTGGACTTATCCCCTTGATGTCAGCAATGGTCCATCTGATAGTAGATCTATGCTCTCTAAGAACTCTCAACAGTTTCTCTTCTTCCCCAACACTTAAATTAGCAGCAACAATCACAGGTAATGTTCTATTTTCCCCCAAATAGGCATAGGTTAAATGCTTTGGGAACTGCTTCAATTCCGAGTTTGGTGCCTAGACAATAGAAGTAAGAATAGTAGTATTAGTAGGTACAAGAGATTCAAATGGAGGGGTATACTTACTTGGATGTTTTGGAGAGGCCTCAAAGAGGTGCACAGCTTTAATGATGTCATCAGTAACATCTTCAGGTTCTGGTTCAGCATCCAATCTTGTTAAGCCATGGGTAAGGGTGGTCTCCAAATGATCAATATAATGAACCTGAAAAGCTTACTAAACAAAGCTTTGCATCATACATACATTAAAGCATTCCATATCATCTTGAGGTAATTTTAATACATCAAATATTTTGAACTTTGTTTTCTCACCATTTACCTTCATACTTACTATACCCTTTTTCACACAAATCTTTGTATCAGCAGTTCTCATAAAGGGTATTCCTAAGATTATGGGCAGAGGTAATGACATAGGGCATTCTTCCATATCTAACACAAAAAAATCAACAGGTAAAATAAACTCACCTACCTTTTCCAAGACATCCTCAAGAATACCTCTAGGTTTTTTGATGCTTCTGTCTGCCAATTGCAAAGTGATGGAAGTTGGTTAAAGCTCCCCCAAGCTTAGTGTTTCAAATACTGTGTATAGTAGCAAATTTACACTCGCTCCTAAATCCAGTAATGTGCACTCAAATAGCTGGTCACCTATCCTGCTGGGAATAGTAAAACTACTTGGATTTTTTAGTTTTAGTGGTAGCTTTCTTAACAATACTGCACTTACCTCTTCAGTTAAAGCTATTGTCTCATGTTCCTAAAACTTCGTCTTATGAGTGCAACAATCTTTCAAAAATTTAGCATAAGCAGGTATTTGTTGAATTGCCTCTAATAAAGGAATGTTTATTTCTACTTTCTGCAAAGTTTCAAAAATATCAAGCAGTTTAATTTTTTTCTTTTGCTTTACTAACCTTTGCGGAAAGGGTGGTGCATTCACCTTCTCTATTTCACTTACCTTTGATACAGATGGTTTCTCTAGAGATGCTTGTGCAGACTCATCAGTTCCTATGACCTTACCATTTCTGAGAGTTGTAACAGCCTTAAGTTGCTGGTGCCCTCCTAGATTAGGTAGTGTTTGAGCTGGAAGCTCACCTTGCTTTCTGCTACTCAGTTCCTTAGCCAATTGCCCTATTTGTACCTCTAGTCTTCAAATGGCTTGTTCATGTTTTATAGTAGTTTGTCTTAGCTCAGTCCAAAATTGCCTTTCATCTGCCATGAACTGATCTTGTGAAGTCATCAACTGTTGTTGCTAAGTTGCCAATTGCCTCACAAGACTCTCTAGGTCACTTTTCTTTGATTCGGGAACTAAATGGGCTACTGGTTGGGAGTTCTTTTGCTGCCCTTGAAGGTTCATTTCATTTTGATTGTTGCTCCAAGAGAAGTTGGGGTGGTTTCTCCATCCAGGATTGCAGACGTTTGCATATGGATTGTTCTTTGGCGGATAGTTGTTTGGTCCCACATAATTTGCTTACTCTAGATCTACAGATGAGTATAAAGGACAAGTCTCAGTATTATGATCAAAATGAGAACATATAGCACATACCTGGAGTGATTTAGTTGGTGGACTAGGTGAGGCGTTCTTAGCAGTCATGGCTTTAATAAGCAGATCTAGCTTCCTCTCCACAGCAGCTATCTGATTAGAGGATCCACCATTTAGAGTCACCTCATACATACCTTTGCTCTTAACTCCTTGTCTCCCTCTAGAGGAAAATTGCTGGGTTTGCTCACTCAATGTCTCAAACAGCTCCATGGCTTCTTCACTGCTCTTCTCCATCAGCACACCTCCACAACCTGAATCCACAATACTTTTATTAGTATCACTCAAACCTTCATAGAAAGCTTGTACCAGTTCATCCTAAGGTATATTGTGATGTGGGCATTTGAGTAGCAGCTCATTGAAATGTCCTCATGCCTCAAAGAACATGTCTCCATCCTTCTGTTGGAAAGATTGAATCTCCTTCCTCATTTGTCTTGTCTTTTGAGTTGGGAAAAGCTTTCTTAGGAACTTACTGGCCAACTCTTCCCAAGTGTGGATAGAAACTGTAGGTAATGAATTGTACCACAATTTAGCATTATCTTTTAATAAGAAAGGGAAAAGAATTAACCTGATTCCCTCTTGGTCTATGCCCTGGATATGCTAGAACTTACAGAGATCAAAGAATTCCCGAGTGTGGGTCCTCAGCAGGCGTACCACTAAAATGAGTCAATGCACTGAGTTTCTGCAGAGATATGTAACAATTGCCTTCCACCTCTAGTTGATAAGCAATGCATGATGGCTAGTCGAGGTTCCGTGGGATGAAGGATTGCTTCATAGGTCTTCGCTCAAGTAGTAGTTTGTTATCAAGCTGTTCCACTACTTATGCTTCTCACTCGAATTCCTCTTATACCTCTTCAACCTTGTCTCTAAGCCTTTTTCGAATGGTCTACTCAAGCTCTGTATCGAGGGGAAAAAGGGTTGGATTCCTGGATCGAAGCCCTTGCATGAATTAGCTGAAGTGCTTCAGTGCAGCAATTTCAGTACTGCTGCTCGGGAACTTTCTGCCTCGAGTGCGCTTGATCGCACCAGGCAGTGTGCTCGATCGTAGTTCCATAGGTTACTCTGTCACAGTATCTGAAATAGAACTATAGAAAGCGAAAAGAAAAAAAATTAGGTTTTTGATGAAACGAAATAAAATAGAACAGAAAAATAAAAACTGAACGAAAAATAATTCTAAACAGAAATTTAGCATAATCCCCGGCAACGGTGCCAAAAACGTTTTGTGCAAAAATCTACCTAAATTAATAAGAAAATATTTGAATAGTTTCACTTGCAAGGGCACAAGGTCAACAGTAGTATAGTATGCAAATGCGAGATCATCTCCACAAGGATTGGTGAATTTCGCTTTAGAATCAGTTTCGCAATATAAAATGATAGAAATAAATATTGAGTTTGAATTTGATAATGATAGAAACATAGGGCTTTGATATCCACCACTAATCATACTTTCCTAATAAGTAATGTGCCAATGCTCTAACCATTCTATGAATACCTAATGTTGTCAACCTAAGGGCATGGTGTATATTCCTTAAGCTATTGATTTCCCTAAGCCATGAGTCAGGCATGGTGTATACTCTAACTCTTTTCTTTCTTAAAGGATTTAGCATGGTGTATACTAAGTTGTTCTTTAAGAGAGTATAAGTTCTGTGAAAATCGACAAACACACAAGATCTAGGGCATGTTATATACTCCCGGTTTCCTATGTTGATTAACCCAAGAATCCAGCATGGATTTCTTTTGTTACTATTATCAGACCCAGGACTCGGTCATCCAAATTGATCTAACTAACTAATCCATACCACATGCATATGTTGGTTAGGCAAACACATATGAGGAATTCAATAAAACAAACATTAATCATTAAAGCATCATAATATAGCTATTGCAAAGGCAACAATACTCATATATGGAAAAGTATAATTATAGCTTCAATCGAGCCTTATTAGTAAGTTAGTTACACATAGTGGTGATGTTACATATCTTCATAATGTAAACTAAAGAGAAAAGAATAAACCCGAAAAATACTGTGGAGATGAGTCGTCAATTCATTTCCAAAGCTTAAAACTAAAAAAGAAGATACAGTTTCTATGTTTTAAAAGTCTATTTATAGGGTTCTAAGGACACCTCGAAACCCTAATAGTCAAAACAAGACCCGAACCATCATTTCCAAAACATGTTCTGCCATTTTACTGCACGTGTGCGCTCGATTGATAGGTGCTTAAATATTCATATTTAAGCCCCTTAATTTACATTTTTTAAGCCCTAGTTTATGTTATTTTAGTCAATTTTACTTCATTTCTATGTTTTACATGGGTTTTATAGGTCTATGAAGAAAATAAAGCATTTTGGAAGCTTTCGGAGCATAAAAGGAAGAAATCTGAAAATCTGGAGCAGCTACTGGCAAAAGTGCGATCGATCGCACTATTGGGTGCGATCGAGTGCATAAGCTCTCGTGCGCACACAAGAAGGATCGAGCGCAAAACACATGCGATCGAGGGCACATGTACGAGAGTGAACAGTAAAGCGGCAGAACCAGTTTTGGAAATAAAGGAGTTTTATGTTTTAGGAAAGTTTAGGGTTCCTGAGCCTTCTAGGATTATTCAACCCCTATAAATACAGCTATAAAACACACACAATGGACATCATCTTATCCCTTCTTTTATTTTTCAATCTTCTTTTAGTTTTAGTTTAGTTTTAGGTCGGGAGTCCGGAGGCCAGAAGGAAAGTGTGGAGAAGAATTGACGACTCTTCTCTCGGGTTTCTTCTTTCTTTTATTTTTATTATGTGTACTTAAACTTTTAGTAAGGGCTTGGTTGAAGCCTTAATTATGTTTATTCAATAATCAGTATTGGCGCCTTTGCAATATTTGTGTTATCATGCATAACTTGATTAATGCCTGTTTCTATTTAAATTCCTCAAATGTGTGTGTCTGATTAACGTATGCATGTGGTATGGATTAGTTAGTTAGATCAATTTGGATGACCGAGTCCTGGGTCTGACAATAGTAACAAAAGATATCCACACCGGATTCTTGGGTTAATCAACATGGGAAACCGGGAGTAGATACCATGCCCTAGGTCTCATGTGGTTGTCGATTTTCACAGATCCTATGCTCTCTTAAGGAACAACTCAGTATACACCATACTGAATCCCTTAAGATAGAAAAGAGTTAGAGTAGATACCATGCCTAACTCGTTACTTAGGGAGATCAATAGCTTAAGGAGTAGATATCATGCCCTTAGGTTGACAAACATTAGGTATTCATGACATGAGTAAAGCATTGGCATACTGTTTTGTTGTGGTATCATAATTAGTGGTGTATATCAAGTCCCTACACCTTTATCCTTATTATTTTATCTTTATCAAAATCAACTCTTTTATTATTTCCATTACATTGCGAATATAATTCTAAATCAAAATTCACCAATCCCTGTGGAGATGATCTTGCATTCGCACACTATACTACACTATTGACCTTGTGCACTTGCAAGTAAAACAAGTACGATTATTTGCTTATTTATTTAGGTGGATTTTCGCACAACAAATTTTTGGCACCGTTGCCGGGCATTGTTCTAAATTTCTGTTTAGAATTATTTCCCGTTTATTTTTCTTATTTTGTTCAATTTTATTTTCTTATTTTTCATTAAATATTTTTCTTTATCTATTTTGTTTTATTTTATTTTCATCAACTATCTAACTTAATTCTTCGTTTTTGTTATCTTCTTGCTTTCTGTTTCAGGTGTGCATCAGTGCTAATTCTGGCATTGCGATCGAGCGCAAACCTAAGTGTGATCGAGTGTAGTGCTTGGAGCGCTCGAGTGTAAATAGTCCAGAGACTACCCGAGCAGCAGTACTGAAGCTGCTGCATTAAGGTATTCCTGCTGATTCATGCAAGGGCTTCGAGTGAGGAACCCAACCATCCTTCCACTTGATATAGAGAGTGAGTAGATCATTCGAAAGAGGCCTAGAAACAACTTCGAGGAGAAAGAAGAAGAATTTGAGGGTGAAGCACCAATGGAACAACTTTACAACCAACTGCCACCAGAACAGAGACCTATGAAGCAAGCCTTCATTCAACAGAACCTCAACCATCCTTCATGCATTGCATATCAACCTAATGTGGAAGAAAATTATTACATATCTCCGCAGATACTCAGTGCCTTGACTCATTTTAGGAGTACACCTGCTTAGGATCCACACTTGCACCTTCGAGAATTCTGTGATCTCTGCAAGTTCCAGCATATTCGGGGCCTAGATCAAGAGGGAATCAGGTTAATTCTTTTCCCTTTTTCATTAAAAGATAATGCTAAAATGTGGTATCATTCATTGCCTACAGATTCCATCCATACTTGGGAAGAGCTATCCAGTAGATTTCTAAGAAAATTTTTTCCAGCCCAAAACACAAGGCAGATGAGGAAGGAGATTCAATCCTTCCAACAGAGGGATGAAGACCTTTTCTTCGAGGCATGGGGACACTTTAATGAGCTACTACTCAAATGTCCACATCACAACTTACCTCAAGATGAGCTGGTCCTACCTTTCTATGAAGGTTTGAGTGGCATAAATCAAGGTATAGTGGATTCCGGTTGTGGAGGTGTGCTGATGGAGAAGATTAGTGAAGAAGCTATGGAGCTGTTTGAGACATTAAGTGAGCACACCCAACAATTCTCCTCGAGAGGTAGATAAGGAATTAAAAGCAAGGGTATGTATGAGGTGAGCTTCAATGATGGATCTTCGAATCAGATGGCTGCTATGGAAAGAAAGCTAGACATGCTCATAAAAGCCATGGCTGATCAGAACAACTTGCCTAGTCCATAGGCTACACAACGCCAGGTATGTGCTATATGCTCTCATTTTGATCATAATACTTATACTTGTCCTCTGTATTCAATTACAGATCAAAAGCAAGCAAATTATGAGGGACTGAATAGCGCATATGTAAATACCTACAATCCTAGATGGCAGAACCACCCTAACCTCTCATGGAGCAACACTCAAAATGCTTTGAATCTTCAAGGACAACAACGACACTTCCAACCGGCAGCCCAACCAGTATCGAAATAAAAAAATAGTGACCTAGAGAGTCTTATGAGGCAATTGATGACTTCATAAGAACAGTTAATGACTGAGCAAAGACAAACCACTACAAAACATGAGCAAGCCATTCAAAGACTCAAGGAACAAATGGGAAAATTGGCTAAGGAGCTAAATGAAAGAAAGTTGGGTGAACTTCTAGTCCAACCACTGCCTACTCCAAGAGGACATCAACAACTAAATGCCATAACAACTCTAACAAATGGTAAGATCATCGGAGCTGATGAGCCTGCACAAGCATCTACATCCAAGATAAGTGAGATGGAGAAGGTAAATGGTGAGAATGTTGAAATCAGAAGATATAATGCATTAAAATTACCCCCAGATAATATAAAATGTTTTAATGTATGCATGACACAAAGTGTTGTGAGGAAGCTTTTCAGGTCCATCATGTTGATCCAGTAGAAACCGTTCTTACCTATAGTGTCCCAAGATCGGATATTGAGCCCAAATGCAAGGATGTTACTGATGACATCATTGACACTATGCACCTCCTTAAGGCCTTTCCAAAGCCTCCAAGTAAGTACACCGATTCATTTGAAATTCTTGGACCTATTAATACTATTTTCTCTTTTATTGTCCAGGCACCGAATTGGAGTCGAAGAAATTGCCAAAGCACTTAACTTATGCTTATATGGGAGAAAGTAAGACACTACCTATGCTAGTTGCTGTCAATCTTAGTTTTGGGGAAAAATAAGGCTTGGTCCGGCTGAAAACGTTAAACTTAGCGCTCATGGGAGGTACCCCACAGCTTATCCTTTTATTTTTATTGTTGTTCATATTTACTGTTATTTATTTACTTTTAGTACTTTTTGTTTTCCTGTATTACGTTAGTTTTTATTTTTTAGGGACAATGTGTGCATCCGTTCAAGTTTGGGGGTGTTCTATGAGCTATGCCAGCCCAGCTAATTCTCCATCTCCCAGGTCAGATCTTTCCACATTATTCACACATTGGGGACAATGTGTAATTTAAGTTTGCGAGTATGGGAGACACATTCACACACTTTGTCCCAGTTTTTTGTTTAAAAGATAAATACATGTTCATTTTGTTCTAAAAATTTTGGTTGATCTAAACGAATAGTATGATTTGAATTCATAAGTGAACTTAAAACCGTGAACACATGGTCTAATAATTGAGTTTTAAACTTTAATTACTCATTTTTAGGTATTTAAGGATTCACAAGTTTGATTTAAACCGACATGAGCACATTAGCACATAAATGTGTGGGGTATGACATGTAGCTTTAATTGGTATGTTTCCATGGCTTAACTATAACCTGACGACTTGTTAGATGAACACTTTGGCATAGGGAAATAGAAAAAAGATTATTATTGCGCAAAAAGAGAAATTAAAGTGCTCTAAAGATCATTAAACAAACTTTTCACTGAGTAATTGGGCCTCTTACCTCAGTAAGCATTGAGTGTTCACGTCAAAAGGTGGGAATTTTTCCCATAATAATCATTAAAAGAACTTTCAATTGAGTAACTGGGCCTCTTGCCTCAGTAAGCATTGAGTGTTCACGTCAAAAGATGGGAATTTCTATTTGTTAACATTAAGACAAGTTAGTTTCGTAGCCTTTTTGACTCGAGTTAGTAAGTCCTTAGGGGTGTCTTTACACCTAATGCCCTAAAATCATCTGGTTTAGGAGTCATTGGCTAAACGCTTGTTACATGAGTCAAATAGAAAGCTTTAGGGAACTCAACTTGGCCAAAATTTCACAATAAAAGAAAAAGAAAGAAATAAAATTATGCCGTTGTTTGTTCACTCTAATAGGAAATTTGGTGAATCTTGAGACACCGAAACACTACACATTAGAGTTATTTGGAAACTTAAATCTTTATGTGCTAATTCATCACACACTAAAAATCAGACTTGTGATGCCTTAACCTACCTCATGTAAGTAATCAATGTTTAAAACTCGGATTCAGTATGAAGATCTATTTGTATTTTAAAGCTTGTTCATGAATGCACGTCATGGTTTTGTGCGATACCTAAACTTTTGAGGACACCATGAACAGTCGATTTATCTATGTATCTTTATTTTTCATTTAGTTTTAAGTTTTGTATTGCTAAGGGACTAGCAATATGTAAGCTTGGGGGTGTGATAGGTGCTTAAATATTCATATTTAAGCCCCTTAATTTACATTTGTTAAGCCTTAGTTTATGTTATTTTAGTCCATTTTACTTCATTTCTATGTTTTACATGGTTTTTATAGGTCTATGAAGAAAATGAAGCATTTTGGAAGCTTTTGGAGCTTAAAAGGAAGAAACCTGGAAATCTAGGAGCAGTTACTGGCAAAAGTGCGATCGATTGCACTATTGGGAGCGATCGAGTGCATAAGCACTCGTGCACACACAAGAAGGATCTAGTGCAGCCTTGCGATCAAGTGCAAAACATATGCGATCGAGCGCACATGTACGGGCGTGAATAGTGAAGTGGCAGAACCAGTTTTGGAAATAAAGGAGTTTTATGTTTTAGGAAAGTTTAGGGTTCCTGAGCCTTCTAGGATTATTCAGCCCCTATAAATACAGCTATAAAACACACACAATGGACATCATCTAATCCCTTCTTTTATTTTTCAATCTTCTTTTAGTTTTAGTTAAGTTTTAGGTCGGGAGGCCATAGGCCAGAAGGAAACTGTGGAGGAGAATTGATGACTCTTCTCTCGGGTTTCTTCTTTCCTTTATTTTTATTATGTGTACTTAAACTTTTAGTAAGGACTTGGTTGAAGCCCTAATTATGTTTATTCAATAATCAGTATTGGTGCCTTTGCAATATTTGTGTTGTGATGCATAACTTGATTAATGTCTGTTTCTATTTAAATTCCTCATATGTGTGTGTCTGATTAACGTATGCATGTGGTACGAATTAGTTAGTTAGATCAATTTGGATGATCGAGTTCTGGGTCTGACGATAGTAACAAAAGATATCCACACCGAATTGTTGGGTTAATCAACATGGGAAACCGGGAGTAGATACCATGCCCTAGGTCTCATGTGGTTGTCGATTTTCACAGATCCTATGCTCTCTTAAGGAACAACTCAGTATACACCATACTGAATTCCTTAAGACAAAAAAGAGTTAGAGTAGATACCATGCCTAACTCGTTACTTAGGGAGATCAATAGCTTAAGGAGTACATACCATGCCCTTAGGTTGACAAACATTAGGTATTCATGATATGAGTAAAGCATTGGCATACTGTTTTGTTATGGTGTCATAATTAGTGGTGGATATCAAGTCCCTACGCCTTTATCCTTATTATTTTATCTTTATCAAAATCAACTCTTTTATTATTTCTATTACATTACAAATATAATTCTAAATCGAAATTCACCAATCCCTGTGGAGATGATCTTGCATTCGCACACTATACTACACTGTTGACCTTGTGCACTTGCAAGTAAAACAAGTATGATTATTTGCTTATTTATTTAGGTTGATTTTCGCATAACATCGATCTCATTCTTGTGCCTTGAGCGCAAGGTTGCGCTCGAGCCTTCTATGTGTGCGCACGAGTGCTTGTGCACTCGATCACACTCTTATATGCTCGATCGCACTTGGCTGCTTCCAAGTCTTCCAGATTTCTTCCTTTGAGTTCCAAAATGCTACATTTTCTTCAAGAACCTATAAAAACATAGAAAACACAAAAATGAAGTAAAATGGAATAAAACACATAAACGAAGAGCTTAACAAATGTAAATTAAGAGGCTTAAATATGAATATTTGAGCACTTATCAATTGTCTGGGTTGATTTTTCCAGAAAGATTATAATGTTCGAGATATGACATGAGGAGTTTAACTTTCAAGGAGAACATAAGTTGCTCTCAAACTATATTATTTTGCTCTGACCACTAGGAGACGGTTGAAGAAGGGTTGTGAGGAGTATTTGACATACATAGTGGATTCTAAAAAGGAAAGTAGGAAGTTAGAATAAATCTTAGTTGTGAAAGATTATTCTAATGTAATTCTTGATGAGTTGTCTAGGTTACCTCCAAGTAGGGAAATTAAATTCTCTATTAACATGATACCAGGATCATCACTTATATTTAATAACACCCTATAGAATGACGTCAGCTAAATTGAGAGAGTTGAACATACTATTTTAAGAATATTTGGATAAACAATTTATCTGACCTAATGTATTTGGGGAGCCCTATGTTGTTCGTGAAGAAGAAAGATGGAACGATAAGTATGTGTATAGACCATAGATAGTTGAATAAGAACAAATACCTTTTTCCCAGGATAAATAAATTGTTTGAGCAGTGTAAGGAGCGAGAGTGTTTTCTAAGATAAATATGAGATCAGGTTATCACCAATTTAGGATAGAGAAGGGAGACGTGCCTAAGACTGCTTTTAGTACATGTTATGCTCATAAACTTTTTGTGATGTCATTTGGATTAACTAATGTTTCAAAAACATTCATGGACTTGATGAATAAAATGTTTAAACTATTTCTTGATATCTTGTGGTTGTGTTCAGTAATGACATCTTCGTGTATTCTAAGAACGAAGAACAACATGTGAAACATTAGACAGTGTGTTGGAGAATCCGAGGAGAGAGAAATTATATGCAAAGTTCTCTAAGTGTGAGTGTTGGTTGAATGAAATAACTTTCTTGGAGCATGTAATAAAGAAAAATGGCATAATAGTTGATCCACAAAAGGTAGAGACAATTTTAAGTTAGGAGAGACCAACTAATGTAACTAAGATTAGAATCTTCTTGGGGATAGCTAATTATTATAGAAGATTCTTTTAGAATTTTTCTATTATTGAAATACTGTTGAACAGACTGACCAGGAAAGAGGTGAGATTTTTATGGTGAGGGAAGTGTGAAAAAAATTTCCATTTACTAAAGGAGAAATTGACTACAGCTCCAGTATTGGTGTTTTCCTTCTGGAGATGAAGGATTTGTGGTGTGTAGTGATGCGTCACACCAATGATTGGGATATGTGCAACATAGGAAAGCTATGGCCCATACTTCTAGGTGATTGAGGATTCATGATAGAAATTACCCTACTCATGACTTAGAGTTAGCTGCTATAGTATTTACTTTAAAAATTGGAAACATCATCTGTATGGAGCCACTTGTGAGATATTCATGAGTTATAAGAGTTTGACATACTTACCTGCCTAGAGAGAGTTGTTAATAACTATGATTATACAATTCACTATCATCTAGAAAATACGAAGGCGATAGCTAATGCATTGAGTAGAAAGTCTACAAGAAGATTAACTACTATTAGGAGTCCTGATGTGAAATTGATGATAGATTTAAAAGAGGTAAGAATGAAGTTAAATATCAGTGATAGAGGATCATAGTTAATGAATATGGTTGTATAGTCATTCATAGTAAAATGTTTTAAAGATGCAAGGTAGAGATGAAGAGATAGGAAAGATTAAGCATTGAGTGCTTACTAGAAAGCAATATGAGTTCAAAATTTGAAATGATGGTATCCTGGTATTGGAACATAGAAATTGTGTTCGCAGTAATGCGAAGTTGAGGAAGGAGATAATGAGAGAGGCACATGATGATGTAGATTCGATGCAACAAAGTAACAATAAGATGTATGGAGGATTCAGACAGAATTTCTGGTGGTTAGGATTGAAGAAGGATGTAGCTGAGATTATGAGGTTGTTGAGAAAGTTAGCTAGTTGTGAATAGCCTGGATTTGCCTCCAGAGTTGAAGCAGTGGCATAACGTAATTCATGTTTCACTTTTAAGAAAGTGTTTACATGATGAATATTATAATATTTCGAGCCAAACTATAGAAATTTAGAAAGTTTGGGCTTATATACAAGTACTAGTGAGAAAATTAGGCAAAAAGAATAAGTCTTGTGTAATAGAATAATTTCATTAGTTCAAGTTCTGTGACATAATAAGGATGTTGAATAGAGTAAGTGAAAGTGAGACAATTATGAAGAAGTATTATTCACATTTGTTTCTGAAGTAAAGTAAGAAAATTTTGGGGACGAAATTTATGTAAGATGGGTAGAATTGTAATAGCCGTATTCGTAAAGTAAGAATAAAGAAGTAATTTAATAAATATGACATGAAATTAAAATAATATATTTACGAGAAGGACTAAGTATTGAATAAAATAATTCTAAAAAATTAAAATTAAAAAAATGGATGTCCAGAAGGAAAAAGAAGGAAAATAAAAGAAAAAAATATATTTTTCTAAAGAAAAAAACTCAAAGAAATGTGGCAGCAGGTGGCAGCACCTGCTGCCAAGTAAATTGTGGGAGACTGTATGTCTTCTACATAGAAAATTCGTGGCAGCCTAAGGGAGTAAGAAATGTGCATGAAGGACACATGCACATTTCGTGGATTGCGGAGATTTCAGTTGATTTTGAGGCTGCCGACAGTTTTAAGCAGCAAGCTTATATATATATATATACACCTATGTGAAATCTGTAAATAGATTTCACATAATTTCTTTCAATTTTTTGTTTTTTCTCTAAACATTTGGGGACCTAAAGAAAGGTTGAAAGAGCAAAATTTTGAAGGGATTTATTGCAGAATTTCATAGAGAATCACGAGAAGTTATCAGAAAAACAGAAGATTATTACATAGTGTTTATTTTTTAATTTTTAGCATACATGAAATTTTCCGAAAGTTAAAGTGGGAATTTTCAAAGGGTGTGGTTTATGAAGAATTGAAGAAATAATTAGAAATTCAATACAAATATTATGTCAGGTGTTAACGATCTGCAACCAGGGGAAATTTCTGATAAGAACAAGAAAGGCAAGACGGAGATCCGCGGGTAGCTTTAAGTGCTACGTGGTGAGTTGGATTTACTTTAAGTAATCTAAATAAAAATCAAATATCTAGTAATAATATTAAAATAAATTATTAGCTTATGCTTTGGTGGTAAATAAAAATTAAATTGATAGGTATGATATGAATATTGGACACGTAGAAAATTATTATGTGAAAAGAGATATTTTTGGAATAATAAGTTGATTTAATAATAAAAGAAAGTGATAAGTGAAATTCTTGATGAGTTGTGGTTGATGTTTTGATATGAATTTTGAGGAGATGAATTTTAGAGGATCTTGACAAACTTTGATGAATGATTTGATTTGATATAGGATGAAATTTAGTGAATCTTGACAAGTTTTAATGGATGATTTGATGTAATTTGGGATGAGATGATTTAGCGGAATTTTTATAAAATTTGAGAAAAATCATAATAGTCAATTTAGATATTTAAATTCATGTGGTTTTTTATATTACTGTTCATATGCATATTTCATATCATTGTTCATATGCATATGCATTAAATAAGAGAACCAAAAGAACTGGAAAGGCAGCCGGTCTAATTGAAAAATCGTGACAGCTAGTATGTGCTGGAAATAAAAGGGACACCGTGACAGTCGGTATATGCTGGAAATGAATTCTGTGGCAGCCGGGACAAGCTATAAAGAAAAGAACCGGGAAGGTAGCCGGTCTAAAGGAGAATGAAAAAAACTGGGAGAAGGTCGGTTTAAGATAATAAAAACATGTCGACATGTGGGAAGACGTTCCCATAATAATAATTCATGCATTGCATCTGTTTTAATTATTGCTTGCATTATTGAAATGCTGATGTGTAGTTTGTTATTGTGAATTTAATTATAGATGGATAAGTCTCACAGAGAGATAGTTATGGTCATAAAAACCATCTAAATGGTAGACTTTATGATGTGAACCTTATTACGAGGTAATTATGAGATAATTGATGGTCTTAAGGTGAACCAATAAATAAGAGGAAGAGATTGATAAAGACTTGATATTATGACATGTGTAGTGATAGTAGAGTGCTAGTATCAAGTTGTATAAGATATAAGTGATTAATTATGGAAATATCAATGAGTACTTCTAGTAAATTTAATTCATTGAGCTTATGGAGCTCACCCCTTATTGTACAATGATTTTAGGTAGTGGGCATGACAAATAGTTTGATGAGTTGAGGTTCAGACGAAATTATTTTCTGTAAGCCACGTACATGTCAACATCCTCAGACTAATGAGAAAATAAATTAAAAATTTATTTGTAAATATTCATACATTTTACGTTGTATAGAATGTTTAAAGATCAGAATGATGTAACTCCTCTGTTGAGGATTGAGGATTTATGAAAAAAAATTCTTTTGGTGTTATTTATTTTTATTGTCGCATATATGCATTGTGCTGGGATTTTCAAAATGTGATGACACCGTTTCGGGGGTGGCCAACCCGGGATGGGCCGTTACAAGGGTTACTGTAGATATCAGGTCCAAGAGGTACAAAAGTCGTGCACGTGTCAAATTAGGTGGAATATGTGGATTCCATATAAAAATTTCACTTCCATAAATTCCAAAATTTTAGCTAGTGAAATAATATTATTACTTATTCAAAGCAGAAATAGCATGTGCAAATTGATTCCCCTCACACGGCATCTGATTGCCCTTAAAAAAATTAAGTTATATTTTTAAATAGAATATATTTTGTTGCACGAATCATATTTGTCTATAAATTAGATCAAGCAAATATCGATTACCTTAATTGAGATT
Source organism: Bretschneidera sinensis (assembly GCA_023935145.1). Lineage (NCBI taxonomy): Eukaryota > Viridiplantae > Streptophyta > Magnoliopsida > Brassicales > Akaniaceae > Bretschneidera > Bretschneidera sinensis. Next base: position 74,814,240 of record CM043701.1, on the reverse strand, counting down.
TGATCTACCACGATGTGAAAAAAGACTCAAAAGGCATTAGACGGTAACATGCTGGGAATTAAAAATTCTTCATTATGCTTTGGTACAGATCTCCCTAGAATCCCCTTTCTCTTCTGCTTCCTGACAATCTTACTTATTTCTTCTTCCCCGCCGTTTTTGTCCATACCGGAGGGAACATAGAACGGACTTGCTCTCCTTCTCATCCATAAAACTCTAAAAATTCTCTACAACATAATAGAAACTAAGAATAAAAATCAAAGAAGAAGAAACACTAGATGAACTTTATAGCCATACTTACCAAGAAATCAAGCCCGAAAAACTCTAAGTCAACTATTTTGTGACTGTAAGTTAAAGAAAAATATTTTCATGCATATATAGTGGGTTTTGAATACTATGACTGCAATTAGACACATAGTCATGGACAAAATGGAATCACTTGTTACTATTTTAAAAAGATTTTTACGGTAACAAGTGTTGCCATTTAGTATAGTGCTATGTATCAAATTACAACCATGGTATTGAAAACCCACAATAAATTCATGCAAATATTTTGCTTTAACTTACATGTTACAAAATAGTTTACAAAGAATTTTTTTTTTTTTGGCTTGATTTCTTGGTAAGGGTGGATGTAAATTTCATCTAGTATTTCTTTTTCATTGATTTTCTTCTTAGTTTAGAGTCTGTTTTATAGAAATTTTAGAATTTATGGATGAGAATGAGAGGAAGCCCTAGCTGCATACCCTCAGGTATAGATAGAAATAGCAGGGAAGAAGAAATGAGGAAGATTGTAAGTAAGGTGAAGAGAAAAGGGATTCCAAGAATATGGCATATAATAAAGAATTTTTAATCCGAGGGAGTTCCTATCAAATTTCTTTTGAGTCCTTTTCAGATCGTGGTAGATCAAATCTCAACTAAGGTTATGGATGTCTTCATCTTATTTATAGAAAAATATGATTAATGCAGCATAACATATTTCATTTAACAATCAAATATCGTGAGCCTAGAAACACTACTGTTTATGTCCAGGAAGGCAATCTAATATATGGTTTAGCTACTTACTTTTTGTTTTCAAAACAAGTAATAATAAATATTTTGCTAGTTAAAATTTGAGAATTTGTGGAAGTAAATTTTGATATGGAATACACATATATACCTAATTTTACACCACAACAATTGTGTACCTGTACGACACAATATCAAAAGTATGTATCTTTGTTTCTCCAAAAATCTCGTCTAGGCGTTTAGATCCTTTCAGCCATTGGGATTATTTCACATGCATGCATTCGATGTTGTGGTAGATATCAAGTCAAGTAGCAGTATATCAAAATATACCTCGTTATAGTTTATACAAGTGTAATTCATGGTTAAGATTCAAAATAATAAAATTAGTTTCATAAGATCGTTTATGAATAACATAAAGAAAAATCTACAGTCAATCCACCTTAGACAATCTACTCAGTAAACAAACATGAAATCTAATGGAACTATCAAAGTTGAGCACTACTCTAAATGGAAAAAAATTGATAAAATGAAAAAACAAAGTTAAAAGACTTGACAAATACATGCATCAATATATTGGAGCTGATTTATATCTTTTCTATTATGAGTTTTTAAAGTATAATTCATGGTTAAAACATTCAAAATCATCAAATATGTTTCATAAGATAACTTATAAATAATATAAAGAAAAATCTGCAGTTAATCCAAGTCAAACAATCTACTAAATAAACACAAGAAATCTAATGGAGCTAACAAAGTTGAGAACTACTCGAAAGAGAAATAATTAATAAAATGAAAACATGAAAATAAAATACTTCAATGATAGGCACATCAATATATTGCATTTGATTTATATTCAAATTAAATGAAAACAAGGGAATATTAAATACAACTTCTTCATTTTTTTAAAAAAAATGAATAAGTTCCTTATCAAACCTTGCAGAAGAATTCTTTGAGCACTCTGGGCAAATTATCTCTCACAGAGCTTTGATATATATATATAAGTCATGATTATTTAGAAAAGAAAAGAATAAATTAGATTAAAGTTTCTATATCACTCAAATCAAATGATAAAAAAAGTTGTTAGTGGTAGCAAGAATGTTCATGATAGAAGGGAAAAAGAATAGAAAAAAAAGATGGAAACTAACCTTGTAGGACAAGATTCTCATCATAATCATCTTTAAAAATTTTGGTATTGATCCTGACTATGAATATAAACTAAATAGCAACAATGAAATATGTGTTGAAGCATGAACCTAAACACAAGATATATAGCTTTTAACTCCTGTATATTAAGGGCTGACTTACAGACAACTAAGCATTTGGATTTTTTTTCCCCTATTAGGAGTTCATCCCTATTAAGGATGCTTTACTTCCAAAACATATTGAAAGATATTTATTCTCCAAATACAGAAATTTTAATCTTAATTTCCAAAATAAGGTTTTTTTATACCATTTATGTTAGAATAAAATCCATGTGGCTACACGTGTCATTCATTTTTGTCCATTTTCTTCCTTTGCTGTATCATTTTTTTTCTTTCTAGTAGTAAATAGAAAATTGCCTCTATCTACACCCTAAACATGGTTGTCTAGTCTAGAATTTAATATTTTTGACTGGCTGGGGAACCACTAATAAGCATTTTGTTTATTTATTTACAGTTGTTTGGCCTCGCTTCTGGAGACAGCTTCTACTATTTCTATATCTAAGAAGCAGAAGCAATGTCAAATACTTTTTCATTAACTTTTTATAAATAGAAGCAAAAGATGGAAATGTTCTAAAAATCGCTTATTTTGGCCCAAAAGCATAAAGTGATTTTTGTCTATGATATATTAAAAAACTAATATCTAATTATTCAATGGTGGCTTTTGGGGAAAAAGGTACAACCCAAATACTTAATGATTCATATATTTTGTTTTTACTTTTTATTCCGTCTATGAGGGCTCTTGTTTTTTGGAAGAGAATTTTGTATAGGGGAAAACAAAGATGCCATTAATATAGAGATTCTTATTAAAGTACCAAAATAAAAACTCATTAATATTTTAAACAAAAATTGAATTCATATTTGTGAGGGTGTGCGAAGTGCTTGCTGTAGTACTCGTGTTCATAAAATAAGGGTAAATAAGTAATTTTACATATTTTATATTGAATTAAATAATTCATTGATGAAAGATTTTGTATTGATTTGAAATATTATTTGAAAGATAATATTGAAAATTTTGTTGAAAAGAGTTAAAAAAAATTTTAAGAATAAAGTACTGAATTTTTTTTAAATTTGAAGTTGAAATGAAAGAATTTTGAAAAAAAAAATATTGACTGAAGTTGAGGAAAATAATTAAAATTTCTTTTTGGAAGAAAATGTAAATTTTTATATTTCTCTATAATTTTTATAAAATTTTTAGAAGGAAGAAATGATGAAAATTTGATTTTATAGGATAAATAGCAAAACTTTAATTATGTAATGGCAAAACAGTAAATTTAAATGATGGTAGAATTGTAAATAACCAATAGAAAATATGTAAATTGTATAAAAATGAATTCGCGGACTTCACGAAGCAATGAAGTGGTGGTAAAAAAATTAAATAATAATAATAATAATAATTATCTCTGAGTAGTAAAGAAGAATAAACATGAAAATTTAAGTAGTGAAGGAATGAAAAAAAAAAAATTCACTGAATGGTGAAGCGGTGGAGAAGAAGAAAAAAAAAGTTTATAATTCTCTGAAAGAAAGACTTTGTTTTGTTTTCCTTACGAAATCCCATTCGGTTTTGTTCTTTCTTCATTTCAATTTTCTTATCTAAAAGTTATAAAGAAAATTTCTCCAAGATTAGAAATAGTACAGTCATTCAATTACAATAGCAATATTTCATCATAATTGATGTGTTGGTGATCAACAATCTCAAGAAATTGTTCAAAGGAGCATGAAAGGCAAGGAAGTGATCCACGAGTAGCTTCAAGTGCTACATGGTGAGTTAGATTTACTTTTAGTAATTGAGATAGATATGAAATATAAAATTATGATATTTGAATTAATTATTGAATTATAATGATTGGATGATATATGATAGTTGGTTGGTTAATATTATGTGAATAATTGATATGTTGAAAATTTATTGTATGAGAAGTAATATTATTGAAATGATAGGTTGATGAAATATATAATGAAAGGATAAATGAAATTCGTGACAAGCTATGATTGATAATTTGATATGAGATATGAGGAGACAATTTAATATGTATATAATAAAATAATAATTTTGAGAAAGAGATAGTTGAATTGAATCCTTTGATGCATGCTTGCTTGCATGTTATTGTTCATATGCATAAAGGGAAGACCAAGAAGGCAACTGGTCTAGATGATAAGACCAGAAAGATAACTGGTCTAGATGAGAAGACTAGGAAGGCAACTAGCCTAGCTGCGAAGACTAGGAATATAGCTGGTCTAGTTGAAACATGTTGACATGTTGGAAAACATTCCTAGATGATAATATGAGATAATGAGATGAATTATGAAAAAGAAAGAAAGATAGAAAGATAGAAAGATAAAAAGAAAGATGATTTAAATACATGCATTTATTTATTTAGTTATTTTATTCTTATTGATTGAGATGCTAAAGTATCAGTCTTGATTGTGAAATTATTGATAGACAAATGAGTCTCACAGAGAGACAGATATGATGAGAAAGAAATATGAAAGTATGATATGATAAAATTATTTGATTGATAGATTATATGCTTTGAACCTCATAACAAGGAAAGTAATGATGTTGAATTGATAATCTCGAGATGATTAAATATATGAGAAGAAAAACTGATATGTTTGATATTTAATTTAAGAGGAGATTGATAAATGGTTGGAATTATGATATGAGTAGTGATAATAGAATGTTATTATTGAATTATATGAGATAATAGATAATTGAATATCGGAATATTATTTGAAAGATTGGATTATTATAAGTGAAGAAATAGATGATTAATATTGATGACTTAGAAATGGTTATATTATAAGATGTGCTCGGAAGTATATAATCGAGTACTTCTTGTAAATTTAATTCACTGAGCTTGTGAAGCTCACTCCTCATTGTTGAAAATATTTGGGCAGCGGGCAGGACAGATAGAGTTTAAAGTTGATATTAGAGTAATTACCTTAAGTAAGTCCCGTGGTCAAGTCTTCATACATTTTAAAAAAGAAGAAAGAAAATTTTTAATGAAATCTTTTCATGCATTTTATTATATTTATATATTGTTTCTGATAGGAAAATGATGTTGCATCTCCTCTGAAAAGAGTTGAGGATTGGATGCAATTTTTAATTTTAGTTGATGTATTTTATATATTGTTGCATATATGTTCATGCTCGGATGGCAAAACGTGAAGAAACCGTCTCTGGGGTGGCCAACCTGGGATGAGTTGTTACAATTTTGGTATCACAACATTAGGTTTTAGGATTCTATAGATTGTATAAAAAATTTAAAGAAGTGGAAGATTTAAATAAACTACATTTTAATACAGAGTTTGAGGGTGACACGTGGATATGCTAGACCTAGAGGTAGAGTAGTAAACCTGAAAGGGCGTGGTAGGCCTCCAATATTTAGATAAGTTGAGATTGAGTCTGAATATGTGGTTCTAGGAAGGGAACATGTTGACAATACAGTTGGTACTAGTAGAGGTGTAAAAGAATCTAGATTTGAAGGAGATGAGCTAAGATAAACTCTTGCTCACGCTCTTGATAGAATGAATATAACAAATGATAGAGTTAATAGTCTATAACATAGACTTGATGAGCATGCTAGAGTAGTGCCTGAGGTTGTTGTAGATCTAGTAATGGTAGACGTTCAGAAGGGGAAATGTGAAATTATGCACGAGATGTAGAGAGATTGTTTTGTTAGATATATTAAGTTGAATGTTTTGTTATTTAAAGGATCTATGAATCCTTTTGAGCTCATGGGTGAAACATGTAGAGAAATTAGTTGGTGTTTACTAGTGACAGACAGGTAGAGGGTTGCTTTTGTTTTGTTTAAGTTAGAAGGAGAAATTTTAGAATGGTGGGAGGATACTTTTCCCACAGTAAGTGCATATGTTGATAAACCTTTAACTTGGAATAGGTTTAAGGAGGCTTTAATAAATATTGCTCATATACTTTCAAAGCCTAACAAAAGAGAGATTTCATTTATTTGAGGAAGTATGATAGCAGATTTGTGACCTTGTCAAGGTTTGTATCAAAAATGGTAGAAATAGAGGAGAAAAAGTGTAAGAGATTCCTAGATGGATTACATTTTGAGACTAGATTGAAACTATCTTACATGAGGCATATAAATTATGTTAGGTTGGTGGACATAACACTTCAGATTGAGAAAGATGTGATGGAATTTAAGGAAGAGAGAGTGTGGTTGAAGAGGCTTAGATATGTAGGTTCTAGAGGTAGTGGTAGTATGAGTGTAGAAGGTGGAAGACCACCCCAGAGGAGTCGTCCGTGTGAAAAATGACCCAAAAAGCATAGTTAGAGGTAAGGTAGATCTATAGCTTCTATAACTCAAAGTAATATTAGTGGGACCCCTAGATTTGGGAGAAATTCTGTGGGAATTGAAAGTTATGGTTGAGGTGGGAGTGTACCTAGGGGATGTTGTAATGTGATAGAAAGACTAGAACGTGTTATAGATGTAAATAGATAAGATATTTATCCCAAAATTATCTTAAATTGAGGTGTTTTGTATGTAGAAAAAGTTGACATATCAATGTTGGTTAATCCTAGTGCAACTCATTCTTTTATATCCAGTGTGTTTATGAAGTCTATTGATGTTTATTGATTACGCTCAAACTAATATGCAGTTATTGTGTATAGTTGAGGTGTCGATCCCACGAGGAAAAATGAACTACAAAAGAAAAGTGTAAACCTTAACACGAACGATAAAGATCAAGTGAGAGAATCTGAGTTTTGATAATGAAGTAATGTGAGAAAATTGTGTAAATAGATTGAGGAATATAATAGAGAAACAACAAGGGTCCGGGAATCCTCCCTAGGTTCGTTGCCTTATTACAATCTTGATTTAATTGTTTTTATCTCGATTTATAGTTTCACATCCCAAACAAGCAATCGATAAGTATTCAATCAAAGCATATGTAAACCCTAATGTAATTGATATGAATTACTTTTTACTTTCGATTTAAGCACACATGACCTATCCTATAGATTTATCAAGAAACGACAATATATCTTAATGGCAATATCGCAGTAATGAACAAACCTAAAAGATAAATCTACCGGACTCAATCACATTCAATCAATCTTGATATAAGAAGAGCATGACTAAACTTATATCGAGGAGAAAGATACAATCACCGGATTAAGAGAAAATCTTCTAATTAAATCAAAGAGTAAATCATAACAATGTTTTGACAATAAATCCAAACTACAACTGAATCAATAATGGAAAATAAGAACAACTACACCTAGGGATTCATCCCTTTGCCTTGCTTGGAGATTAGTTGGCCATGGGGTTCTTGCTTGAACACTTTGATGGGGGAGAGCCTTCTTGAGTTTTCCAGCCTTAATGATCATTCTTTATCAAACCCTAAGTGATCTATTTATAATACAAAAAGGTCCAAGGCTGTTTTCGGATTTAAACTATCATTAAAACCCTAATTAAGTCGAAATTCAGAAACAAAGCATCACGCTCGCGTCACGGTTCACATTAATCTAGGCCACAGTTCAGCCTTGGATTGCTTTTCTTCAACTTTCTGTAGGCTACGGCCCAGATTGGTCTAGGCCGCGGCTCAAACTGCCAAGCTACAGCTCAGCTTGGTCCAGGCCGCGGCGCACACTAGTGTCTTCCTTGCTCTTTTGGGCTTGGTTCTGGAGGCCAAGGCTTAGACTTTTCAGGCCGCAGTGCGGTACACTAGAGACTTGGTTTCTCTTCATTTTGTCCTTCCGCAACCATGCCTTCACTCTAATGTGCATCGAAGCATCGTGCTTTAAGCTATGATGGTTTTCCACCTCTTTTGGACTCAAAGTGCCTAAAAGTGCATCAAAATAGATCAATAATCCAATAATAACACTTTAGAATTGTTAAGGTATAAATGTGTAATTCAACCCTAGATCAACCCTAAAATGCTAACCAATAGTACTTATTAAGATGCACTTTACGACTCTCATCATAACCCCCCCAACTAGCTTATTGCTAGTCCCTAGCAATTCAAGCGAAAATAAGACAACATGAAATGAATCCTATAGTAGAAATCAAAACAAAACAATGCTAGTGTTAGACAAAAAGTAACTCAACTTGTTGTCTCAAAAATTGCATATAACACACAACACATAGAATCATTAAATATCACTCAAGTCCAAAAGTAATCCAAATATCAATCTTAAAATTGTTATCTACTTTTAACATCCATCTTACCACAATCTATTAATCCGAACAACTGGATGATTTTATGCATAACATTCATGAATACAAGTCTTGGCCTCTAAAAATATATTTGTTTGCGTGACATCGATCACAAAAAAAAAAAAACCTCTATAAGCTCACTTTCAAATCACTCTCCACTATTGTAGAAAAATCACATCACCTTGGATCAATAGGTCTTTAATAAGCTTATAATGTTAGGCTAAGGTAAAGGCCAAGAAAGAACGAAAAGTATTCAGCAAGTAAAAGAGCTCAATCTCTTAGTTTTAAACACAACCATTTTAACCATTGGATAACCTTACTTCAATACCTAACTCTTTCAACCATTTTTTGAGCATTTCTTACAATAAATCACCACTTTTTCTTCTTTTCTTCTTTCTTTGCCATAATTCACTTCTCCTTTTTATTTATTTATTTTGGCATAATACCATTCACTTCCTTTTTCATTCTTTTCTTTTCCACAACCCCCAACTATCTTCTTTAATATACTTGGGTTATGGTAGTAATATTTTTTCATATTTTCATCCTTACTCCTCTTAAGTGCTTCTCAACAAATGTGTATAACTAAGTTCTTTTAAAAGAAAGGTAAGGATAAAATATTTTTAGGCTCATAAAGGTAAGTAAATGGGTTATCGAAAGAAACAAGGCTCAAATTTTTTTTTTTCAAGAAAAAGGCTCAAATAGGTGACTAGCGATAAATATAGCAAGGGTAAGTTTGAAAGGCTCAAACGGTCAAAAAATGGCCTATATCATATCCTAAGTAATGTGCATTCTAGGAATTCGCCTCAAGTGATTATCAAATAAGTTCTAGAGCTTGTCGAGACCGCAAAAGTATTCACAAAACAATCACACATAAAACTTCTCTAAATGTTTTTAGACTAATCATGCAATCTTACCGCAAACTAGAGTCTCAAACCAAATGAAGATTGACACTTCAATTATTCTCAAACCGAAGCAAGATTTAACTTCTTCTAAACGTTATATGCTATCTCAATTAGGCTCATATCATTGACATGTGAATTAACTCCAAGGCTAACACAAAGCATGCTAAAAACAAACAAAAACAAAAAGGGAAAGTGACACGTAGCAGTTCAATGGAAAAAGAAATACGTTTCCTCCACCCCCAACTTAAAAATTGTGTTGACCTCAATGTGAAAGAAAAGATAGAGGAAACTCCCTTTGTAACCAAAAGTGCAAAGAAGTTGAAAATTGTGCACCACCATTTGAACTGCATGTCGTTCTTCTTGTTGAAATTTTGATCTATAACATAGAACAAAACAAACAAAAAGAAAGCAACTGCGGCGTAACATTAAGATTCCCACCTTATGTTAGGTTAACACATGAAATCTAAATAAATAATTAAAAACAAAAAAATGAAGTATGAAAAATAAAATAACGAAAAAGAAGACAAAATAAATGTTAGTACAGTCATCCGATAATAAAAAAATAAAATAAAAGGAGACAAACAAGATATAACCCAAAACTAATCCTTTAAGTCTTCATCCTCCTCTTCATTCTCTTCACCTTCCTCGGGAGCTGGATCAAAAGATGAACCTGGATAGGGTGGCAAAGTGGGAAAATGATCTATGTCACAACCAGTGTCGGAGGCAAGGTGTTGGTACATCTGACCAAAAGAAGAGTATAGGCCCGCTTGATAATCGGCTTGCCTAGCTAAGAATCATTCTTAACGATCAAATCTATCATGCAAGAGTTTTTGATGCTCGTCAAAACAAATCTCTAAACGCTCAAGGCACTCTGCAACAGTGAAATGCCTAGGGGGAGGAGGGGCTGCAATCGCTGCTCTCTCTCTCGGAGCTGGCAGCCTTGAGGCTTTAATCAGATTGAGCATGCCATCATTGATGGCCTTCTTAGGTTGTTGGGCTTCCTCATCAAGACTATACTGGACTCTTGTTGGGATGCATAATTAGGTAATTAAGGAAGGGAAGTACAATCCAAGATTTTGTTGCACAGTGTGTATGACCCACCATTTTTCATGTTATGATCGGAATACAGAGAGTATCGCAAATCTCTTCATAATCAATATTAGACACATATGCATTATACTCACTGTTGCCTATGTCAGGTAGTCCATAGAATCTATTGATAGATGTGCTGCTAAAAGAAACTATTTTTCCTCTCACCATTACTTTACCATTCCTATGTTCTTCTGCATTGGCATAGAATTCTCTAACCAAATTTATAAGGGAATGAGATGGTTGTCTTGCAAATGTACCCCAATGCCTATCAATAATCATTCTAAACAAGGTTGGGTTTCCCTTCTCTGTGATATTGAATCCTCTCTCAGGAATTGGTTTCCTAACATTTATCAAGCTAATATATCTCTAACTAGCCTCAAAACTAACAAATTTGCTCTCATCATACTCTTGAGGTTATTTCCCCCTTGGTCTCTTAATCTTAGGGGCCATTTGAATTAGATGTCTAGAACAATAGAACTAATTCATAATTAACCACCCAAATAGTATAAATGTATAACAAAGAGAAAAAATTGATCTTACTTGATGCCCAAAGTTTGGAGAGAACAAAGATTACCAACTAACTTGAAATCTTCTTGGAGAACCAAAAATCTTCTTAGAACCAAGCTTTTTGGGGAAATTTTCAGCAAAATCTACAATATTAGTGCTAAATCCTTCAAGAAATAGTGTTAGATGCAAGAATTAGTGAGAAAAATGAGTGGGTAAGTGAGGGTTTGGAGAGAGGATGAGAGAGAGATGAGTGTGCTGTGTTTTCTCAAAGTAGAAATAAAGAACAAAGCTGTAAAAATGGGTTTAAATGGTCCAGATCATGGGTGTGCAGAAATAGGTGGCAGCTGGCGCCGCGGCTGACCTTGGTTCGCGCCGTGGCTTGAAAGCTTAAGGCATATTCCATGTTGTTGTGCGCTGAGGCGCTGAAGGAGCTGGGGCGCAGTGCGCTGATGGGGCGAACTGGGCCTGCATGCTGCTGGGTGAGGCGTGCTCCTAGTGGGCCGCGGCGCACTTTGCTGGGCCTAGGCATGGCTTTGGGCCTGTTCCTAATCAAAAACTTGTTTGTTGCCAAATAAAAAAATAAAAAATAATCCTTAAACTAAAAATCAGATTAAATCAAACAAAAAAACTAAAAATGAAAATTGAAATAAACTTAATTAAAAACAAAACAAACGAAACAAAAAAATAAAAACATACCTGCGTAGTGTGGTCAAGGTGAATAGACTGGATCTATAAATGGAATGTCTTCCACTTCCGGATCTTGCCTATCGATTAAGATTTTAATACATTGACCATTTACTTTAAAAATTGACCATCTCTACTATCCTCTATTTCTACCGCCCCATTTGCAAAAACATTCTTCACTACAAAAAGACCGGTCCATCTCGATCGAAGTTTTCGTGGATGCTTATGGAGTCTAGAATCGTATAAGAACACCCAATTATTAGGCTTAAATATTTTCCCTAAAATATTTTTATCATGAAACACTTTCATTTTAGCCTTATAGATTCTAGAGTTCTCATAAGCATCATTTCTCAACTCCTCTAACTCGGTCAACTGAAATCTCCTAAGCTTACCCACTTCTCCTATGTCAAAATTGAAAGACTTGATGGCCCAATAAGCTCGATGCTCAAGCTCCATAAGTAAGTGGCAAGGCTTTCCAAAAACAAACCTATAAGGTGACATATATAAGGGAGTTTTGAAAGCTGTACGGTAAGCCCAAAGTGCATTAACTAGTCTCAAAAACCAATCCTTGCGATCCGGGTTGACTGTTTTTTCTACTGTTGGAAATCACCTTAACAAGATGCCCAGGTGGTGATCTTCCAAACACCCAAGTCTTGAATGACTTGTAGAAAGAATTTCAGCAATCGAACATAAGAACAGAAAATCAAAGAAAGAAAGAAGACAATTAATTTGTTGTCGAGGTTCGGCAATGTGCCTACGTCCCCGTGAGTTCCTCCGAACTCTCGGCACTATCTCAATGGTTCTTACAAAGTTACAGCAATCCCCTTCAAGAATCCAAGTTCTTGAAGAACCAAGAAGAGAACGAGAAAGTGATAAACCTATTACAATGCTTTCTATTAATTCTCTACTAACCTCTCTTCTTTACAACCAGCCTCACTACAAGAGTCCCTCTTGTGTTTATGTCTCTCACAAAATTCTCTCTTGTGTTTACAATGATCTCACAATGTCACAACCTGTGTGGTTCTCTCACACACCTTTTTCACCACTTGAAATGAGGCTAAGAAACCCTTTTTATAGCCTCTTAATTCTTGGACAATCTTGTGAATCATTCTTGACCCTCTGATCATGTTCTTCCTTTAATCTCAGCCCTTCATCACTCTCCAAGTGATGCTGTGCGTTTTGGTGTGGTGCTGTGTGCTGCGGCGTGACCTGATGCTGCAGCCTCCTGATGTTGTGCGCACACCTCCTGCCTGTGGGCAGAAACTTCCACAGCAGTGTGCCTGACCTTGCCACACTCAAAACTTAAGCACACACTTGTGTGCAACCTTTTAACTTACTGAAATTTCATACTCCACATTTGATTTGGACTTTAACCAACTTTAGACCATGTTTGGATATGTTTGAAACTTAGACAAATAACAACAATCTCTACCTTTGTCTAAGTGTTCAAAAAATCTGAACCATTGTGCAGAAAGCTTCGGGATCCAAACTCATATTGAGTTACCAATTAACCAACTCCATTCCTAAGTAATTCAAGGCAATGATTGAACTTACTTAGAGGTAGAAACTTGGTGCCTAAATCTGCAGGACTTTTCTCTGTGGTCTTCTTGTCAACATGAATGCTTCCTTCTGTACCATTTTCCAGAATGTAATGATACCGAACATCCATATGCTCTGTCCCCTCATGGAACACCGGATACCTCCACAAGTGCCCCGCACTTTGGCTATCCAAAGATACCACCACCTGCTCTTTTAGGACCTCCCACTCGTCCAACAACCCTTTGCACCCCATAGCCTCCTTTATGGCTTCCGTAGCCGCTATGCATTCTACCCTGGTTGTTATGAGTGCTACCACTGGCTGCCACTGAGCCTCCATGTACCTCAGCAACCACTTCATCCCAAGACAACGCTCTTTTCTGGGATTACTCACACATTTGCTGAAAACATCCATTGCCCAAGAAACACTTGACCTGTTTCTCTTCCTTTCCCGGATGATTCTCCTCATCCCAAGGATCTTTTGTGCAAGGCTGAGATCCTTCCTCTCGAACTCCTCACTGAGTTGAGATGTAAACCTTTCCATCCTCTTCCTGCTGTTCCAAACTAACAGCCCATCAATGACATAGGTGAGGATACTCACCATCTTCTCCACCTTGTGTCCAGGTGAGAAAGTTTCTGTGAAACCTATGTCTTCTATTCTCGTGAACCCATTCACCACCAGCCTAGCCTTGTTCCAGACTTCATCTCTTGGAGGGTACCCTTCTTTGATCTTGTAAGTGCACTTACATTCCACAACTTTCTGATTTCCTAGAATTTTCACCAATTCCCAGAAGTTGTTCTTCCTCAAAGAATCCATTTCTTCCTCCATAGCTAGCTGCCACTTTGACGAATCCTTACACTCCATGGCATCCGTGTAAGTTTCTGGTTCAGCCATCCCTCCTTCTATCCAAGGAGTTGCTGCATCTGCAGCATTTGCAAACCAATATCTCAAGGGTGGTCTAACCACTCTTCTTTCTCGGTCTCTTATGAGCTGGTAGTCCTTCTGACTTGCTGTAGCATCCTCTTCTTGTTCAGCCTCTTCTTGAGTTTCTTGAGCTTGGCAATCATCCGAAAGCTCTACCTAGTCCGAACCCTCTTGCCTCCTTTGCTCTACCTGAACAGAATCTCCCTTGATGCTATGCTCAACAAGAACTAAACTGGTTTGCTCACTAGCCCCTGCAGGGTTAGTAATCTCCAAGTAGGGAAATAACAATTCATTAAAAATAACATCCCTACTTATTATGAGTTTCAATCCTTCTCTTTCTAAGGACCACAACCTGTACCCCTTAGCCCCTTCCCCATATCCTAGAAACACATATTTTCTAGATCTTGAGCTAAGCTTATCCTCCTTTTGGAGTGCATACGCAGCACACCCAAAAGTCCTAAGGTTGTCCAACTCAGGGGGTTTTCCACTCCACATCTCTATGGGAGTCTTTTGGAACACAATCCTAGAGGGTGATCTATTAATCAAATATGCAGCTGTAGCTACAGCTTCTCCCCAAAAATATTTTGGTAACCCGGATCCATCTAACATGCACCTAACCTTTTCCATAAGGGTCTTATTCATCAACTCAGCAACTCCATTTTACTGAGGAGTTTCCACAACCGTCCTATGTCTTAGAATGCCATTTAACCTACATAATTGATCAAGTTCTTGGTTAAAAATTTCTAAGCCATTATCGGTTCTTATCCCCTTAACTACTTTACTCATTTGTGTCTCAACCAGCCCTTTCCACACCACTAATTTATTCAAGGCATCTAATTTATTCTTAACCAAATAAACCCATACTTTTCTTGAATAATCATTAATTAAAGACAGAAAGTAAATGTTACCTCCCTGTGTTGGTGTCCTTGCTGGTCCCTAAAGGTCCGCATGAATGTAGTCAAGAATGCCCTTAGACTTGTGCACTCCGGTGTTGAAGTTGACCCGATATTGCTGCCCAAAAACACAGCTCTTATAGAAATCCAGTTCTTCTACTTTGTCACCACCAAGTAGACCTTCCTTGCTAAGCACTTGCAGGCCCTTTTCGCTCATGTGTCCCAAGCGAGTGTGCCAAAGGGCTGCCTTGTCCAGCTCAGCCATCAAGCTTGCTGCTTGATCATTGGTTTCTGTTTCTCCGATCATCTTATAGAGTCCATCGTTTCTTGCTGCCTTGATCACTACCAAAGATCCCTTGGCCACCTTGATCTTTCCTCCCTCTATCTTGCATGTATAGCCCATGGAATCCAGCTGCCCCAATGAGATCAAGTTCCTCTTCAAATCTGGAATATACCTCACATTTTCCAGCAGCCTTGTGACTCCATCAAACATCCTCAATTGGATGTCTCCAATCCCTCTCACTTGGTAAGAATTATCATTCCCCAAGAAGACCCTTCCATCATTCATCTTCTTGAAATTCTTGAATCATTCTTTGTGAGGGCACATATGATTAGTGCACCCGGTATCCAAGATCCATTTCCCGCTGCCTTCTTGTCCCTTGCTCACATCTAAGCACACAACAAGAACATCACCATCTTGCTGTTCTATTTTTGCAACCGAAACCTCTCCATTCTTGGTATGGCTTCCTCCTCTATCCCTTGTCATCTTCTTGCAATCTTTCTTGACATGACCCTCCTTATGGCAGTAGTAGCAGCTCTTCCCTCCAAATCTCAATTCGGAATGCATTCTCCCGTGGCTTTCTCTTCTACCTCTGTCCCGGTAGTAGCCATGCATGCTGTTGTGCACTCTTCTATGGCTCTCTCCTCTACCTCTGTCCTGGTAGTAGCCATGGTTGCTGCCATACCAAGTTGCTGGCCTTCTTTTAAAGAACAGCCCTTTACCACTTGATGCACTCCTTTTCTTGGCATCAAGATTATCTTGCAACTCTTTCTTAGGATCAAATTTAAAAGCAAAGAGTCATTTCCGAAGATACCTCTTATGTGGGAGAGTCTTCGCAAGAAACAATTTATCTAGTTTCTTCCATAATGCAGCTGGATCTTCCGAGTCTCCGCACTCCCTTGTGACATTGTCTGATATGTGCAAGAAAATGGTGCTGTAAGCCATCTTCTTCATCTCGGTCCACTGGTCCTCCGTGACACTTGCTGGAAAAGCATCATCTTCTCCAATAGCCAAGTCCACTTTCTGCTGCATGAGAACCGCCTTGATCTTCCGCTTCTATAGGGCAAAGTCCCCCTTTCCATCAAACTTCTCGACACAGAAATTTGAAGCCATCTTTTGCGGACAAGATCCCAGATTTGTGCACTAACCACAACTACTTTCTTTAACCTCAAGAACACAAATCGAAGATGGATCTTTAACACCGTTCTTGAATCAACCTTCAAGAACACGACCAGATCTTGATCTTTACACCATTCTTGAATCACCCAAGAAGTTTGATCTTTGATTCTTGGAGTCTTGGCTCCGTACCTTCTACTTCTTGTTCCGATAACCAGCTGTTGTGCTCTGATACCACTGTTGGAAATCACCTTGACAAGATGCCCAGGTGGTGATCTTTCAAACACCCAAGTCTTGAATGACTTGTAGAAAGAATTTCAGCAATCGAACACAAGAACAGAAAATCAAAGAAAGAAATAAGACAATTAATTTGTTGTCGAGGTTCGGCAATGTGCCTACGTCCCCGTGAGTTCCTCCGAACTCTCTGCACTATCTCAATGGTTCTTACAAAGTTACAGCAATCCCCTTCAAGAATCCAAGTTCTTGAAGAACCAAGAAGAGAACGAGAAAGTGATAAACCTATTACAATGCTTTCTATCAATTCTCTACTAACCTCTCTTCTTTACAACCAGCCTCACTACAAGAGTCCCTCTTGTGTTTATGTCTCTCACAAAATTCTCTCTTGTGTTTACAATGATCTCACAATGTCACAACCTGTGTGGTTCTCTCACACACCTTTTTCACCACTTGAAATGAGGCTAAGAAACCCTTTTTATAGCCTCTTAATTCTTGGACAATCTTGTGAATCATTCTTGACCCTTTGATCATGTTCTTCCTTTAATCTCAACCCTTCATCACTCTCCAAGTGATGCTGTGCGTTTTGGTGTGGTGCTGTGTGCTGCGGCGTGACCTGATGCTGCAACCTCCTGATGCTGTGCGCACACTTCCTGCCTGTGGGCAGAAACTTCCACAGCAGTGTGTCTGACCTTGCCATACTCAAAACTTAAGCACACACTTGTGTGCAACCTTTTAACTTGCTGAAATTTGATATCCCACATTTGATTTGGACTTTAACCAACTTTAGACCATGTTTGGATATGTTTGAAACTTAGACAAATAACAACATCTACAATTTGCTTAATTTTCCTATTTGCAAGTTCAACCTGTCCACTCGTCTGAGGGTGGTAAGCAGTAGAGATCTTATGTAACACCCCATATTTTCTCATTAAAGCTTCAAAAGAACGGTTGCAAAAATGCGTACCTCGATCACTAATTATAGCATGTGGTGTATCAAATCGAGATAACACATTTTCTTTAAGAATTTTAATTACCGTTCTATTATCATTGCTTCGGCAAGCTGCTGTCTCTACGCATTTTGACACATAATCTATTACCACAATGATATAAATGGTCCCATAAAATTAATGCCCAAACAATCAAAGATTTCAATCACTAAAATTGGGTTTAAGGGCATCATATTACGACGAGACACAGCTCCTAACTTCTGACACTTTTCACATGAGCGATATCAGATATTTGCATCTTTAAACAAGGTGGACCAATAAAATTCACACTGTAAAATTTTTGCGGCGGTTTTTTTCATTGAAAAATGGCCCCCACAAGCTTGGGAGTGACAAAATTCCAAGACACTAGCAATCTCTTCATTAGGGATGCAATGCCTTAAAATTTGGTCAGGGCAATACTTGAAAAGACAAGGGTCATCCCAATAAAAATTACATACCTCATTCAAGAACTTCCCCTTGTCTTGAGCGCTCCAATCCATTGGTATCTCACCAGTAGCCAAATAATTCACCATATGAGCAAACCATGGTAGAGAAGTAATAGAGACTAAATGCTCATCGGGAAAATCATCCTTGATTGGCATG
Source organism: Bretschneidera sinensis (assembly GCA_023935145.1). Lineage (NCBI taxonomy): Eukaryota > Viridiplantae > Streptophyta > Magnoliopsida > Brassicales > Akaniaceae > Bretschneidera > Bretschneidera sinensis. The sequence goes on along the minus strand of CM043701.1, from coordinate 74,796,093 downwards.
TTGTCAGAGGTGTCCTCAAATGTGAGCCTCGAGAGATGGTCAGCCACTATGTTCTCTACTCCTTTCTTGTCTTTGATGGTGATGTCAAATTCTTGCAAGACTAAGATCCACCGTATTAGTCATGCCTTAGCATCTTTCTTTGTAAGAAAGTACTTAAGGGCTGCATGATCTGTGAAAATAAGAATAGGAGAACCAATTAAATAGGCGTGAAACTTGTCCAAAGCAAATACTACAACTAGCAATTCTTTTTCAGTGGTGGAGTAATTCATCTGAGCACTATTTAGGGTTTTACTAGCATAGTAAATGACAAAAGGTTTCCCCTCTCTTCGCTGTCCAAGAACAGAACCTACAGCAAAGTCACTAGCATCACACATTATTTCAAAAGGTAAAGTCCAATCAGGTGACTGCATTACTGGTGCTGAAGTAAGCTTGCCAATCAGCATTTTAAAGGCCTCTTGGCAAGATTGTGTCCACTCAAATGGGGCATCTTTAACTAAAAGGGCATATAGTGGTCAAGATATGTTGGAAATTTTTTGTATGAACCTCCTATAAAAATCAGCATGACCAAGAAAGGATCTCACATCCTTTACTATCTTAGGTGTAGGCAACTTAGAAATTAATTCAATCTTAGATTGATCAACCTCTATCCCCTTAGAAGAAACAATATGCTCTAAGACAATACCTGAAGGTACCATGAAGTGGAATTTTTCCCAATTTAAGGCTAATTCTTTCTCCTCACAATGAATTAATACCCTCTCTAAATTCAATAAGCATGCATCAAATGAAGATCCAAAAACAGTCAAATCATCCATAAGAACTTCCATGCAATTTTCAACTATATCACTAAAAATGCTCATCATGCAGCGTTGAAAAGTAGCAGGTGCATTACATAATCCAAATGGCATTCTACGAAAAGCATAAGTACCAAAGGAATAAGTGAAAGTGGTTTTATCCTAGTCTTCTAATGCAATTTCAATTTGATAACAACCAGGATAACCATCCAAGAAACAATAAAAAGGATGACCAGCTACACGGTCAAGAATTTAATTGATAAAATAGAGTGGGAAATGGTTTTTCCGGGTGCCAGTATTTAATTTTCTGTAATCAAAGCACATTCGCCACCCAGACACAAGTTTTGTAGGGACTAACTCTCCTAGGTCATTTTTCACCACAGTGACACCGGACTTTTTAGGAACGACTTATGTAGGACTTACCCATTTACTATCAGCTATGGGATATATAATTCCTGCATCTAATAGTTTCAACACTTCATTTTTCACCACTTCTTTCATAGTGGGGTTAAGCCTGCGCTGAAGGTCTCTATGAGGGCTAGTTTCTTCATCCAAATTTATCTTATGAGAGAAAATTAAGGGACTAATACCTTTTAAATCAGCCATGCTCCACCCTAAGGCTGATTTATGTTCATTTAGGGTCCGAATTAATTTCTCACCTTGGGACTCAGACAACTCAGATAAGATAATAACAGGAAAAGTATCACCTAGATCGAGGAAAACATGCTTCAAACCCTTAGGTAGCGGATTCAATTCAACTTTAGGCGCTTCCACACTTGAGGGGATTTGTTTCTTGCTTCTTTCAGACAACTCCTCAAACTTCGGTTGCTATGCCCGAGGGCTATAATCTTGAGATTTATCAAAAATAGCACAAATATAAATTATATCAGATTTATCATTAATAGTATCACATTCAAAATTAACAAGAAAATACTCAAGAGGATAAAAATCATGAGCTATGGAAACTCCCCTATCGATGAGTAACTCGATCATGTATAACAGGTGCTTCTCGTCCTCATCTTCTTGTTGTTTTGAAACATTGAAAATGTTCACCTCGAGGGTTATGTTTCCAAAAAATAGCTTTGTGAGTCCATTCTTGCAATTAATAAGAGCACTTGCAGTAGCAAGGAAAGGTCTACCCAAAATCAAAGGAATTTTAGAGTTAGTGTCAATAGTAGAAGTAGTATCAAGGATTAGGAAATCAACAGGATAATAAAATTTATCAATTTGGATTAGAACATCATCTACCACACCCAGGGGTACTTTGACTGAACAGTCAGCAAATTGCAATACCACAGTGGTTGGTTTGATTTCTCCCAAACCTAGCTGCAAATAAATAGAAAATGGCATCAGGTTAACACTAGCTCCTAAATCTAGCAATGCTTGTCCAACCTCATGATTTCCAATGCTACATGCAATGGTTGGACAGCCAGGATCCTTGTACTTGGGGGGAATCCTTTGCTCAATTAAAGCACTAACTTGCTCTGTTAGGAATGCTGTTTTCTTTGCATGGTGCTTTCTTTTAATTGTATACAAATCCTTAAGAACTTTTGCATAAGTAGGAGCTTGTTTAATTACATGCAAAAGAGGAAGATTAAGTTGTACTTACCTTAGGTTCTCTAGGATTTCATTATTTAGGTCCAGATTTTTCTTGTTTGATTTGAAGGCTTGAGGGAATGGTGCCTTAACAGGGCTTTTAGTAACCTCAAGGTCCTTGGGCAGCTCGGCATCACTACTATCTTGACCCTTTTCCACATCCTCGGATTTGTTCGTTGTTGGGATGTGTAATGTCTTACCACTACGTGTCACAATGGCATTCACATCTTTTAGATTTTTTTGTGCCATGTGTTGACCATGGGGTGTGGACTAAGCTTGGGAAGGAAACTTACCTCGCTCATTCACACTCAAGAAACCCATCAGTTTGGTCAATTGGCTCCTTATTTCCTTGTTCTCTTCAACAACCTGTGTAATTAATGCTTTACATCTTTGGTTTGTCTTACCCTGTGCCTCAATAAAAGCATGCAAAATGTCTTTTAAAGAACTCCTAGAGGATAAAGGTGCATGATATGGTGCAGGATATGATCTAGGGGGTTGTGCAAGTTGCTGGTTTTCAGACTTCCAGCTGAAGTTGGGGTGATTGCACCACCACAGATTATAGGTATTAGAGAAGGGTGCCAGAGGCTTCTTGTACATGCCTAAGGCATTACATTGTTCCTCATACATCCCTCTTATATAAGCAAATGTGGGACACTCTTGGGTGGAATGACCTACCCCGCCACACACAAAACATGGTTCCAAAGATTCAACATGATTAGCCACGTGTGTTGGCTTTAACGCATCTAACTCCCTCGTGAGCATTTAAACCTTAACCTTTAGGTTGTCCTCTTCCCTAAGATGGTAAATTCCACCACCACTTGGGTTTTCTACAGGTCGTGATCTATTTGTGCTTTCAGTAGCACTAGATCCAGTCCAAGTGTGAGCTTTTTCAGCAAGCTCATAGAGGTATTCTATGGCCTCATCAGGATCTTTTTGTAAAAATTCACCATTACACATCATCTCTACAAATTGGCGCTCTCTATATGTAAGTCCCTCATAAAAATAGCTCACTAAGCGTCAATTCTCATACCCATGGTGAGGACACATACTCAAAAACTCCTTAAATTTCTCCTAAGACTGATACAAAGTCTCATTGTCCTTTTATGCAAAGGTAGAGATTTGTCTTTTTAAAGCATTGGTCTTATGTTGAGGGAAGTATTTATTAAAGAAGACTTGAGTCATCTCATTCCATGACCCAATAGATCATGGTCTCAGCGAGTATAGCCAACTCTTAGCTTTATTCTTCAAAGCTAAAGGAAATAACTTGAGTCTCACGATGTCATCAGTTGCATCTTGACTATGAAAAGTCGCAACTACTTCCTCAAACTCCCTAATGTGTACATATGGGTTTTCGTTTTCCAAGCCATGAAACGTAGGGAGTAATTATATCATCCCTATTTTAAAATCTTGATGGCGAGTATTGGCTGGAAACATGATGCATGATGGTGTGGCTGTTCGGCTAGGATACAAGTAATCCTTAAGTGTCCTAGCAACATTCCCATTGGGGTTATCAGCCATGTTAAAATCCTCTAAATTCTCGTTTGGGGGTACACTATGGTTTGATCTAGGCGATGTTTCACTAATGGACGTGGAAGGAGAGGGTAACTCTATTTCGGGTCCTTTAATGAATCTACCTCGCGAATCTCTCGGTCTAAGCATACGCCAAATGAGTTAAAGGGGAATTAAATAAAATAGAAAAATAAAAGAAAATCAAAACTTAGAGAAAGGAACAATACTACCTTCTTGTCTCAAAGTTGACAATCTTCCTTGCATTTGAGCTCGTTTCTCCGGCAACGGCGCCAAAATTTGATTACGCTCAAACTACTACATGGTTATTGTGTATAGTTGAGATGTTGATCCCACGAGAAAAAGTGAACTACAAAGACAAAGTGTAAACCTTAACACGAACGATAAAGATCAAGTGAGAGAATTTGAGTTTTGATAATGAAGTAATGTGAGAAAATTATGTAAATAGATTGAGGAATATAATAGAGAAACAACAAGGGTCCGAGAATCCTCCCTAGGTTTGTTGCCTTATTCCAATCTTGATTCAATTGTTTTTATCTCGATTACTAGTTTCACATCCCAAACAAGCAATCAGTAAGTATTCAATCAAAGCACATGTAAACCTTAATATAATTGATATGAATTACTCTTTACTTTCGATTTAAGCACACATGACCTATCCGATAGATTTATCAAGAAATAACAATATATCTTAATGAAAATATCGCAGTAATGGACAAACCTAAAAGATAAATCTATCGGGCTCAATCACATTCAATCAATCTTGACATAAGAAGAGCATGACTAAACTTATATCGAGGAGAAAGATACAATCACCGGATTAAGAGAAGATCTTCTAATTAAATCAAAGAGTAAATCATAACAATGCTTTGAAAATAAATCCAAACTACAACTGAATCAATAATGGAAAATAAGAACAACTACAGCTAGGGATTCATCCCTTTGCCTTGCTTGGAGATTAGTTGGCCATGGGGTTCATGCTTGAACACTTTGATGGGGGAGAATGTGGAAGCCTTCTTGAGTTTTCCAACCTTGATGATATTTCTTTATCAAACCCTAAGTGATCTATTTATAATACAAAAGTTCCAAGGGTGTTTTCGAGTTTAAACTATCATTAAAACCCCTAATTAAGTTGTAACTCGGAAACAAAGCATCATGCTCATGCCGCAGCTCACATTAATCCATGCCACGGCTCAGCCTTGGATTGCTTTTCTTCAACTTTTTGTAGGCCGCGGCCTAGATTGGTCTAGGCCGCGGCTCAAACTACCGGGCCGCGGCGCAAACTAGTGTCTTCCTTGCTCTTTTGGGCTTGGTTCTGGAGGCCGAGGCTTAGACTTTTCAAGCCACAGCACGGCACACTAAAGACTTGGTATTTCTTCATTTTGTCCTTCCGCAACCATGCATTCACTCTGATGTGCATCGAAGCATCATGCTTTAAGCTATAATGGCTTTCCACCTCTTTTGGACTCAAAGTTCCTGAAAATGCCTCAAAATAGATCAATAATCCAATAATGACACTTTAGAATTATTAAGGTATAAATGTGTAATTCAACCCTAGATCAACCCTAAAATGCTAACAAATAGTACTTATTAAGATGCACTTTACGACTCTCATCATTTATATTAGTCCTTTGATGCATAATCTTATTGTTGAGATACCTACTGAAGATAGAATTATGATTAAAAATATTTATTGGGGTTTTGTAATCCTTATGGATGGTACAAAGTTTGAAGTTGATTTGTTTTCTTTGAATATGGTTGATTTTGATCTAATTTTGGGGATGAATTGGTTATCTGCATATCATACTTGGGTAGATTGTTTTAGGAAGAATGTGGTGTTCAGGATACCACGACAAGAGGAGTTTAATTTTTAGGGAGAACATAAGATACTTGCCAACTGTATTATTTCTGCCCGGACTACTAGTAGATGGTTGAAGAAGGGTTGTGAAGGGCATTTGGTGTATGGGGTGGATTCTAGAATGGAGGTTAGGAAGTTAGAAGAAATCTTAGTGGTAAAATATTTTTCTGATGTGTTCCCTGGGGATTTTTCTGGTTTGCCTCCTAGTAGGGAGATTGAGTTTTCTATTGAGGTGATTCCGAGATTAGTACCCATATCTATAACACCTTATAGAATGGCACCAGCTGAGTTGAGAGAATTGAAAGTTCAGCTATAGGAGTTCTTAGATAAACAATTTATTCGACCTAGTATATCGCCTTGGGGAGCCCCTGTGTTGTTTGTGAAGAAGAAAGATGGAACAATGAGGTTGTGCATAGATTATAGACAGTTGAATAAGATCACCATCAAGAATAAATACTCTTTAGCCATGATAGATGATTTATTTGAGTAGTTACAAGGGGTTATTTGAGTAGTTAGAAGGGGTTAGGGTGTTTTCTAAGATAGACCTGAGATCGGGTTATCATCAATTAAGGATAAAGGAGGGGAATGTGCCTAAGATTGCTTTTAGGACACGTTATGGTCATCATGAGTTTGTTGTGATTCCATTTAGGTTGACTAATGCTCCTGCAACATTTATGGATTTAATGAATCGGGTGTTTAAGGATAGATTTTTGATTGTATTTATTGATGTTATCTTAGTGTATTCCAAGAATGAAGAGGAGCATGTGCAACATTTAGAGATAGTGTTGGAAATTCTGAGGAGAGAGAAATTTTATGTAAAGTTTTCTAAGTGTGAGTTTTGGCTAAATGAAATATCTTTCTTGAGGCTTGTTGTATTTGGGGATGGTATAGAAGTTAATCCACAGAAAGTGGAGACAGTGTTGAATTGGGAAAGACCAACTAGTGTAATTGAAATTAGAAGCTTTTTGGGGTTAGCTGGTTATTATAGGAGATTTATTCAGAATTTTTCTATTATTGTTGTACCATTGACAAAATTGACCAGGAAAGAAGTAAAGTTTATGTGGTCAAAAGAATGTGAGAAAATTTTCCAACCATTGAAAGAGAAATTGATTACTACTCTGGTATTAGTGCTTACTTCTGGTGATGAAGGATTTGTGGTATATAGTGATGCGTCACATCAAGAGTTAGAATGTGTGTTGATGCAACATGGGAGAGTTATAGCCTATACTTCTAGACAATTGAAAAAACATAAGAGAAATTACACGACCCATGATTTAGAATTAGCTGCCATAGTTTTTGCTTTGGAGATTTGGAGACATCATCTGTATGGAGTCATTTGTGAAATTTTTACTGATCATAAAAGTTTGACGCATTTACGTACCCAGAGAGAGTTGAATTTGAGGTAGATGAGGTGGATGAAATTGATTAGTGACTATGACTGTACAATTCACTATCATCCATGGAAGGCTAATGTAGTAGTTGATGCATTGAGAAGAAAGTCCGCAGGGAGATTAGCTACTATTAGGAGTCATGATATTAGCTTAATGGTAGAATCGAGAGAAATTAGAATGCAGTTGATTATCAGAGATAGAGGAGTATTGATGGCAAATATTGTGGTACAATCTTCTATTATTGATCACTTGTTACAGATGTAGAGTAGAGATAAAGGGATAGAGAATATCAAACAGGAAGTATTGAGTGGGAAGCTGATTGAGTTTAGAATTTGAGAAGATGGTATGGTGGTATTGGGACATAGATTTGTGTTCCCAAAAATGTTGAGATGTGAAAGGAGATACTAAGAGAGGCTCATGATTCTGTGTATTTTATGCACCTGGGTAATTAGAAGATGTACAAGGGTTGAGACAAAATTATTGGTAGTGAGGGATAAAGAAGGATATAGCTGAGATCTGGATGCTTAATTTGTCAACAAATGAAGTCTGATAATACACATTTGGCAAGTTTATTACAACCTCTTCCATTACCTGAATGACCATGGGAGAATGTGAGTATGTATTTTGCTTATGGTTTTCCCCATACCCAAAGAGGTCATGATGCTGTATGGGATATAATGGATAGACTTTCTAAGTCTTTGCATTTTCATCCTATTAAAACTACATGGAGTCCTGAAAAGTTGGCTGAATGGTATGTAGCAGAGATTGTGAGATTACATGGAGTACCTTTGAGCATTATATCTGATGAGAATGCAATGTCATATTTTTTTTTCCATTAATGTTTAGTATTTTATACTCATTTAGTGCCTAAATATACTCATTATTATTGTATTTTGATTTAGGATGCAAATGGAGGAGTTAAGTGCAAAACGAAGCTAATTGGGCAATTTTGGACAGTTTCGACATCACTTCATAATCTGGGCATAACTCTCTCATACGAGCTTCAATTGAGATGATTCAAGATGCTATGGAATGAAAAGAAAAATCTTTACAACTTTTATGTTTTTTGTTTTGGGAGGTACTAGCTGCATCAAGGTTGAAACTGGACTTGACGTTGCTGCACCTGCACTGTTGACGTTTTGGAATGTCCCTTAGCCTGCAATTCAAATTGAGTCAAGTTTGCTATCTTATTAAGATTAAGCTAAAAATAATAAAGCCTAAGACCCAAAAGATAGAGCTCAATTCAAGTGGGCTTGGCCCAACCCAATCAAAAGAAATTAAAGCTGAATGGAAGGGATCAAACAAGTGGAAGGCATGGTGGGTTTAATGTAATCTCAAATTGGAAATGTCTCTAGATAGTCTCAAGTAATCTCACCATATCTTATTCATACGTCATCATATTGAGCTGATTCAAGAAGCATTGGAAAGCTAGGTTAAGGACGGATAATTGTTCCTTAAATAGCAGTGAGGCAAAAAATTTACAGAATCTATGATTTGGAAAGGGGGACTTATTTTCTTTCCTTGGGAGGTTGGTTCTAGAACAAGGGGGGAGAGGAGTCTATCACTTGGGAGAGAACTAGATGCACACTAGGTTCTTTCATGGCTTTTTTTTTTTGGGGGGATTCATTTTCTGGAGCAATCGAAGGAAGCAGAACATCAAAGAGGAGACTGGTTTTTGAGTTTTTTTTATCTTTATTCCAAATTTCTTTCAATTTCTTGATGTTAAACTCTTTGATTATGTTTTTATTCAAGTTTATCATGAACTAATCTCCATTTTCTAGGGTTAAGATGTAGCCTAACTATGATTATGTGAATCTTCCTTTAATTGAACTAATTTAGTAGTTGTTTCATATTGTTGAGTATTTCATTCTAGGCTTAATGCTTGTGAATGATTTATCAACATTTGCATGATTTGGGATTCAATTTGAGACTAAGAAGTGATAATTGTTTCAGCATATGTTTGAGATATCACAAGGAATCTATAGGATAGAGATATCTATAGACTTGCATAATCTTTATGGGGTTTCTTGTTCTTACTGAATTTTGACAGGTTTAGAGTTTTCACAGAGAAGTAGAAGATTTGCTTGTTGGGGTATTTTGTTAATTCTTGAGAAAGATTAGTGAATAAATTAGTGACCTGATTATCAAAAATAGGAAATAATTGCAGTTAGTTCAAGCAGAAAATTCGCATATGATCAATTATGGTGAATCGAAAGCCCTCGAATCTTGTTTCCTTGATCTTAACTTGCTTATTTAATTTCGTTATTTTAAACTCTCTAGTTCAACAATTCACTCTCATTCGAATTATCAAATAGATTATAGTTTAATAAATTTTGGTACTTATTAGTAATTTTTCAATCCTCGTGGGATGATACTCTTAGTCATTCACTTTATTACTTGTTACGATTCGTGCACTTGTGATTTCAATCAACAAGTTTTTGGTGCTGTTGTCGAGGACTTAGATAAAATTATTGATAATATCAATATTAGTCAAACTTAGTCTAATTTGACTTATTTTGTCTTTTATTTTCAGGTGTTTGTTTAGGGTATGAGACGACCTAAGAGTTTGGAGCTACCACCTTACGATCCTGAAATTTAGAAAACTGCAAAGGGCCAAATGAAAAAGAAGTGAGAAGTTCAGAAACATTCCAACACTATGGCAAGCAACGAGAATCCAAGACGTGACACATGGGCACTAAGGGATTTTGCTCTACCACAGATCACAGGAATCCATTCAGTTACCAAGAAGCCTACTATTGAAGCCAACAACTTTGAGATTAAGTCGGCTATCCTACAGATGATCCATACATCAATTCAGTTCCATGGGTTGCCAAGTGATGACCCTAATGCTCAAATAGCAAGTTTTTTGGAAATTTGCAACACTTTCAAGCACAATGGCATTACTAATGATGCCATTCGCCTCCGGCTATTTCCATTCTCTCTTCGAGACAGAGCGAAGAATTGGCTAAATTCACTGCCTGCAGATTCAATCACTAGTTGGGAGGAGTTAGCTCAGAAGTTTCTTGCTAAATGTTTTCCACCACCCAAGACAACGAAGATGTGCAATGAAATTTCAATTTTTTCTCAAATTGAAGGCGAATCACTTTATGAGGCTTAGGAGCGATATAAAGACCTACTTAGGTGATGCCCTCACCATGGATTACCGAAGTGGATGCAAGTTCAAAACTTCTATAATGGACTTAGTGGTTCTACAAGAACTCTGATAGATGCAACTTCAGGAGGAGCGTTCATAGGAAAAAACCGGGATGATGCATATGATCTGTTAGACGAGATGGCCATGAACAACTATCAATGGCCGAGTGAGAGGATTTTACCGAAAAAGGTAGTGGGATTACATGAGATTGAAGCTATCACTACCTTGGCAGCTCAGGTCCATACTCTTACTCAACAATTGAAGGCTAACCAACTAACGAAAAATGCCATTCACTTGACACCATCGGTTTGTGATTTTTGCCCTGGAAACCATCTGAGTGAAGAATATCAAGTGGGAAACCGCTTCTCTCAATCCCAAGTGGAGTAAGCACACTTTGTTGCAATTACAATCGGCAGAACAATCCATACAGTGCAACATACAATTCTAGATGGAGGAATCATCCAAATTTTTCATGGAATAATCAAAATGTATTGAAGCTGCCACCTAGTCTGTCATCTAGTGACCCACCAAAAGAGAAATCGACACTTGAAGAAGTAATGGCTCAATTGACAAATAACACCAACCGATTCATAACAGAGACTAAGACCAATTTCAGAATCAAGCAACTTTGATTCAGAATTTAGAAGTCCAAGTTGGTCAATTGGCCAATATGCTCACTGGGAGACAACAAGGTAATTTGCCTAGCACGATTGAAGTGAATCCAAATGAGCAATGCAATGCGATCACTTTGAGAAGCAGGAAAGAGTTAGAAGCTCCAACAGGATGTGAGAAGTTCGAAAAAGAAGATGAAGAGGTGTAACTTCAGACAACACCATTCAAGGAGATTTTCGAAAGTCAACCAATCCCACCACAAGATCCGGCACTAAGAGTTCCATTCCCTCAATGACTAAAAAAGAATAAGCTTGATAAGCAATTTTCTAAATTTCTAGATGTGTTTAAAAAATTGCATATTAGCATTCCTTTTGCAGATGCCCTCGAACAAATGCCGAGCTATGTGAAATTTATGAAGGATATCTTCTCAAGTAAGAGGAAATTGGAAGAGTATAAAACGGTAGCCCTTGTTGAAGAGTGCAGTGCAATTCTTCAAAAGAAATTTCCTCTAAAGCTTAAGGATCCAGGGAGCTTCACTATCCCATGTTCAATTGAAAATTCTATGTTTGAAAGAGCTTTATGTGACTTAGGTGCAAGTATTAATCTAATGCATTTGTCTATTTTCAAGAAATTTGGATTAGGTGAGGCGAGACCTACTACATTTTCATTGCAATTAGCGGACCGTTCAATAAAACACCCACTGGGAATTATTGAAGATGTGTCTGTCAAAGTGGACAAGTTTATTTTTCCAGCTGACTTCATCATTCTAGACATGAAGGAGGATCGAGAAATCACCATCATTCTTGGCAGACTATTCTTAGCTACTGGCCGAGCTCTTATTGATGTCCAAATGGGAGAATTACGGTTGAGGGTACAAGAGGAGGAGCTAACCTTTAATTTTTTTAATGCCATCAAGTATCCAGATACAAGTGAGAGTTGTTTTAGCATCCAAGTGATTGACTTTTTTATCACGGAAGTGCTTAATCAACAAAAGGAATCGTTGGAAGCTTGTTTGGTTAGTCCTAATCCGACTATGGTAGAGGATCCTGAAGTGTTAGAATATGCCTCCTGGATGGATTCCTTTGGTCCTAACAATAGGAAATATTTTGAAGATTTGGGACAAGGACCCTCACAGCTTATTCCATCTATTGAAAAGCTACTTGTATTGGAGCTCAATCCTTTACCAGAACACCTTTGGCATGCTTATCTTGGTGAATCATCTACTCTTCCGATAATTATTTCATCTAAGCTTTCTATTGAATAAGAAGAAAATTTGTTAAAAGTGCTAAGAAAACATAAGGCAGCTATTCGGTGGATGCTTACAGATATCAAGGGAATTAGCCCTTCTATTTGTATGCACCGAATTTTGTTGGAAGAAGAGTGCAACCCGATAATAGAGCACCAAAGAAGACTCAATCCGATAATGAAGGAAGTGGTGCGTAAAGAGATCTTAAAGTGGTTAGATGCCGGAGTGACTTACCCAATTTCTAATAACTCATATGTTAGTCCTGTTCAAGTAGTACCAAAGAAAGAAGGAATGATGGTGGTGAAGAATGCTAACAATGAGTTAATCCCTACAAGAATCGTCAGCAGGTGGAAAATTTGCATGGATTACCAAAAACTGAACAAGGCCACTCAGAAGGACCACTTTCCCTTGCCATTCATTTGTCAAATATTGGATAGGCTAGCTGAGCATGATTACTATTGCTTCCTAGATGGCTATTTGGGGTATAATCAAATAGCCATAACACCGAGAGACCAGGAATAGACCACCTTCACATGCCCTTATGGTACTTTTGCTTTTCAGCGAATGCCCTTTGGGCTTTTGTAATGCACCAGCCACTTTCCAAAGGTGTATGATGGCAATCTTTTTGAATATGGTAGTGTGGATTATTAAAATTTTCATGGATTATTTTTCCGTATTCCTATCTTCTTTTAATAATTGCCTTGGGAATTTGGCATTAGTTTTGGAGCGATATGAAGAAACTAACCTTGTGCTTAATTAGGAGAAGTGTCATTTCATGGTAAAAGGGGGAATTGTCTTGGTTCATCAGATCATTTCTAAAGAGATTGAATTGAGACAATAGAGAAGCTGCCACCTCCATCAACAATAAAGGGAGTTAGGAGTTTTCTTAGACACGCAGGATTTTATAAAAGATTCATCAAGGACTTATTTAAGATTTCCAAAACCCTTTGTAGCTTGTTGGTGAAGGAAACTCCATTTATCTTTGATGAAGAGTGTGAGAAGGCGTTCTTGTTACTTAAAGAGAAGCTTATGTCGACTCCAATTGTTATAGCACCGGATTGGGATCTACCTTTTGAATTGATGTGTGATGCAAGTGGCTATGTGGGTTGGAGTGGTATTGGGGCGGCGAAAGAACAAGCAGTTTCATACAATTTATTATGCTAGCCAGACCCTTAATGATGCCCAACTCAACTACACCACAACCGAGAAATGAGCTACTTGCTATAGTCTTTGTTTTTGAAAAGTTTCGGTCTTATCTCATTGGAAATAGGGTAATAGTCTATACCAATCATTCCACAATCAAATAGCTTATTGTCAAGAAGGAAGCCAAGCCAAGACTCATCCATTGGGTTCTCTTATTGCAAGAGTTTGATATTGAGATTAAAGACAAAAAGGGAACTGAAAATTTGGTGGTGGATCATCTCTCACGGTTGGAGTTACAAGAGCAACTTGAGTCCCAACGATCGCCCATAGATGATAATTTCCCCAAATGAGAAAATTTTAGCAATTTCTTCTAACAAGTCTCTACCTTGGCATACAGATTATGCCAATTTTCTTGCAGGAAAAATCATTCCTCCAGATTTTTCTTACCAACAAAAGAAGAGATTTTTCTTAGAAGTAAAGCACTACTATTGGGAAGAACCGGTATTCTATAGGCATTGTGCATACCAAATCATTAGGCGATGTGTTCTAGAAGAGGAGATGACAGACATTTTGATGCAATACACTAGAATGTGGAGGGCATTTTGGTGCTCATCAGATCGCGGCTAAAGTTCTCCAATCCGAATTTTATTGGCCAACCTTATTCAAGGATGCTCATGCTTTTATTGCTACTTGACATAGATGCCAACATTTTGGGAACATATCTAGACGGAATGAAATGCCTCTGCAGAATATTCTAGAGGTGGAGTTGTTTGACGTTTAGGGTATTGACTTCATGGGACTATTCCCTTCTTCCTATAACAACAAATACATTCTTCTAGCAGTGGATTATGTATCCAAGTGGGTAGAGGCAATCGCAACTCCCACTAATGATGGAAAAGTAGTGCTTAATTTTCTCCGAAGGAATATTTTTACCAGATTTGGGACTCCCAAGGCCATTATTAGCGAGGAAGGAACTCATTTTTGCAACAAGCAATTTGAAGCTATTAAAATATGAAGTTAGACACCTGATAGCATTGACTTATCATCCTCAGGCAAACGGACAAGCAAAGGTATCAAATAGGGAGCTGAAGCAAATTCAAGAGAAAACAGTTAACATCTCCAGAAAAGATTGGGCTAAAAAGCTAGATGATGTGCTATGGGCTTATTCGACAGTATTCAAAGCACTTTTGGGAATGTCTCCTTATTGGTTTGTCTATGGGAAAGCATGCCATCTTCCTGTAGAGCTTGAGCATAAAGCTTATTGGGTGATGAAGTGCCTAAACATTAATCTCCAAGCGGCAGGTGAAAAGCATTTTTTGCAAATTAGTGAGACGGATGAGTTTCGCAATGAAGCTTATGAGAATGCAAAAATCTACAAGAAGCAAACCAAGGCTTGGTATGATAAGCATATCTCAAAGAAGGAGCTTCTACCCGGACAACAAGTCTTGCTTTACAATTCTTGGCTTTGCCTCTTTCCAGGAAAGCTCAAATCGTGATGGTCAGGCCTATTCAAGGTCGTTAAAGTTTTTCCCCATGGAGCAGTAGAAGTCACTCATGATGAGAATGAGACATTTAAAGTAAATGGACAATGTCTGAAGCCTTATTTGAATGGTGGGGTTGACAGCAACAAGACCATAATTCTTCTTGATCTGGCCTAGAAGAAGAGCAACAGTCAAGCTACTGACTATAACTAAGCACTTCTTAGGAGGCAACCTAAGCATTCTAAACCTTTGTTTTGTTATTTTCATTATTCCTTGCAATTGGCTCAGTTTTCTAGATATTCTTTTCCTCAATTGCTTTCTGTGTGTTTTGATTTCAGATTTTTTCTTTTCTTTACATGGGTGTGGCATATGACGCAGTTCCCCACTTACTTGCTTCGAAACCTAAACGCATTGATGGAGATACTGAGGGAAGGGAGCTTGATCCGTCTCCGCCAGTGGTCAGGGAAGTTTCTTTCTACATGTATTTGCTTTCTTTGCTGCACAATGGGGACAATGTAAGTTTTAAGTGTGGGGGAGGGTATTTAGGTTGTGTTATAATTTTGTATCTCTAAAAAAAGAAAAAGAGTTTTGCTTTTTGTTTTTGTGGTTTTCAACGATTTTGGTTGTGTATATCATGAGAAAGATTCAATTAAGCTTGAAAAATTCATAACATGATGGAATAAGTAATCTTCCCACTTGGAATTAATTAGTTTAGTTATTTTCCTTGAGAATGGCAGTGACTAAATTTAGTAGATAAAAGCTGGTGAGATTTTGAGCCTCTAGATTGACACATCCATATGAGTCTCACTGTTTTCTTTCATGTGAGATATTCTTCCATGGATTTGTTTGTCTAGAACTTGCCTTGATTCTCTTCGAGGTCATATTGACACATGCATGCATGAACATGATTAAGGCCCTCTTTGTTATAAGCTACATAAGCCAAATAGCTTACCTTGTAATTAATTTTTCCCTTTGTTGAACCCTTTTGAGTTTTATTAGTTTTTTTTTTTCGTTTATTGTGAACCCACGTTACAAGCTTTAAACCTGAAAAACAATGCATTTACCCAAGCCGTAAAGCTAGTGGAGCATTTTTCATCATTATGATATGTATGGGTGTGCAAGAAATAAGTGTGGGGGTGTCTAGATTTGTGGTATGGCTATGACTGGTGAAATGGAACATGTTTTCATTCTCAATTCGTGAGTTCCATTGTTGATGTAATTTGTTAAAAAAATAGAAAAGAAAAGAAGAAAGGAAGTGATGGAAGAATTTAATTTTAATGTTACAAACTGTCCATGTTCATAATTCCTCCTAAAATTCTAAGAAAGGGGTCTGTTTATACATGATATATACAAAGGTGGAAGCTATTGCGAAGGATTGTTCCCTGCTGCAAACAAAAAGTGTTCCTTTGAACGATCTCTTTTTCAATGCAGGAGTTTTACATTGTTTAAATGCTTTAAAGCCAAATTGAAGAAGCTGCTGAATGGAGTGATTTGTTTTACATGTCTTATATATTCGAGCTTGAGTTGATTCATTTTTGCTCCACTAGTTTCGATGGCTTTTGAGCTACATTCCCAAATATTTCCCACCTTGATCCTAAACCCCGTTACAACCCTTAAAAAGTTCTTATGATTTGTGTTATGTATGTGATCTCAGTGGTGGAGAATGAGAAGATATGCAAGCCTATGGTAGATCATTTCCATTGGAATGAATTTGAGTGAAACACATACCCTTCAAACACATGAGAGTCGAGTGTTTATTTCCGTAAGGGTCTATGTATTTAATTTACTCCATATTCGAGCGAAAATACTTACTAAGTAATTGTAAGTTGTTTAAGAATGTTTGTTCGTGATATGTTATGAGTTTTGAAGAGCTTGATTGTTCTTTGTTGATGGCGTTGCAACTTTGGTGTTTGGGAAAGTGAATTTGAGTTTTTCCCGAGGACGAGCAAAAGTTAAGTGTGGGGGAATTTGATGAGAATGAAAAATTTTGTATTTTTCTCCCTTAATGTTTAGTATTTTATACTCATTTGGTGCCAAAATGTACTCATTATTCTTGTATTTTTATTTAGGATGCAAATGGAGGCGTTAAGTGCAAAACGAAGCTAATTGGGTGATTTTGGACAGTTTCGACATTGCTTTGTAATCTGGGAATAACTATCTCATCCAAGCTCTGATTGAGATGATTCTAGATGCTATGGAACCCCAAGAAAAATCTGTACAACTTTCATGTTTTTGGTTTTGAGAGATACTGGATGCATCAAGGTCGAAACCGGGCTTAAAGTTGTTGCACCTGCACTATTGACGTTTTGGAATGTCTCTTAGCCTGCAATTCAAATCAAGCCAAGTTTGCTATCTTAGCAAGATGAAGCTAAAAATAATAAAGCCCAAGGCCCAAAAGATAGAGCTCAATTCAAGTGGGCTTGGCCCAAGCCAATCAAATGAAATGAAAGCTGAATGGAAGGGATCAAACAAATGGAAGGCATGGTGGGTTTAATGTAATCTCGAATTGGAAATGTCTCTGGAAAGTCTCAAGTAATCTCACCATATCTTAATCATACGACATTTTATTGAGCTGATTCAAGAAGTGTTAGAAAGCTAGGTCAAGGGGTGATAATTGTTCCTCAAATAGAAGTTTTGTGATTCAGAATTTTGGAAGGCGAAAACATCACTTCAATTTTATGCCAAAAATCTATAGAATCTACAATTTAGAAAGGGGGAATTATTTTCTATCCTTGGGAGGCTGGTTCCAGAATAAGGGGGGAGAGGAGTTTATCACTTGGGAGAGAACCAGACACACGTTGGGTTCTTTCGTGGTTTTTATTTTTTGGGATTCATTTTCTGGAGCAATCAAAGGAAGCAGAACATCAAAGAGGAGACTGGTTTTTGAGTTTTTTTTTCTTTATTCCGAATTTCTTTCAATTTCTTGATGTTAAACTCTTTGATTATGTTTTTATTCAAGTTTATCATGAACTAATCTCCATTTTCTAGGGTTAAGATATAGTCTAACTATGATTATGTGAATCTTAATTTAATTGAACTAATTTAGTAGTTGTTTCATATTGTTGAGTATTTCATTCTAGGCTTAATGCTTGTGAATGATTGATCAACATTTGCATGATTTGGGATTCAATTTAAGACTGAGAAGCGATAATTGTTTCAACATATTTTTGAGATACCACAAGGAATTCGTAGGATAGAGATATCTATGGACTTGCGTAATCTTTATGGGGTTTCTTGTTCTTACTGAATTTTGACAGGTTTAGAGTTTTCACAAAGATGTAGAAGATTTGCTTGTTGGGATATTTTATTAATGCCTGAGAAAGATTAATGAATAAATTAGAGACATGATTATCAACAATAGGAAATAATTGCAATTAGTTCAAGTATGAAATTCGCATAGGATCTGATTACACTCAAACTAACACGCGGTTATTGTGTATAGCTGAGGTGTCAATCCCACGAGGAAAAGTTATCTACAAGGGAAAGTGTAAACCTTAACACGAACGATAAAATTTAAATGAAAGAATATGAGTTTTGATATTGAAATAATGTGAGAGAGTTGTGTAAATATAATAAAGGATTCAATAGAGAAATAACAAGGTTCTGGGAATCCTTCTTAAGTTTGTTGCCTTATTCCAATCTCGATTCAATTGTTTTTATCTCGATTGCCAGTTTCACATCCCAAACAAGCAATCGGTAAATATTCAATCACAGCACATTAACATTGTAATGTAATTGCTACAAATCACTCATTGATTTTGATTCAGGCACACATGACCTATCTTATAGATTTATCAAGAAACGAAAAATATATTTCAATAACAATATCGCAGTGATGGACAAACCTAAAAGATAAATCTATCGGAATCAATCACATCCAAACAACTTGACATAAGAAGAGCTTGACTAGACTTATATGGAGGAGAAGGATGCAATCACCGGATTAAGAGAAAATCTTCTAATTCTTTACTTAATCAAAGAGTAAATCATAACAGTGTTTAACAATAAATCCTTACAACTGAATCAAGAATGGAAATAAGAACAACTACACCTAGGGATTCATCCCTTTGCCTTGCTTGGAGATTAGTTGGCCATGGGGCTCATGCTTGAACACTGTAATGGAGAAGAATGTGGAAACTTTCTTCGGTTTTTCAGCCTCTAGTTATCAAACCCTAAGTGATCTAATTATAATACAAAAGGTTTAAGGGTATTTTCGGGTCTAAACTATCACTAAAACCCTAATTAGGAAAGATGGCATCGCGCTTGCACCTCGGCGCACACTAATCCAGCCCGCAGCGCCACCTTGGATCAGGTTTTCTAAAGTTTTTGGAGGCCACGGCGCTGCTCATCCAGGCTGCGGCGTAGCCTTGGGTCCTAGCACTTTCAAGTTTCTGGAGGTCGCGGCTCAGCTGGTCCAGGCCGCGGCGCACTACCTCCAGCATCTATCGGAGAAGTTGATGGTTCTGGTGGGTGAGGCTTGAGGGTCTGGGCCATGGCGTGGACCCCTAAAGACTTGGTTTCTCTCCATTTTGTCCTTTCATAACCATACCTTCACTCCAATATGCATCGAATCATCGTGCTTTAAGCAATGATAGCTTTTCCATCTCTTTTGAACTCAAAGTATCTGAAAATGCACCGAAATAGATCAATGATCCAAGAATGGCACTTTAGAATTGTTAAGGTATAAATGTGTAATTCAACCCTAGATCAACCTTAGAATGCTAACAAATAAGTACTGTTAAGATGCATTTTACAACTCTCATCATAACCCCCAACTAGCTTATTGCTAGTCCCTAGCAATTCAAGCCAAAAACAAGACAATATGAAATGAATTCTATAATAGAAATCAAAATAAAGCAATGTTAGTGTTAATCCAAGAGTAATTCAACTTTTTGTCTCAAAAATCGCACATAACACACAACACATAGAATCATTAAATATCACCTAAGTCCAAAATTAATCCAAACATCAACCTCAAAATTGTTATTGACTCTTAACATCCATCTAACCACAATCCATTAATCCGAACACCCGGATGATTTTATGCACAACGTTCATGAATACAAGTCTTGGCCTCTAAAAACATATTAAATTGCATGACATCAATAACAAATCAAACTCCATAGGCTCATTTTTCAAATCACTCTCCACTAATGTAGAAAAATCACACTACATCGGATCAATAAGTCTTTAATAAACTTGTATTGTTAGGCTAAGGTAAAGGTCAAGAAAGAACGAGAAGGATTAAACAAGCAAAAGAACTCAGTCTCTTAATTTAAACACAACCACTTTAAGCACTAGATAACATTACTTCAACACCCAACTCATTCAACCATTTTTCGAGCATTTCTCTCAATAATTCACCATTTTTTTTCTTTCTTTCTTTGCCAAAATTCACTATTTTTTTTAGCTCATAGCCGTTCACCTCCGTTTTCATTTTTTTACACTTTTCCACAACCCCCAACTTATCTCCTTTAATGTACTTGGGTTATGGTAATAATATATTTTTTTCCATATTTCCATCCTTACTCCTCTTAAATGCTTCTCAAAAAATGTGTATGACTAAGTTCTCTTAAAAGGAAGGTGAAGATAAAATATTTTTAGGCTCATAAAGGTAAGTAAATGGGCTATTGAAGGAAACAAGGGTCAATTTTTTTTTCAGGAAAAAGGCTTAAACAGGTGACTAGCGATAAATATAGCAAAGGTAAGTTTGAAAGGCTCAAATGGTCCAAAAATGGCCTACATCATATCCTAAGTAGTGTGCATTCTAGGATTTCGGCTCAATTGATTATCAAATAAGTTCTAGAGCTTGTCGAGACCGCAAAAGTATTCACAAAACAATCACACATAAAACTTCTCTAGATACTTTAGACTAATCATGCAATCTTACCGCAAACCAGAGTCTCAAACCAAATAAAGATCGACAATTAATTTATTCTCAAACTGAAGTAAGATTTAACTTGTTCTAAATGCTATATGCTATCTCAATTAAACTTATATCATTGACATGTAAATTAACTCCAAGGCTAACACAAAACATACATATATATATATATATATCCTAACAAACAAATGTATTATAACAAAATAAATGAATTAAAACGAAAAAAGAAAAGGAAGGTGACACCCAACAATTCAATATTATGGAATAAAAATGCGTTTCCTCCACCCCCAACTTAAGATATGCATTATCCTCAATGTGAAAGAAAAAGTTAAGGAAACTCTATTTTTAACCAAAGGTGCGAGGAGCCGAAAATTGTGCATAACCATTTGAACTGGTGCGCATATTTGTCCCTGAAAAAGAAATAGAAGATAATACTGGAAAACAACAAAATACTTAGAATAAACAAGAAAAAGAAATATGAAAAACATTAAAAATAAAAGGATATGCTGCAGGGTGCCTCCTATGAGCGCTAAGTTTTACGTCTTCAGCCAGACGCTGCACCACTCTCACTGTTGGCCTCATTGTGGTGTTGAAGATGAGGCTCCATACTTAGTGGCCTCAGTGCTAGTCTTTTGGCAATGAATACTTAAAGTCTACCACATATGGCTTAAGTGTTCTTGGTGTGGCCTATTTACTATCAGCAATAGGATATGTGATTCCCGCATCCGTGTGACTTCTCTCAGGCAATTCCTTAAAGCTTGGTTGCCATGATTTCTTAATAAATCCCTATGACTTATCAAAAACATCAACAACATTAACAACATGGGGATAAATTGAAGAATCATCGAAGTCAAAATTATTAGGAGGGAATTCCAAAGAGTTAGAATTATCTTTAATGTACTCATCCTCTAAAATAAGCTTATCGATTATGTAAGTGTCGAAACACTCATCATCTTCATGTGACTGCCTTGAGACTCGAAAAAAATTTACCTCTAGAGTCATGTTTCTAAATGATAATTTCATTAGGCCATTCCTACAATTAATGAGGGCATTGGCGGTGGCAAAGAATGGTTTCCAAGTATCAACGAAATTTTTGACTCCGTATTCATAATAGAAATGGTATCTAAAACGAAAAAGTCAACGGGATAATAGAAATTATCAATTTGCAACAAAACATCTTCCATAATACCTCTTGGTTTTCTTATCGATCGATCTGCTAGTTGGAGTACCACGGAAGTGGGTTTGATCTCACCTAGACCGAGTTGCAAGTACATGGAGTATGGCATGAGGTTCACACCAGCACCTAAATCTAGCAATGCTTGGCCACAAGATTTGTTTCCAATTTCGCAAGCCACCATTGGATAGCCCGGATCTTTATACTTAGGTGGTGTCTTGCTATCAATTACCGCACTTGCTTGCTCCGTTGAGAATGCGGTCTTTTTCACATTGTGCCTCCTCTTGAATGTGCATAGATCCTTGATGACTTTAGCATAGTTGGGAACCTGTTTTATAACATGAAGAAGAGAGAGGTTAATTTTAACATGCTGAAGTTGTTCAAGAATCTCACCTTTCAATGCTGAATTTTTCTCCTTAGGTTTAAGGAGTGCTTGAGGGAAAGGCACCGATAAAGAATTATTATGGGTATCTTGTTCCTTGGGGGCTTCATCCTGGTTGCTCACGGTGTTAGGAATCAAGTTTGATGGTAGAGTGAGTCCATCAATTTTCTTACCACTGCGAGTAATCACAACATTAACCTCTTTAACATTTTGATTGTCAGGATTGGAGGTTTGTGCCATATATTGTCCCCTTGGATTAGGTTGTGGCTACGAAGGAAAACGACCTTGCTCTTGAATCATCAAGAAACTTGTCAACTTGGTGAGTTGGCTCTTTATCACCTTTTGTTGCTCTTTGATCATTTGTTGCTCCTCAAGCAACCGTTGATTTATTTTGCCTTGCTCTTCCGCACTCTTGGCATGTACCTGCAAAAATGACTTAAACATATCTTCCAAAGGTATTGTTATGGTGCATTAGATAAGGTTGCTTCTGGTTTCCATTGAGTACTAAAGTGGGGATGAGGTTGTATATCAAATCTCCATTGGGTGCTAGATTGGGCAGGAGGTTGCATATCGGATCTCCAACTAAAATTAGAGTGATTCTTCTAACCGGGATTGTAGCTGTTAGAGTAGGGTGAGTATGGTTTCCTAAAGGGTATACCCAAGGCATTACATTCTCCCTACATCTCAACATAAGCTGGACAATCCTTAGGTACATGATCTACCACATTACACATGAAACAAGGTTCATGGGACTCTACCATAGCAACCAGTTCGGGGGCTCTAGCATCCTTGGTTTTTAACACTTCAATTTCCTTAGTTAGGGCCTTTAAATGGGTTTTAAGGCTATCCTCTTCCTTAAGTTGATAAATCCCAGCGGGTTGATTTCTCCTAGTACTTTCCATGGCAGTTGGTCTTGTCCAAGTGTGGGCTTTTTTCGATAGGTCATCTAGGAAATCTATGGCTTGGTCGAGATCTTTTTGAAGAAAATCCTCATTACACATCATTTCTATGAATTTCCTTTCCCTACTTAGGAGTCTATTATAGATATAGCTAACTACCCGCCAACTCTCATACCAATGGTGTGGACAAGAATTCAAAAGGTCTTTGAAACGTTCCCAAACTTGATATAAGGTTTCACTCTCCTTATGTGCAAAGTTTGAGATTTGTCTCTTAAGGTTATTGGTCTTATGGGTTGGGAAATGTTTTTTGAAGAAGGCTCGTGTCATCTCTTCCCAACTACCTATAGACTTAGGCCTTAATGAGTACAGTCAAACCTTGGCCTTTTCCTTAAGTGAAAAGGGGAAAAACCTAAGTTTGACAGTGTCTACCATATCAGCCCTACTTTGAAAAGTTGCTACTACTTCCTCAAATTCCCTAATATGGATATAGGGATTTTCATTCTCAAATCTATGGAAGGTTGGTAGCAATTGGATCATGATCGGCTTAAACTCAGGTTGTTGAACATTAGGGGGGAACATGATACATGATGGTGTGGCCATTCGGCTAGGATGCAAGTAGTCATTAAGTGTCCTAGCAACATTCTCATTGTTATTGTCGGCCATGTTAACAAAATCCTCTAAATTCTCGCTTGGGTGTGCACTATGATTTGATCTAGGTGAGGTTTCACTAACGGACGCGGAAGGAGAGAGTAACTCTATTTCAGGTCTTTTAATGAACCTACCTCGCGAATCTCTCAGTCTAAAGGAATTAGAGGGCAAATGAATAAAACAGAAAAAATTAGAAAATCAAAACAAAAAGCAAAGAAAAATATTACCGTCTTGTCTCAAAGTTGACAATCTTCCTTGTACTTAAGCACGTTTCCCCAGCAACAGAGCCAAAATTTGATTACGCTCAAACTAACATGTGGTTATTGTGTATAGTTGAGGTGTCGATCCCACGAGGAAAAGCGATCTACAAGGGAAAGTGTAAACTTTAACACGAACGATAAATTTTAAATGAAAGAATCTGAGTTTTGATAACGAAATAATGTGAGAGAGTTGTGTAAATATAATAAAGGATTCAATAGAGAAATAACAAGGTTCCGGGAATCCTTCCTAAGTTCGTTGCCTTATTCCAATCTCAATTCAATTGTTTTTATCTCGATTGCTAGTTTCACATCCCAAACAAGTAATCGATAAATATTCAATCACAGCACATTAACACTCTAATATAATTGCTACAAATCACTCATTGATTTCGATTCAAGCACACATGACCTATCTTATAGATTTATCAAGAAAAGACAATATATTTCAATAACAATATCGCAGTAATGGACAAACCTAAAAGATAAATCTACCAGAATCAATCACATCCAAACAACTTGATATAAGATGAGCTTGACTAGACTTATATGGAGGAGAATGATGCAATCACCGGATTAAGAGAAAATCTTCTAATTCTTTACTTAATCAAAGAGTAAATCATAACAATGTTTAACAATACATCCTTACAACAGAATCAAGAATGGAAATAAGAACAACTACACCTAGGGATTCATTCCTTTACCTTGCTTGGAGATTAGTTGGCCATGGGGCTCATGCTTGAACACTGTAATGGAGAAGAATGTGGTAGCTTTCTTCAGTTTTTCAGCCTATAGTAAATCAAACCCTAAGTAATCTATTTATAATACAAAAGGTTAAAGGGTATTTTCGGGTTTAAACTATCATTAAAACCCTAATTAGGAAACAGGGCATCGCGCTTACACCGCGGTGCACACCTTGGATCAGGTTTTCTCAAGTTTCTGGAGGCCGCGACACCACTCATCCAGGCCGCAGCGTAGCCTTGGGTCCTGGCACTTTGAAGTTTCTGGAGGTCGCGGCTAAGCTGGTTCAGGCTGCGGCGCACTGCTTCCAGCATCTATCCAAGAAGTTGATGGTTCTGGTGGGCAAGGCTTGAGGGTCTGGGTCGCGGCGTGGACCCCTAAAGACTTGGTTTCTCTCCATTTTTTCCTTCTATAAGCATGCCTTCACTCCGATATGCATCGAATCATCGGGCTTTAAGCAACGATAGCTTTTCCATCTCTTTTGAACTCAAAGTACCTGAAAATGCACCGAAATAGATCAATGATCCAAGAATGACACTTTAGAATTGTTAAGGTATAAATGTGTAATTCAACCCTAGATCAACTCTAGAATGCTAACAAATAAGTACTTTTAAAATACTTTTTATTACTCTCATCAGGATCAGTTATGGTGAATTGAAAGCCCTAGAATCTTGTTTCCTGGATTACAACTTGCTTATTTAATTCCGTTATTTTAAACTCTCTAGTTCAACAATTCACTCTCATTTGAATTATCAAATAGATTATAGTTTAATAAATTTTGGTACTTATTAGTAATTTTTCAATCCTCGTGGGACAATACTTTTACTCATTCACTTTATTACTTGTTATGATTTGTGCACTTGCAATTTCAATCAACAGTATCAGATAAAGATTCTAGATTTATTTCTAGATTTTGGAGGGGTTTTCATAAAGCTATGGGTACACAGTTGCAGTTTAGTATAGTTTTTCATCCTCAAACTGATGGGAAGATAGAGAGAATCATCAGAATACTAGAAGATATGCTGAGGGTAAGTGTATTGAGTTTTTTAGTGAGCTGGGATGCTTATTTACCTTTGATCGAGTTTGCACACAATAATCAGTATCAAGCTAGTATTAGGATGGCACCATTTGAGGCTTTATATGGTAGAAGGTGCAGAACTCTAGTATGTT
The DNA here is from genome assembly GCA_023935145.1 of Bretschneidera sinensis. NCBI lineage: Eukaryota > Viridiplantae > Streptophyta > Magnoliopsida > Brassicales > Akaniaceae > Bretschneidera > Bretschneidera sinensis. The sequence continues at coordinate 74,770,139 of CM043701.1, read as the reverse complement.
GGGAAAAAGTTGGAGAAAGAAAGATATTTGGTCCATAAATAATATATTTGACTATTGAGAGGATCAAACTAGTTAGAGAGATCCTTAGAGCAGCACAGAACATACGGAAGGGATATAATAATAACAGAAGAAGACCTATTGAGTTTCAGGTTGGTGACTGAGTGTATTTGAAGATATCTTCCTGGAAGGGTGTATTGAGATTTAAAAAGAAAGGAAAGTTGTGTCCGAGATTTGTGGGGCCATATATGGTGATTGAAAGAGTTGGACTAGTAGCATATAGATTGGATTTGCCTCCAGAGTTAAAGCAAGTACACAATGTGTTTCATGTTTCATTTTTGATAAAGTGTTTACATGATGAATCCTATAATATTCTGAGTCAGGTTGTAGAACTTCAGGAAGATTTGACCTTTATGTAATTACCAGTCAGAATTCTAGACAGAAAAGAACAAGTCTTGCGTAATAAAATTATTCCTTTAGTTAAAGTGTTATGGTAGAACAAAGATGTTGAAGAAATTATTTGGGAGTATGAGGCAAGAATAAGGAAAGAGAAAGAGTATCCCTAGCTTTTTCATGAGTTAAGTAAAGAAATTTCGGGAAATTTTTTTTTATAAGGTGGGTAGAATTGTAGTACTCATGTTCATAAAATAAGGGTAATGAAGTAATTTTACTTATATCATATTGAATTCAATAATCCATTGATGAAAGATAATATTAAAAAAATTTTTGAAAAGATTTATAAATTTTTGAAGAAGAAAGAAATGAAATTTTTTGAAATTTGAAGTTAAAATGAAAGATTTTTGAAGAAAAATATTGACTAAAGTTGAGGAAAATAATAAATTTTTTTTGAAGAAAATATAAATTTTTTATATTTCTCTATAATTTTTATAAAATTTTTGGAAGGCGGAAAAGATGAAAAAATGATTTTAAAATATAAATGGCAAACTTGTAATTATATAATGGCAAAATAATAATTATGTAATGGCAAAACAGTAAATTTTAAATGAAGGCAGAATTGTAAACAACCAAGGGCAAATATGTTAATTGAATTAAAAAAATTCGCAGACTTCACGAAGCGGTGTTAAAAAATAAAAATAAAGCATTGACTCTGAGTGGTAAAGAAAAAAAAAATCTAAACGGTTAAGTAGTGAAGGAAAAAAAAATTCACTAAGCGGTGAAGCGGTGGAGAAGGAGAAAAAATATGTTTATAAGTTTCTAAAACATAGACTTTGTTTTGTTTGTCTTACCAAATCTCGTTTGATTTTCTTCTTTCTTCAATTCAAATTTCTTAGAAAAAAGTTATAAAGAAAATTTCTCCAATATTAGAGATAGTACAATCATTCAATTACAATAGCAATATTTCATCATATTTGAGGTGTTGGTGATCAGCAATCTCAAGAAATTGCTAAAAGGAGTAGGAAAGGCAAGGAGGTGATCCACGAGTAGCTTTAAGTGCTATGTGGTGAGTTAGATTTACTTTTAGTAATCGAGATAAATATGAAATATAAAATGATGATATTTAAATTATAATGATTGGATGATATATGATAGTTGGTTGGTTAATATTATGTGAATAATTGGTATGTTGAAATTTTATTATATGAGAAGTAATATTATTGAAATAATAGGTTGATGAAATATATAATGAAATGATAAATGAAATTCTTGACAAACTATGATTTCTAATTTTATATGAGTTATGAGGAGACAATTTAATATGTATATAATAAAATAATAATTTTGAAAAAGAGGCAGTTGAATTGAATGCTTTGGTGCATGCTTGCTTGCATGTTATTATTCATATGCATAAAGGGAAGACGATGAAGGCAGCTAGTCTGGCTGATAAGAACAGGAAGGCAGCTGATCTAGATGATAAGACCAAGAAGACAACTGGTTTGGTTGAGAAGACTAGGAAGGTAGCTGGTCTGATTAAAACATGTACATGTGGGAAGACGTTCCTAGATGATAATATGAGATAATGAGATGATGTGATAAAAAAGAAAGAAAGATGATTTAAACATATACATTTATTTACTTGGTTATTTTATTATTATTGATTGAGCTACTAAAGTATCAGTCTTGATTGTGAAATTATTGATAGACAAATGAGTCTCAAAGAAAGACAGATATGATGAGAAAGAAATATGAAAGTATGATATAATAAAATTATTTGATTGATAGATTATTTTGCTTTTAACTTTCATGATTCAAAATAGTTGACTAAGAATTTTTTGGCTTAATTTCTTAGTAAGGGTGGATGTAAATTTCATCTAGTATTTCTTCTTCTTTGATTTTCATCTTAGTTTACAGTCTATTTTACAAAAGGTTTAGAGTTTTATTGATGAGAAGGAGAGAAAGTCCTAGCTGTGTATCCTCTAGAATGGACAAAAACAGCGGGGAAGAAGTGAGGAAGATTGTAAGTAAAAGGAAGAGAAAGGGGATTCCAAAGAGATCCGTACCAAGGAATATAATCAAGAATTTTTAATCCAAGGGTGTCCCCATCAAATGCCTTTTGAGTCCTTTTTAGATCAAGGTAGTTCAAATATCAACTAAGGTTATCGACATCTTGATCTGATTTATAGATAAATATGATTAATGTAGCATAACATATTTCATTTGACAATCAAATATCATGATCGGAGAAACACTTCTGTTTATGTCCATACAGGCGATGTATTATATGCTTCAGCTACCTTTTGTTTTTAAAACAAGTAATAATTATTATTTTACTAGTTAAAATTAGAGAATTTGTGAAAGTGAATTTTGATATGGAATACACATATATACCTAATTTGACACCTCAACAATTTTGTACCTGTACAACATAATATCAAAAGTACGTAGCTTTGTTTGTCCAAACATCTCGTTAGGGCGTTTAGATCCTTTCCGCCATTGGGATTGTTTTTCATGCCTGCATTCGTTGTTGAGGTCGATATCAACTCAAGTAGCAAGATCTCAAAATATACATCCTTATAGTTTATATAGTGTAATTCATGGTTAAGATTCAAAATAATCAAATTAGTTTCATAAGATCGTTTATGAATAACATAAAGAAAAATCTACGATCAATCCACCTTAGACAATCTACTAAGTAAACAAACATGAAATCTAATGGAACTATCAAAGTTGAGCACTACTCTAAAGAGAAATAGTTGATAAAATGAGAACACAAAATTAAAAGACTTCATAAATACGTGCATCAATATATTGTAGCTTATTTATATCTTTTCTATTATGAGTTTTTAAAGTGTAATTCATGGTTAAAACATTCAGAATAATCAAATTTGTTTCATAAGATAATTTATAAATAACATAAATAAAAATTTATAGTTAATCCACTTAAACAATTTACTTAGTAACCACAAGAAATCTAATGGAGCTAACAAAGTTGAGAACTACTTGAAAGAGAAATAGTTAATAAAATGAAAACATGAAAATAAAATACTTCAATGATATGCGCATCAATCTATTGCATTTGATTTATATTCAAATTAAATGAAGACAAGGGAATATGAAATAAAACTTCTTCATTTAAAAAAAAATGAATTAGTTCCTTATCAAACCTTGCAGAAGAATTCTTTGAGCAATCTGGGCAAATTATCTCTCACAGAGCTTTGATAATATATATATATATATATATATATATATATATATATATATATATATATATATATATATATATAAGTCATGATTATTTAGAAAAGAAAAGAATAAATTAGATTAAAGTTTTTATATGACTCAAATCAAATGATCAAAAAAATTGTTAGTGGTAGCAAGAATGTTCATGATAGAAGGGACGATATATACCTTTTAACTCCTTTATATTAAGGGCTGACTTACAAACAACTAAGCACTTGGATTTTTTTTCCCTTAATAGGAGTTAATCCCTATTAAGGATGCTTTAATTCCAAAACATATTGAAAGATATTTATTCTTCAAATATGAAAATTTTAATCTTATTTCCAAAATAAGTTTTTTTATGCCATATATGTAAGCATAAAATCCATGTGGCCATCCATGTCATTAATTTTATTTTCCATTTTCTTCCTTTGGTGTATTATTTATTTCTCTATAGTACTAAAAAGAAAATTTCCTCTATCTAAACCTTAAACATGGTTGTCTTGTCTAAGATTTAATATTTTCGACTGGCTAGAGAATCACTAATAAGCAGTTTATTTATTTATTGACAGTTGTTTGGCCTCGCTTCTCGAGACAACTTCTACTATTTTGATTTCCAAGAAGCAGAAGCAACGTGAAATACGTTTTTTTTCATCAACTTTTTATAAATAGAAGCAGAAGATGGAAAAGTTCTAAAAATAGCTTATTTTGGCCTAGAAGCAGAAAGTGAGTTTTATATATGATATATTAAAAAACTGATATCTGATTATTCAATGGTGGCTTTTGGGAAAAAAGTACAACCCAAATACTTAATGATACATATATTTTGTTTTTACTTTTTATTCCCTTTCTCAGGGCTCTTGTTTTTCGGAAGAGAATTTTATATTGGGGAAAACAAAGATGCCATTAATATAGAGATTTTTATTAAAATGCCAAAACAGAAACTCATTATCACTTTGAAATAAAAATTGAATTGAGATTTGTAAGGGTGTGCCAAGCGCTTGCAATAGTGCGATGTTCGACGGCCCCAACAACAAGCTATTATGTGGACCAATGAACCACATTTCAGATATTTAATTGATAAGAATAAGTACTGCACTTGATCGTAACCAAAAGGCCGAGAAAAGTATGCTTTGGATTGTGTATTTTGTTATCTTTTGTAGCTCACTAACACACTTATGTACCTTCTCAGTGATGGAAAAAAAACTTTGCCTATAGATTAGCAATATGGTGCATATGCACAGCACACAAAAAATATGTCTAGGTATATCATCCGTTAATTGTTTAACAATGACCATGAAGTAGGATCTAATTACTCACTTTTGAAAAAAAAAACAAGAGTAAAATAATCTTAGTTGTTTTTCTTAGTGTTCTCTGAGATCAAAAAAGAAAAAATTGACAGTACTGTGGTGCATGAAAAAGTTCACTTATGCAAATTCTCTGTGGCAATGCAAATATTCTTTTGGTAAAACACTGATCCAATCCCCACAACTTGGTGTTATCAATTTCATCTTCATGTCATTTTTAGGCATTCCACATAGCATTTAAGATGGGATGAATGCTTTGCAGGTCAGCATAGCATTCAAGATTCCATCTTTTTATTCAATGCTTTGCTTCCAACTGCACCAAAAGCCTACAAAATACAGATTTATATGATCAAATTATTTAGAACTTGAAATAATTAAATCTATACCAAACATGAAAAACCACAAAAAAAAGGTAAAATAAAATTTACAAATAAACATTTGTTAGGTTGCAAAAATAAAAAATAAAAATTGTACCTATCCTCTTTAGGAGTCCATTGCCCTTTGATTATGACTTTCCTTTATGGTTTGCGAAGTCTTCCCATTTGCCTTTATTTTCTTCTTTTGGTCATCATCCACATGTAACTTATAGGCAGTAGTACTTCTATATCCGTAATCTTGAAAACTCATAAAAGAATAAATATAATTAAGAGAAATAGAGCTACAGCTGGGATTAATTTTAAATTTTGATTAATGATTATACAAGACTTGATTTCCACTCAGTGGTACTTAGATCTGGTCAAGGCAAACCTGCTTAAATATTAGGCACCTTGACCATTGTTAGGATTTTTTTAGCTGATAATTTTTGGTGCAGTGATGAAAGCAACATTGTGAGAAGAACAAGTTTCTTGGCATGGATCCTCAGACACTTATTTAAATATAGTTATTGGTTTTAAGACCATAAATCTTATTGGTAAGTTACTTAGCATAGAAACCAAAGCATCTTGGTAACCAAGACTTAAGTATTTGACAATGCATTAATTGAAGTCAACGAGACTTGGCAGGTAAGTTGTTGAAAGCTATAAATATATGGAAAAAGAGAGGTAGTCCCTCACTCTAATCTTTAAGCAAGAATAGTTAGGAACCCAAACACCAATATTGCAACAACCCATACCTGGTTGACCACCCTCGAAACGTGTTGTCACATTTTAAAATCCTAGCATGACACATATATACAACAATATAAAAACATCAACTGAAATTATATTTATCTATATATCAATCCTTAACCCTCTACATGGGAGTTACATTAATAAAATCCCAACTGAAACATTATATACAACATATGGTGCATGAATATTTACAATATTTTTTTTCATTAGTCTAAGGATATGGACCATGAAGCTTACAGATAATCACTCAGTCTGGATATCAGCTCACCAATCTATTTGTCCTGCTTGCTACCTAAAATTATTTAACAATGAGGAGTGACCTTCACAAGCTCAGTGAATTAAATTTACTAGAAGTATTCAATTGTTGAAATAGTCTTTCAATATTCATTCATCTATATCTCATATAATTCAATAATAACATTCTATTATCACTACTCATATCATAATCCTCATCCTTTATCAATATTTTCTTCAACATATTTAATTATTTTGAGACTATAAATTCTATCTCATAATTCTATCTTTCCCAAACAGTGAATATGCCCTTTTTGCTCTGATCCTTTAACTTGAGAAAGTGTATCATCCTTCCAAGAGGGGTTCGAATGCAAAGTTTGTGAACTGCTAGACTCATTCATAAATTCCTGAGATTTTCAAAATTAAACATAAAATCCAATTTCAATTGGTACAAGGTACTAGAGTGGGAAAGTAATTAACTAGTAAACAGAAATAAGAAGAAACTTGTATATACCCAATTCGCTTAATAGGCTAATAAGTAATAAGTACCAAAGTCAAAGATCAACAAATGCATCATGAACCTTATTTTCTAAATGATACTTGAATTTTATATATAGTCACCTTTTCTTCAATTAATCCAGGAAATGATTTTGTGCCAGTGCTATGAGGGTCATCAATTTTGCAATGGTTTTCTTTGTTTTTCTAACTTATTTCCTATAAATGAAAAACACAAGTAATTACATATGCTAATCATCACTAAATGATTAAAAAAATATCAATTAAAAGTCGCTTTAAAAGAACAAATTTGTTATAAGTCATCCCTTTGCTTTTTCTGATTTTCGATACCGAATTAAGAATCAAAATTGGTCTTTATCTACCCTAGGATCAGGTAGTTTCTTAATATTCTTATCTTCGGTCTTCGACTCATAAAACAATTTTTTGGCCTCCTTTTTTCCATTGTTTCCACTTTTTAACCATAACACCAACAACATACTTCTTTATTGTTCGTAGAAGTGGATCAAATGTGAATTTCGCCTACAATCAAACAATAACATTAGCAAATCCTAAAAGTTTTTTATAAGTTAAAAATCATCAAAGTAAAGAAAAATGAAGTAACATTAGATCATACTTAGTTATTTATACCTCAATGATCTTCCACATGTCCTCCTTATTTCCCAATGGCATGTAAACCCATGATTCTTGGTTGATTGGTGCAAGGTGGGCCATTATGAATATGGTACCAATAAATTGATTAAGTGTTCCTGCATCATCCCCAACTAGCTGACCATTTGCATTTACACAACAAGAATTTTTTGATCTTTTGTCAAATCCCACGCGTGTGGGATCACATTTCTTTCTATGTTTATGAGGGACATCTGCTTAAACAATTACAAGATACTAAGGAAAAAGATTAATAAAATTTGTTCAATAGCAATTTTTTTTTTCAATGTTTGTTTTCCTTTTCTTTTTTTTTTCTCTATTGTTCATATTTTCATGTTTCATCAATCATAGAAGAATTAATATTTTGGCCTACATATCACCCATTTGCTAAAGAAATTTATACCTAATGATGAAGGTTTCTCAGGCTTGGGTTGGTGTTGTGGTTCTTGATTGTGTCGAAGTTGGGTCTGATTATGAGGTTGTGACGTTCTAGTGAATCCAAGTGTTTTTGTACCAAAGGATGCATGTGGTTCTTGTCTAGACTCAGTTTGCAACTAAGAATTCAAGTTTTCACTTGAATATATAATACTCAAGCATCGACGCTTTCCCATTGTCTGGTCTAATGAAGGAAGTTCCAAGTTACTTATTACACTGCAGGTACGGAGGAACATTGCATATATAACACTTTACAAAGAAAATTTTGGAAAAATTAATATGAACAGAGAAAATATAACAATCAAGAGAACCTAAATGATAATATCTATGTGTGAGCGTGCGAAAACAAATCATTTTAGTTGATGCATGTCATAACTCTTGAAAGGCACAAACATACAGTAGCTTCATTTTTTGCAATAAGCAATCACAAGATTTCATTGTAAATAAGCATGCATCTCTAGTTTTACATATTACAAAAAAAAATATCATATAGTAATTTTTTACATAATAAAAAAAGAACAAAAGATTTTGTTGTGAAACATGTAACAATCATGATGAATAATACAAAAAACAAAGAGATAGAGAAAGCAATTAAACACACAGATTTAACGTGGTTCGGCAGTATGCCTACGTCCACGGGAGCGAGCAGCAGCTAAATTTCATTATATCAAAGTAAGGTTACATCATATGTATTTATACTAACCCTAGCCATATAGAGGTATTAAAAAATTCCTCAAATACCCCTGTACCGTACCGCGGGGGTGTTGCCCCCACACCCCCAACCTATTAATCGTCCCTGCCAATACAACAATAAATTCCAAGCCCAAAAGGGCTAATGCCGTCGTTCCACTCGGTACGTTACGCTCCCCTCGCTCCACTCCGCTTCACTCCGGAATTAGCCTTAATTTCTCTGTAAATATATTCCACTCAATACGAGCCACATACTACAACAATCTCCACCTTGGCGAATATCCACCCCTTAGGAGAAAAAACATAACTTGGAACTCCACCTAGGACATTAGGTTGGGACGCCTCCCATCTAGCACCTAGAGATATTAATCAAGTCTAAGTAATACTTGAACTTATCTGTGGTAACAGGCTTTGTCAATATGTCTGCTGCATTTTCAAAAGTGTGAACTTTTTTAAGCAATAGTTCACCAGAAGAAACGAATTCCCTGATCTTGTGAAACCTCACATCTATGTGCTTGGTTCTCGCATGATACACCTGGTTCTTTTCCAAAATAAATGGCACTCTGATAATCACAATGCAACTAAACTCCACCTTGCTGAATACCCAGCTCCTTGACCAACCCTGTAAGACACAAAACTTCTTTGGCAGCCTCAGCCACTACCATATACTCTGACTCAGTAGTAGATAGTGCAATTAGAGGCTAAACCATGGACCTCCAATAAATAAGCCCCCCACAAGGGTGAATACATAACCTGTGGTAGACCTCCTATCATCCAAATCCCCTGCATAGTCTGCATCCACATATCCCATAACTGAAGGATCACCATGTTGTCTGCTAAACATTATGCTATAATCTGTAGTACCCCTCAAGTATCTGAAAATCCACTTGACTGCATCCCAATGCTGTCATCCCGAACTTGATAGAAACTTTCTCACCACACTGACAGCTTATGCCAAATCCAGTCTTGTACAAAACATAACATACATCAAGCACCCCACTGCACTAGCATATGGAACCTTTGACATGTCTTGAACTTCATCATTTGTCTTCGGGCACTGAGTGGTAGACAATCTAAAGTGATTCGCCAAAGGTGTACTCACTGGTTTTGCATTACCCATGCTGAACCTCTCCAACACCTTCTCAACATAGCTATGCTGAGATAACCATAATCTCTTGGAAGCTCTGTCCCTGTGAATCTCCATCCCAAGAATCATGTCAAATTCTTTGCTCAACAAAGTCTTTAACTTGTTGACCCCACTCGTACTCTTCGCAGCAATCAACATGTCATCCACATAAAGTAACAGAAAAATAAATGAACCATCATCAAGGCTCTTCACATAAACACAACAATCATACTCACATCTCTTGTAGCCAATCTAGATCATGTAGGAGTCAAATCACTTGTACCACTGCCTCGGAGAGTGCTTTAGCCCATAAAGTGATTTTCTCAATTTACAAACCAAGTGTTCCTATCCACGCTGACTAAACCTTTCTGGTTGTACCATGTAAATCAGCTCCTCCAAATCACCATGAAGAAAAGCTGTCTTTACATCCATATGCTCTAACTGCATATCGAAATGCTCTACAAAACCCAACACTGCCCTGATGGAAGTGTGTCTGACCACAGGGGAGAAGATCTCATCATAGTCAACCCCTTTCCTCTGTGAGTAACCCTTTGCTACAAGACGAGCCTTGAACTTTTCTCCCTCTTTTTCTAATGCTGCTTCTTTCTTCTTATACACCCATTTGCATCCTATCGCTCTCTTCCCTTATGGAAGCTCCACTAAGTCCCATGTCTAGTTCTTATGTAGAGACTCCATCTCCTCCACCATAGCACCCATCCATCTACTTTTATCTTGGCTGTTTACTGCCTCCTGAAAAGTAATAGGATCCCCACTACTAGTAATGAGTGCATAAGAAACCAAATCTTTAAAACTATACCTGGTGGGTGGCCTGATAGTGCGTCTGGGCCTGTCTATAGCTATACTGTGATGCTGTTGATCTTCTGAACTAGAGCTCCCTGCATTCAAAGCATTGTCTTCCTTACCATTGGTCTCTAGCTCCACCTACACCACATGCTCATTTTTGCTGCAATTTTTTGGCACTTGTTTCTTTTCTTCCTGAGTACGTTGCAACATGGTACCTATTCCGCTCCGTTCCACTTGGTACGCTACGCTCCCCTCACTCCACTCCACTTCACTCCGGCATTAGCCTTAATTTCTCTGTAAATATGTTCCACTCAATATGAGCCATATACTACAACAAAACATGGCAAAGTCTCATAATAAAAGAAAGAAGGAAATAAAACTATGCCATTACTGTTCATTCTGATGGGAAAGTCGGTGAATCTTGAGACATGGAGACATTACACATTGGAGTTATTTGGAAGCTTCATTTTTATGTGCTAGTTCACTTTACACTGATTCGAACTTATGATGCCTTAGCCTGCCTTTTTTAAGTAATTAGAATTAAAATTCCTATTCATTGCGAAGATGGGTTTATATCTTTAAGCTTGCTCGTGAATGAATATCATGGTTTTGTGTGACACTTAAATTTTTGGATACCATGAAAGATGGATTTATCTTTGTGTTCTTTGTTTTTCATTTAGTTTTTAGTTTCGTATTGCTGAGGGACTAGCAATATGTAAGTTTGGGGGTGTGATAAGTGCTTAAATATTCATATTTAAGCCCCTTAATTTACATTTGTTAAGCTCTTAGTTTGGGTTATTTTATTCTATTTTATTTCCTTTCTGTGTTTTTTGTGTTTTTATAGGTTTTTGGAGAAAATGGAGCATTATGGAATTATCTGGCTTAGAGAGCAAATCTAGAAGAGGTAGAAGCTGCCTAGTGTGATCGAGCACAGAGATTTGCGATCGAGCACAACAGCACTCAAGCGCCCAAGCCAAGATCGAGCGCACTCATGCTCACGCAAGCAAGAAGAAGGATCGAACGCACTTGCGCTTGTGCGCGCAAGAAGAGGGCTCGAGCGCACCACTCTGTCATCGAGCGCACACGCTCATCAGAAAATTAAAATGGCAGTTTCTATTTTGGAAATAAATGTAGGGTTTTGTTTTACAAGTTTTAGGGTTTCCAAATGTTCCTAAACCTTATAAATAGGCCTGTAAACACAGAAAGAGGGGGGAGGCCAGAAAGGAATTTTGCAGAAGAATTGACGACTCTTCAAGGAAGCTCTTTCAGGTTTTTTCTTTTCTTTTTATTTTACTTTATAAAGATGTTTAACATCAAACTCATGTGTAACTAATTTACTAGTAGGGCTTGATTGAAGCCTTAATTATGTTTATGCGATAATTCAGTATTGGCACCTTTGCGATATTTATATTATGATGCTTAACTTGATTAATGCCTGTTTTCTTGAATTCGTCATATGTGTTTGTCTGATCAACATATGCATGTGGTATGGACTAGTTAGTTAAATCAATTTGGATGACCAAGTCCTGGGTTTAACAATAATAACAAAAGAAATCCACACCGGGTTCTTGGGTTAATCAACATAGGAAACCGGGAGTATATACCATGCCCTAGGTCTCGTGTGTTTGTCGATTTCCACAGATACTATATTTTCTTAAGGGACAACTTAGTATACACCATACTAAATCCTTTAAGAAAGAAAAGAGTTAGAGTATACACCATGCCTAACTCGTTGCTTAGGGAAATCAATAGCTTATGGAGTATACACGATGCCCTTAGGTTGACAAATGTTAGGTATTCATGACATGATTAAAGCATTGGCATATTGTTTTATTGTGGTAGCATGATTAGTGGTGGATATCAAGTCCCTACGCTTTTATCATTATCGAATCAACTCATTTATTATTTTCATCGTTTTATATTGCAAAATTAATTCTAAATCAAAATTTACCAATCTCTGTGGAAATGATCTCGCACTTGTACACTATACTACTAAATTGACCTTGTGCACTTGCAAGTAAAGCTTCAATTATTTTCTTATTAATTTAGGTAGATATTTGCACAACAATAGTTTATCTATGAACCTCTTACACTTCTTCTCCTCTAGGTCTACCTTTCCGATACAAACCTTGACAAAGCCACAAATCTCTTATCATACTGAGTCATAGTCAATACATTTGCCGTAAAAAAAAATCTCTATCTTGTTGGGCTCTAAAGGTATAAGGAAAGTATTTATCAAGGAAAACCTCCTTAGACATATTCCAAGTTATAGGGTTTATCAGCATCTGCACTTACCCTGGGAAGAATATCCTCCCACCATTCTAGGGCCTCTCTCTCTAACTTGAACATAACAAAGACGACCATCTGCCTGACAATCATTGGTAAAATACCAAATAAATCTCTCAACATGTTTCTCCCAAAACTCAGGCTTAAAAAGATTCATAGATCCTTTAAACAACAAGGCATTGAGCTTAATATATCTCCCTGCATCTGATGCATAAACTCACTTTTGAACATTTACCATTACTAGATTTACAACAACTTCAGGCACTGCTCTAGTCTGTTCATCAAGTCTATGTTATAGGCTACCAACTCTATCATTTGTTACATTCATTTTCTCAAGAGCATGTGTAAGAGCTTATCTTAGATCATCTCTTTCAACTTCAGATTCTCTCATACCTTTACTAATATCAATTATACTACCAACATGTTCCCTTCTAGGAACCATAGATTCAGACTCAACCTCAACTTGTCAAAAATATTGGGGGCCTACCACGCCTTCTCAAATCAACAACTATAACTCTAGCTCTAGCACATCCACATGTTATCCTCAGACTATTAAAATATAATTTATTTTAATCTTTCACTTTTTTACCTTTTATGCAGTCAACATAATCATAAAACCTAATGCTCTGATACTAAAATTGTAACGACCCATCCCGGGTTGGCCTCCTTGAGACGGTGTTGTTACATTTTGAAAATCCCAGCACGACACATATATGCAACAATAAAAATAATACTAACAGAAATTTTTACATCAATCCTCAACCCTCAACAGGGGAGATACATCATTATGATATTGACTTAAACATTTTATACAATATAATATGCATGAATATTTACAAATAAATTTTTTATTTTATTTTCTAATTAGTCTTATGATGTGGACACGTACGTGGCTTACTGATAACGATTTCGTCTGAACTTCAACTCACCAAACTATTTGTCATGCCTGCTACTTGAAATCATTGTACTATGAGAGGTGAGCTTCACAAGCTCAGTGAATTAAATTTACTAGAAGTACTCAAATTGTACAAAATGATCTTTCAATATTAAATCAATTATATTTCACATAACTTGATAATAGCATTCTACTATCACTACACATATCATAAGTCTCATTCTCTATCAATCTCTTCTTCTTATATATTGGTTCACCTTAAGACCATTAATTATCTCATAATTACCTCATAATGAGGTTCACAGTATAAAGTCTACCATTTAGATGATTCTTATTTTTTCATACTTCTTTGCTTATTTCTCACCATAATTGTCTCTTTGTGAGACTCGTTCATCTATAAATAAATTTACATAATAACACACAACAAATCAGTATTTTAGTAATGCAATCAATATTTAAAACAGATGCAATGCATGAATTATTATTAGGGAACGTCTTCCCATATGTCGACATGTTTTTATCTTAGACCGGCTCCCTCCTGGTTCTTTATTTCCAACATATACCGGCTGTCACGGTATTTATTTTTAGCATATACCGGCTGTCACAATTTTCCTTTGTTTCTAGCATATATCGGTTGTCATGGTTTTTCAATTAGACCGGCCCCCTCCCGGTTCTTTCATTTAATGCATATACATATGAACAATGATATGAAATATGCATATGAACAATAACATAACAACAAACATGAATTTAAATATTTAAATTGGCTATCATAATTATTCTCAAATTATTATTGAAAAAAATTTCACTAAATTCCTCTCCTCATAAATCACATCAAATCATCCATCATAGCTTGTGAAGATTTACTAAATCTCATCTCCTCATAATTCGTATCAAAACGTCAACCATAGCTCATCAAGAATTTCACTTATCACTTTTATTATTAAATCAACTTATTATTCCAAAAATATTATTTCTCACATAATAAATTTCTACATTTCCAAAATTCCTATCATACCTATCAATCAATTTTTCATCTACCACCAAAGCCTAAGCTAATAATTTATTTTTATATTATCACTAGATATTTCATTTTTATCTAGATTACTTAAAGTAAACCTAACTTACCACGTAGCACTTAGAGCTAACCGTGGATCACCTCCTTGCCTTTCCTGCTCTTCTCAGCAATTTCCCTCGGTTGCTGATTGTCAGCATTTGATGTAATATTTATATTAAATTTCTATTGTATTCTTCATTTCTTCATAATTCACACTCTTTGAAAATTCCCACTTTGAATTCCAGAAAATTTCATGTATGCTAAAAATTCAAAATTAAACATTACATTATTACCTTATGTTTTTCTTATAGCTTCTCGTGACTCTCTACAAAATTCTCTCGTAAACCCCTTCAAAAATTTTCTCTTTCAACATTTCTTTCGGTCCCCAAGTGTTTAAATAAAAAGATTAGTTGAAGGAAAACTAAACGGGATTTGGTAAGTATAAATTACGTTTATATATATATATATATATAAAATTTGTTGCAACCAATTCTTAGCAGCCCCAAAGAAAATGCATTCTCAGCAGCCTTAACTCCCCACAAGGCTCCACGCAAAGGTAATGTGTAAAGCATGCACACCTTTCTCTTAATTTGCCAGCAGGTAGCAACACCTGCTACCACGTTTTTATTTTTGTTTTTATTTTTTTTAAAAGAAAATAAAAAAATAATAATAATATTTGTTTTCTTTTTCTTTTTTCTTTTTCCTTCTTTTCAAACTGTATACGTCCATTTTTTTTTGTTTTTCATTTCCTTTGTAACTATGTCCCACACGTCCATTTTTTTAAGAATTATTTTATTTAATACTAAATCCTTTGCATATATATATTATTTAAATTTCATGTCATATTTATTAAATTATTTTTTTACCCTTACTTTACGAATTCGGGTATTAAAATAAAATACGATGTACCTTCTCAATGATGGATAAAAAGCTCTGCCTATAGATTAGCAATGAGGTACATATGCACAGAGCACAAAAAATCTGTCTATATAAATCATCCTTTAATTATTTAACAATGACCATGATGTAGGATCTAATTACTCACTTTTGAAAAAAAAAAAAAAAACAAGAATAAAATAATCTTAGTTGTTTTTCTTAGTGTTCTCTGATATCAAAAATGAAAAAAATGACAGTACCATGGTGCATGTAAAAGTTCACTTTTATGAATTCTCTGTGCCAATGCGAATTTTTTTGGTAAAACACTGATCCAATCCTCCCAACTTGGTGTGACTATGCTCATCTTCATCTCATTTTCAGGTTTTCCAATTAGCAATTAAGATTGGGTGAATGTTTCACAGGGTCGACATAGCATTCAGGATTCCAAATTTTTATTCCACGCTTTGCTATCAACTGCACTAATATACTACAAAATACATATTTATATGATCAAATTATTTAAAACTTGAAATAATTATATCTATACCAAACATGAAAAACCACTAAAAAAAAGTAAAAAATAATTTACAAATAAACATTTGTTAGTTTGCAAAAAAATATATATATTTAAATAAATTGTACATGTCCTTTTTAGGAGTCCATTGCCCTTTGATTGTGACTTTCCTTTATGGTTTGCAAAGTCTTCCCATTTGCCTTTATTTTCTACTTTTGATCATTATCCACAGGTATCTTCTAGGCATTAGTACTTCCAGATCTGTAATCTTGAAAAGTCATAAAAGAATAAATATAATTAAAAGAATTAGAGCTACAGTTGGGATTAAGATAAAAATTTGGTTAAGTAGTATAGAAGACCTGATTGACTCTCGGGGGTACTTATATTGGGCAGAGGCAAACCCACATAAATGTTAGACACCTTAACCATTGTTGGGATTTTCTTAGATGATAATTTTTGGTGCAGGGCTAAAAGCAGCTTTGAGAGAAGAACAGGTTTTTTGGCATGGATCCCAAGACACTTAATTAAGTATAGTTACTTATTTTAAGACCATACATCTTATTGGTAAGTTACTTAGTGTGGAAATCAAAGCATCTTGGTAACCAAGACTTAAGTATTTGACCATGCATTAATTGAAGCCAAAGAGACTTGGTGGACAAGTTATTCAAGGCTATAAATATATGGATAAAGAGAGGTAGTGCCTCACCCTATTCTTTAATTAGGAACAGTTGGTCGGATGTAGAGAGTAGGAAACCAAACAGTAATATACTTTTGTAAAAGTGAGACCTACAAGTATCCAAGGGTTGAGTGAACATTGGGTTTGTCAGGGTTTTGGGTTGTGAGATAGAGGAGTGTGTTCACAAAGTAGAAAATTTGTATATTGTTGTATAGTGAGTTTCAGCAACTTTTCCTCCATCCAAAAGTTCTAAATGAATGGTATAGTAAATTTTACCAGCTTTCATCCCTCAAAAAATTGCAAAAAATAGAATAATGATTGACTCATGGTCGTAGGCAAAGAGGTATGCCAAACAACATAGAAAAAATTACATAGTCACGATGTTATTGGCGAGAAAAGAAGTTTTGATGGACGAGAGGCTGTGAAAGATGAGTAGTAGTGGTAAAGTGTGTTCATAGATGAATAATTGTCTATGTCTATATCGAGTGTTGAGCCAAACACAAAGAGGAAATAGAGGCTTCATGCAAAGAGTAGGAAAGATCAAGATTCAAATCTCTAGATTTTTTTCTAAAACAAAATGCAACTATGATGAGGAACACACATAATTGCAATGCAAGGCCACGATGAAGGACTTATTGGAGTTGAGTAGAATGAAAGAGAGTGAAAAAAAAAGAAAACTGAGATGCAAGTTTTTAATGGTTCATTGGTGCCCATGAGAAATACCATGAACAAAGAAGGCTTGTACTTGTTGAATGAGAGCGAATAAGATTCGCAACTGAATATTATATTTTAGGCCTAGGTGGAGGACTATTGGGATTACAACCAAAATACAATTAAGTGTTATAGAAGGACGGATTGAAACTTAGAGGTTTTGATCTAGTAGAGAAATATTCAGCTTAGAGGTTGGACAAATTGACCGTGTTGGATTTTAATGGCCCATAATTTTTGGAACAGGGTCCAAAGAAACTCAATGTGAAGAACATCCTTCTTAACATGGATCCCAAGAAACTTAGGTAAGTATAGTTACTTGATGTGAAGGCCTATGCATTTTGGTAAACAAGACTTAGTTAAGTGTTTGACCATGCAATAATTGAAGTCCAAGAACTTGGTATGTAAGTTATTGAAGGTTATAAATATGGGCATCAAGAGAGATAGTCCATCGCCCTATTTCTTAAGCATGAATAGTTGGTCAGATATAAAGTAACAAACAAGAAAAAAATATAACTCGTAAAAATGGGTTTTACAAGGATATAAGGGTTGAGTAAACATTAGTTGTAATCGGGTTTTAGGTTGTGAGATTGGGGAGATTGTTCTCTAAGTTTCACTAGAAAAATTATGTTACGATGTTTAGTGAGTTTTAGGAATTTTCTTCCATCCAAAAAAATGGAAAAGGAATGGTATAGTAACTTTTACCAGCTTTCCTCGTGAGTTGATGTTTGACCACAAAAATGAATGCAGGTTGGAGAAAAAATCCCAATGGTTGAAAAGATTTAAAGGACACAATGAGATTTTTGGACAACAGTGTTATTGTTGGTATTAGGTCCAATATGTACAAAAGTTGTGCTGGTGTCAAATTAGGTGTAATATATAGATTCCATATAAAAATTTCAATTCTACAAATTCTAAAATTTTAGGTAGTGAAATAACATTATTATTTATTCAAAAAATAAAAAGTAACTAGCTTCCCTAAACCATTCATTACCTCTCTTGGACGGGCATAAACAACAAATGGCGCAATGATTGCCCCGCCATGACATCTAATAGCCCTTAAAAAAATTTAAGTTATATTATTAAATGGAATATATTATGTTGCACAAACCATATTTATCTATAAATTAGATGAAGCAAATATTGATAACCTTGGTTGAGATTTGATATACCCCAATGTTAGAAAGACTTTAAAGGCATTCGATAGGAATATGCTAGGAATTAAATTTCTTTATTATGCCTTGGTACGAATCTCTTTGGAATCCCCTTTCTCTTGCACTTCCTCACAATTTACTTATTTCTTCTTCCCCGCTATTTCTACCATACTAGAGGGAACGTAGAAAAGACTTGTTCTCCTTCTCATCCATAAAACTCTAAAAATTCAGTACAACATAACAAAAACTAAGAAGAAATTCATATCCACACTTACGAAGAAATCAAGCCCGAAAAAGTCTTAGTCAACTATTTTGCAACTGTAAGTTAAAGCAAAATATTTGCATGCATATATAGTGGGTTTCAAGTATCATGATTGGAATTACACACATAGTCATGGACAAAATGGAATCACTTGTTACTATTCATTAAAAGCTTTTTATGGTAACAAGTGTTGCCATTTAGTACATTAGTATGTATCTAATTGCGGCCAAGGTATTGAAAACCCACTATAAATGCATGCAAATATTTTGCTTTAACTTACATATTGCAAAATAGTTTACTAAAAGGTTTTTTGGCTTAAATTCTTGGTAAGGGTGGATGTAAAATTCACCTAGTATTTATTCTTCTTTGATTTTATTCTTATTTTATAGTTTGTTTTACAAAAGTTTTAGAGTTTTATGGATATGAAAGAGAGCAAGTACTAGCTGCATACCCTCTGGTTTGGACGGAACGGCGAGGAAGATTCTAAGTAAGAGGAAGAGAAAGGGGATTCCAAGGAGATCTGTACCAGGGCATATAATAAAGAATTTTTAATCTGAGCGCATTCCCATCAAATTCCTTTTGAGTCCTTTTCAGATCGAGGTAGATCAAATCTCAACTAAGGTTATCGATGTCTTAATCTAATTTATAGATAAATATGATTCTTGCAACATAACATATTCCGTTTAACAATATAACCTAAATTTTTGGACAGGCAATCAGATATCGTGATCGGAGAAACACTGTTGTTTATGTTCATGCAGGTGATGTAATACATGGTTTAGCTACTTATTTTTTGTTTTAAAAACAAGTAATTATTATTATTTTACTAGTTAAAATTTTAGAATTTGTGGAAGTGAATTTTTATATGGAATACACATATATAACTAATTTGACACCTGAACAATTTTGTCAAGTAGGATACAATATCCAAATTATCATTGTTTGTCCAAAAATATCGTTGGGCGTTTAGATCCTTTCAGCCATTGGGATTGTTTCACATACATGCATTCATTGTTGTGGTCAAACATCAACTCATGAGGCAAGATCTCAAAATATACCTTCTTATTGTTTATACAGTGCAATTCATGGTTAAGATTCAAAATAATCAATTAATTTCATCGACTTTTATTATTTGGGATCTATAGTCAATCCAAGTTAGACAATCTACTAAGTAAACAAACAAGAAATCTAATGGAACTATCAAAGTTGAGAAATACTCTAAAGAGAATAAACTGATAAAATGAAAACACAAAATTAAAATACTTCGTAAACACGTGCATCAATATATTGCAGTTGATTTATATCTATTCTATTATGAGTTTTTAAAGTGAAATTCATGGTTAAAACATTCAAAATGATCAATTTGGTTTCATAAGATCATTAATAAATAACATAATGAAAAATCTACAGTTAATACTCATTAAACAATCTACTAAGTAAACATAAGAAATCTAATGGAGCTAAGAAAGTTGAGAACTACTCAAAAGAGGTATAATTAGTAGAATGAAAACACGAAAATAAAATACTTCAATAATATACGCTTCAATCAATTGCATTTGATTTATATTTCAAATTAACTGAAGAAAAGGGAATATGAAATAAAACTTCTTCAATTTTTTTTTTTATAAAAAAAATGAATAAGTTCCCTATCAAACCTTGCAGAAGAATTCTTTGTGCAATTTGGGAAAATTATCTCTCACTGAGCTCTGATATTATATCTGGAAGTCATTACTATTTAGAACAGAAAAGAATAAATTAGATTAAAGTTTGTATATCACTCAAATAAAATGAGCAAAAAAGTTGTCAATGGTAGCAAGAATGTTCATGATAGAAGGGAAAAAGGAAAGAAAAAAAATGATGGAAAGTAACCTTTTAGGACGAGATTGTCATCATAATCATCTTTAAAAATTTTGGTATTGATCATGACTATGAGTATAAACTGTATAGCAACAATGAAATATACAATTAAGGCATGAACCCAAAGACAAGATATATAGCTTTTAACTCCTGTATATTCAAGGCTGACTCACAGACCACTAAGCACTTGAATTTTTTTCCCTTAATGGGAGTTAATCCCTATTAAGGATGCTTTAATTCCAAAATGTATTGAAAGATATTTATTCTTTAAATATGAAAGTTTTAACCTTATTTCCAAAATAAGATTTTTATGACATATATGTAAGCATAAAAGCCATGTGGCCACTCATGTCATTCATTTCTTTCCATTTTCTTTATTTGTTGTATCATTTTTTTTCTCTCAACTACTAAATAGAAAATTGACTCTCTCTAGACACCTTAAAAGTGGTTGTCTTGTCTAGGATTTAATATTTTTGACTAGCTAAGGAACAACTAATATGCAATATATTTATTTATTGACAACTGTTTGGCCTCGCTTCTGGACACAGCTTCTACTATTTGTATTTTCAAGAAGCAGAAGCAACATCAAATACATTTTTTTATCAACTTTTTATAAATAGAAGGAGATGATGGAAAAGTTCTAAAAATAGCTTATTTTGACTCAAAAGCATAAAGTAAATTTTTTCCATGATATATTGAAAAACTGATATCTGATTATGCATTGGTGGCTTTTAAGAAAAAGGTACAACCCAAAACCATAATGATACATTATTTTGTTTGTATGTTTTGTTCCCTTTCTCATGGCCCTTGTTTTTTGGAAGTGAATTTTGTATAGGGAAAAAGAGATGTCGTTAATAGAGATTCTTATTAAAGTGCCAAAACAGAAAGCATTATCAGTTTGTAACAAAAATTGAATTGAGATTTGTAAGGGTGTGCCAAGCACTTGCTAACGCTTGGAGGCCCTAACAACAAGCTATTGTGTGGACCGATGAACCACATATCAGATATTAAATTGATAAGAATAAATACTACACTTGATTTTAACCAAAAGGTCGAGAAAAATATGCTTTTGATTGTGTATTTATTTCTTTTTTGTAGCTCACTAACACACTTATATACCTTCTAAATGATGGATAAAAAGCTTTTCCTATAGATAACGACCCATCGTGAGGCCCTACTAAGAATGACATCATTACCTTTGAGCACTGAGCACCTTGACTCAAGATGCAAACATACAAATCAAACCACATTCTTAACAATTGTTTCAAATCTAACAACAAATAACTTTTCAAAATTGAGACTTTTCAATGCAGTAAACAAATTCTTAAGACTTTTACAAAATACAAAAATATAAATAACTTTATCTTATACAATTTAACTTGAATACTTTTGCAAAAGATTAGACTAAAAATGATTTAGACTCCCAAACGAGGATGCCATGTACGAATACCTTACTAAGGCTCCTTTCAACTTTGACCACAAATATCTGATGATACCTAAAATGCTAGTAAAAAAGGGGTGAGCTAAAAAAGCTCAATGAGAAACACATCACTAGAAGTAATATCTTGAAAAGTATTTCATAAATTACGAATTTTATTATATGAGTAATTTCTTATAACTATATTATTGACATTTTCATAATCATTTATGAATATATTTATGGATTTTCATATTTCATTTGTATGTTTTATAAAGCTTACTAATAGTGAAGTGAAACTCACCTTGTACGTGCTCCATAACTAATCTCAAACTGCTCCCTTGATTTCTAACGGTATCCACCACTTTCACCTACGAACAAAACAACATCTAACCCCCATTAATATCATTCAATAACAGAATACTAGAAACCCCAAGGTATTTACACACTTTATATAACACGAATACACTTCGCACGAAATCAAAAATCAAGAAATCGAGGCTTTAAGCCCTTTTGCAAATCATTTACTTTACATCTAAAAAAAATAATTTAGTTTTTATGAATAATAACACTTTTAAAGGTGTTTTAATCATACTTTTAAGGTATATAAACATAAAAATCAATTTGGAAAAGTTTAATACTTAATAACTGAAGAAAAATCACTTCTTAGAAGAAAAAAAATCAGTTTGATCCAGTCGACTGATACCATGACGTAGTCAACTGAAAAACCTCTAGAAGCTTTCTGCCACTTTACCCAGTCGGCTAGGTACTTATACTAGTCCACTGGTACCCCCAAATTTCAGTAAAATTTCTTTACAAAAGTCATTTTTTCCCCTAAAAAAGTACTTTGAATCCTCATGAAATTTTCAAATCTTTTGAAACACAAGGTTTTTCTAATGTTTAATATAAAACTCCACATTACCCATACCAAAAATCTCATGTTAAAAGTTTCAAATCATTAAACCTAGCACTGACCCATTTTTCTTGAAACCAAAACATTTTCTCAAACTTTTCTCTGAAATATCTTCTAATTCAAATCACAAAAATTCAAGTATTTAGTTTAATAAAAAAGTTTGATAATTTAACCATAAGGAAAAACAAGAATTTACCTTAATTTGCCAAAAATCTTCTTGTCTTTTCCTTTTATTTTTCTTTCTTTCCTTTCTCCTTCTTTTTTTTTCCTCTTCTTCTCCTACTCTCTCTCTCTCTCTTTCTCTCCGTTTCTCTAGACTTTTCCAAAGAAAAAATCTGATTTGCCTTCCCTTTTAAATAGCCAAACTTTCCCTTAATTTCACACACAACCCTTCACTTTATGACTCATCCACATTTTACCCTTATGCTCTTTAAAAACTTAAAAGTTTACATAGTTGTCTTACTACTCTTTCAAAGCTTTAAAATTCTCACTAAACTTGTTTTCTTTTTCTTGGCTCCAACTTTATTTACTTATTTCCAAGTTCTAAAATTTAAGTACGAAATATTTAGGGCTCGAAACTAAATCGGTACACGCTTTTAGGCGTCGAAGAACCTTTAAGATTAAAATATTCCAATGAAATTTCGGGCCCCCCACTAATAAAAGTTTCGCCCCCGAAATTTCCTTGACTAAGGTCCATAGAACAACAAGATTATTATTTTCCTAAACTGTTTCGCATTCTCAAGTATTCTTCTCGAATTTTGTTTTTTCACCTTCATCAGAATTTGCCCTTACAAGGCTAAACTTCCTATTAGCTATCATCTTGAATTTTATATCTATTATTACCAACCCACCATTCATTACTGGAGTGATCTAACTCACTTTAAAAAACTCTTCTAATTTACTAGAACCTCTTTCTACTTGGTAAGCAGTGTTCGCCTTTAAATTGCTCCAATAAATCTTCAATTCACCCAACTAGTACATCAATTCATATACTTTAACTAAAAGTATTACTAAATTCATCCACTTCTTACATCTTCCTTCTACTTTAAGTTTCAAATACTAACTTTCTTACCACCTTACATTCCTTGCTATCACTCCAATACTTCAAGGGTCTCAAACATGGTACGACTTTTAGATACTTCTTTATTGGTAACTTACCAACTTATCACTTTCTCTAATCCCTCAGTTAATCTTCTTCAAGTAAAGTTATACGATATTTAGGTATTGTTTACTTCATTACACAACTCTTATTTAGTTTACTTGGTCCTTTAATCAAATTATCAGTTCTTTATTTCAAGGTCTTTAATTGCACCTATGGAAGGGAAACAATCAACTGTAAGTACTTCTTTCAATCATTCAAGAAATTTCTAGCATCCCACGAACAAGTGATTTAATTGGTAACTAGCTCTATTTTCTAAAACATCTCTTGGCTCTAACCTAAACTTCTCACTTAGTGTTTCCATCAAACCTTAGTTCATCCACCGCCAACCGGGGTATGCCTACTAGTAACTCTTATATAACTCATCATAGTAATAATAGTTAAGCGTTTTATTCTTCACTAAAAATACAAATTGGATAATATTTCATTAACAACAATATCATGTCCTAATCCAAATCATAACGTCAATGTACCATAATAATCCGGTTACTCCCCTTTATAGTTAACTAATCTTCGTTCTACAACTCTTTTCTCTAAGTTTAACACTTAGCTGATTTCGTATATGACTTGATAAATTTCTTGACCTCTACTTGAACTTCCCAAGGATTTTATCCATATAATTATTCCTCTAATTTTGCTTTTACTTCAAACTTATCACCCTCTTAGAATCCTTCCATTCTCTTACATAACTCCATAAACTGAATCTTCTATTTGATCATAATTGTAGCATATCAATTCATACTTAGACTTTTATTTCTTCTCAAAATCAACTATTATATTTCTATTCTCTTTTTCTTTTCCATCATCTTTTCTCCAAACATTAACAATAGCTTCAAAAATTTCAAGGTTATACTTCAAAGAAATCTTCAATAGAACATAATTCAAGCACTAGTCCATAAGTCCTTATATTTAATATATATATATATATATATATATATATATATTGTTGGAAATCATCTTGACAAGATGCCCAGGTGGTGATCTTCCAAACACCCAAGTCTAGAATGACTTTTAAAGATTTGGAATCGAAAACAGGAACAGAAATCAATGAAAGAAAGAAGACAAGCGATTTGTTATCGAGGTTTGGCAATGTGCCTACGTCCCCGTGAGTTCCTCTGAGCTCTCTGCACTAAATCAATGGTTCTTTACAATTACAGCAACCTTCTCCAAGAAATCAAAGTTCTTGAAGAAACCAAGAAGAGAAGAAAAAAGATGATAAGAACTATTACAATGCTCTCTATCTATACTACTCTCTCTTTTTACAATCAGCCTCTCTACAATGAGTCTCTATTGTGTTTTGTGTCTTTGCACTCTCACACAATTCTCTCTTGTATTGTGTCTTTTCACTCTTTATAATTGATCTCAAATTATGTCACAATGTTATGTTGAGAATGAAGCTAGGCCCTTTATATAGTGCACCAACTTCTTGATCAATCTTGAGTGTCATTCTCCACCCTTAGATTTTGATGACCACTCAATCATGACCTTCCATCAATCCTAAGTGGTGCTGTGCATTTTAACCTTGCATCCACGCACCTAACAAGAGGCTTAACCAAGTTGTATGTGTGTGCCTCAGTGTGCCTAGCGCCTAGGCACTGAATAGGGGGTGGTGTGGCGCTAGGCAAAGCCCTTTTTTACCTCCTTGTTGGGCGGTATAGCGCTGGTGAGGGAGAGGTCCAGCACACACTGATGTTATCCCTCTCACAGCTATGCGCACTCTTTTGCCTTGATGAATAGAGGTGTGCACACACACCCAAAGTGATGCACACACATGTGTGCACTCCTTTAACATGCTGAAATTTATTCTTCCAACCTTGGTTTAGAATTTAACCATGTTTAAACCTTAGACAAATACCAACAATCTCTACCTTTGTCTAAGTCTTTAAACCCAAACCATTGTGCAAAGAGCTTCAGGATCCAAACTCATCTTGAGTCACCAATTAACCGACTCCAATCCTAAGTAGTCCAAGGCAATCATTGAACTTACTTAGAGGTAGGACTTTAGTACCTAAATCCGCAGAATTTTCTTCCATGGCTACCTTGTCCACATGGATGCATCCTTTCGTAACATTTTCCCAAATGAAATGATTTCGAACATCTATGTGCTTTGTCCTCACATGGAACACTGGATTCTTACACAAGTACAATGTACTTTGACTATCCGAAAACACCATAACCTACTCCTCCAGTACCTTCAACTTTTCCAGCAACCCTTTGCACCACATAGCTTCTTTAATGGCCTCTGTAGCAACTATGTATTCAGCCACGGTTGTTGAGAGTGCTACCGCTAGCTGCAACTGAGCCTTCCAACTTACACAACATCCGTTTAAGTTGAAGAAGTAGGAGGTAATCAATCTCATTTTATCCCGGTCTGCTCTATAGTTCAAATCCACAAAACCCTCAAGGCAGATGGACTTACCCCTCTTCTCATAAACCAGCCCTACTTCTAGGCTTCCCTTCAAGTACCTTAGCAACCGCTTCATCCCAAGCCAATGCTCCTTTTCGAGATTACTCATAAACCTACTGAGGACACTCATTGCATGAGCAATGTTAGGTTTAGTGCTTACCATGGTGAACATAGCAAAACCAATCGCACTAGAGTAAGGGACTTTTTCCATTTCCTTCTTCTCCGCCTCCGATCTTGGACATTGATCGCTGGAGAACTTGAAATGACCAGCAAGGGGAACCTTCACTGGTTTGTTATCTTCCATAGAGAATTTAGATATCATATTCTCTATATAGGAAGTTTGAGAGATCTTTAATCTGTTTTTCTCCCTTTTCCGGATGATACACATCCCAAGGATCTTCTGTGCATGGCCAAGATCCTTCATCTCAAACTCCTCACTGAGTTAAGCCTTCAATTTCCTTATCCTCTCCATGCTGCTCCCAACCAGCAACATGTCATCAACATATATGAGGATGATCACCACATCCTTAACCTTCTTCCCCTTATAGTACAAGCATGAATCATAGTAGCTCCTCATAAAACCTATGCTGATTACAAAGGAATCAAACCTCTTATTCTATTGTCGAGGTGATTGCTTCAGGCTATAGAGAGATTTCTTCAATTTGCACACCAACTCTCCCTGCCTTCATTCCTCATGGCCTTCGGGTTGGCTCATGAAAATGGTCTCATCAAGCTCTCCATGTAAGAACGTTGTCTTCATATCCATTTGCTTGATTTCCCAATCAAATTGGACCACCAATGCTAACACTATCTGTATCGTCTTGTACTTCACAACCGATGAAAAGATTTTAGTGAAATCTATGCCTTCTCTTTATGTGAACCCCTTCGCCACCAGCCTAGCTTTATACCAGACTTTATCCCTTTTAGTATTCCCTTCTTTGATATTGTAGATCCATCTACAATCCACAACTCTTTGTTTTTCTGGTTTGGGCACCAACTCCCAAGAGTTGTTCTTCATCAAAGAATCCGTTTCTTCCTCCATAGCCAGCTACCACTTTGACGAATCCTTACACTCCATGGCATCTGTGTAAGTTTCTGGTTCAACCTCTCATTCTATCCAAGGAGCTGCTACATTAGCATCAGCAAACCTATATCTCAAAGGTGGTCTAATAACCCTCCTTTCTCGGTCCCTTGTGAGCTGGTAGTCATTCCGACTTGTTGCATCAACCTCTTCTAGTTCACCCTTCTCTTGAGTTCATTGAGCATGGCCTTCATTCAAGGGCTCTACCTGGTCCGAACCCTCTTGCCTTCTTTGCTCTACCTGAACCGAATTCTCCTTGATGCGATGCTCTACAAATTCCGGATTGGTTTTCTCACTAACCCCTGCAGGGTTAGTATTCTCTAAGTAAGGAAATAACAATTCATTAAAATTAACATCCCTACTTATTATGAGTTTCAATCCTTCTTTTTCTAAGGACCACAACCTATACCCCTTAGCCCCTTCCTCATATCCTAGAAACACACATTTTTTAGATCCTGGGCTAAGCTCCACATCTTTTTGTTGTGCATATGCAGCACACCCAAAAGTTCTAAGGTTATCCAACTCATGGGTTTCTCCATTCCATATCTCTATGGGAGCCTTAAGCTCTAAAGCTCTAGAGGGTGATCTATTCACCAAGTATGCAGCTGTAGCTACAGCTTCTCCCAAAAAATATTTTGGTAAACCGGATCCTATTAACATGCACCTAACCTTTTCCATAAGGGTTCTATTCATCCTCTCAGCAACTCCTTTTTGCTAAGGTGTTTTTACAACTGTTCTATGCCTTAGAATGCCATTTAATTCACAAAATTTATCAAAATCCTTATTGCAAAATTCTAAGCCATTATCGGTTCGTAAAGCCTTAACTACCCTACCCGTTTGAGTTTCCAGCAACTTCTTACACACAACAAATTTATTCAAGGCATATGATTTATTTCTAAGTAAATAAACCCACACTCTTCTTAAATAATCATCAATTAAAGACAAAAAGTAAAAGTTACCTCCCTGTGTTGGGGTTCTTGCTGGTCCCCAAAGGTCCGAATGAATGTAGTCAAGAATCCCCTTAGAATTGTGCACTCCATTGTTGAAGCTGACTCAGTGTTGCTTCCCAAGAATGCAACTTTCATAGAAATCCAGTTTCTCTACTTTGTCTCCTCCAAGTAGACCATCCTTGCTAAGAACTTGCAGGCTCTTTTCGCTCATATGTCCCAAGCAACTATGCTAATAGGCTGCCTTATCCATCTCAGCCATCAAGCTTGCTGCTTGATCATTGATTTATGTCTCTCCTATCATCTTATAGAGTCCATCATTCCTTTCTGCCTTGATCACTACCAAAGAACCATTGGCCACCTTGATCTTTATTCCCTCTACATTGCATGTATACCCCATGGAATCCAGCTACCCCAATGAGATCAAATTTCTCTTCAAATCTGGAAGATACCTCACATTTCGCAGTAGCCTTGTGACTCTATCGAACATCCTCAACTGGAGATCTCCTATCCCCCTCACTTGGCAAGACTTGTCATTCCCCAATAAGACTCTTCCATCATTGATCTCCTTGAAATTCTTGAACTATTCCTTGTGAGGGAACATGTGATAAGTGCACCTAGAATCCAGAATCCGCTTCTTGCTGCCTTGCCTCCTACTCACATTTGAGCACACAATAAGAACACCATCTTGTTGTTCTCTTTTGGCAACCGAAGCCTCTCCATTGTTGGTATGGCTTCTCCTCTCATCCTACATCTTATTCTTGCATTCTTTTCTAAAATGGCCCTCTTTGTTGCAGTAGAAGCACCTCTTTCCAAATCTTGATTGAAATGTGCTGTACCATGGCTTTGCCCTCTACCTCTTGATTTCTCCTGATAGTTTCCATGGTTGCTACTGCCATTCTGAGTTGCTGGCCTTCCTCTTAATAACAGTCTATCTCGACTTGATGTCTCCTTCATCTTAGCTTTGAAGTCATGTGCCCTTATGACATTGATCACAATCTCCTTGGTTAAAGTATCCCTTCCATACTCAATAGCATTAATCAAATTATCAAAGCAATCAGGAAGAGAGTTTAACAAAGTAACAGTCAATTGTTCATCCGGGAATTTAATACTACAACTAGCCAAATCTTAAACTAGTTTGTTAAAGACATCAAGATTATCTTGCAACTCTTTATTAGGATCCATTTTAAAAGTAAAGATTCTTTTAAGAAGATAAATCTTGTTAGGGAGAGTTTTGGTAAGAAATAACTCATCTAGTTTCTTCCATATGACAGCCAGATCTTCCGAGTCTCCGCACTCCCTTGTGACACTATTTGACATGTGCAAGAAAATGGTGTTGTACGCCATCTTCTTCATCTCAACCCATTGGTCCTCTGTGATACTTGCTGGAAAAGCATTATCTTCTCCAATATCCAAGTCCACTTTCTATTGCATAAGAATAGCCTTGATCTTCCGCTTCCATAGGGAAAAATCTCCCTTTCCATCAAACTTCTCAACAACGAAATTTGAAGCCATCTTTGCGGACAAGATCCCAGATTTATGCAATACCGACAAATGCTTTCTTCTAAACCTCAAGAACACGATCGAAGATGGATCTTAACACCGTTCTTGAATCACCCTCAAGAACATGATCTGATCTTGATCTTTACTCCGTTCTTGAATCACCAAAGAAGTTGATCTTTGATTCTTGGAGTCTTGACTCCGTCACCTTCTTGTTGTTACTCCGATACCCAGTTGTGCAAGCTCTGATACCACTATTGGAAATCACTTTGACAAGATGCCTAGGTGGTGATCTTCCAAACACCCAAGTCTAGAATGACTTGTAAAGATTTGGAATCGAAAATAGGAGCAGAAATCAAAGAAAGAAAAAAGACAAGCGATTTGTTATCAAGGTTTGGCAATATGCCTACTTCCCGTGAGTTCCTCTGAACTCTCTGCACTAAATCAATAGTTTTTTACAATTACATCAACCCTCTCCAAGAAACCCAAGTTCTTGAAGAAACCAAGAAGAGAAGAAAGAAGATGATAAGAACTATTACAATGCTCTCTATCTATACTACTATCTCTTCTTTACAACTAGCCTCTCTACAATGAGTCCCTCTTGTGTTTTGTGTCTTTGCACTCTCACACAATTCTCTCTTGTATTGTGTCTTTTCACTCTTTACAATTGATCTCAAATTATGTCACAATGTTATGTTGAGAATGAAGCTAGGTGACAATTTATATAGTGCACCAACTTCTTGATCAATCTTGATTGTCATTCTCCACCCTTAGATCTTGATGACCACTCAATCATGGCCCTCCATCAATCCTAAGTGGTACTGTGCATTTTAACCTTACATCCATACACCTAACAAGAGGCTTAACCAAGTTGTATATGTGTGCCTCAGTGTGCCTAGCGCCTAGGCACTGAACAGGGGGCGGTACGGCGCTAGGCAAAGCCCCTTTTTACCTCCTTGCTGGGCGGTGCGGCGCTGGTGAGGGAGAGGTACCGCGCTGCCCTCTACCAGAACATCCTCTTTGCTGGGCGGTGCGGCGTTAGTGAGGGAGAGGTGTGGCGCACACTGATGCTGTCCCTCTCATAGTTGTGCACACTCTTTTGCCTTGATGAATAGAGGTGTGCACACACACCCAAAGTGATGCACACACATGTGTACACTCCTTTAACATGCTGAAATTTATTCTTCCAACCTTAGTTTAGACTTTAACCATGTTTAAACCTTAGAAAAAATATTAATATATATGTATATGTATATATATTCAACTTCTCCTCATCCTTACTATGGTGTTCCAGTTCCCTTTCATCCTAATAGCACAACCAAGTATCTTCTTCTTTTTATAACAACCTAGTGACAACACAAATTTCCTTACTCCTTAGTCAAATCTTTTCATTAACCCACTAAACCATAATATGTTCATTTCTTTAATAAGTTGTTGTGAGTTTTAAATTACTCGTAAGCGCACGAGTCGTTTGCAGTATAGCGTTGTGCAAGTGTGAGGTCGAATCCACAGGGAATTGTGCTGTGAAAATATATTTTTAATCTAAACTAACTTTATCTTAACCTAGTTCCGAATTGTGAATAATATTTTGGAAAACAAATTAAAACTAAATTAAATTGATTTTTAAAACTAATAATAAAAACACTAAGGTTTCCGAATCCACGCCACCAAAGTTAAGCATATATGTTCTAAAAATATAGTCTATCAAAACATTCCATGAATCCAACTATAAGACAAAAAACAAAGAATATCTCAACTAAACCAAAAGCATCCAATGTATCCGCTCTCAACAAATCACAAAGGAAATCCAATTTAATCGAAAAGCATTCAATGTATCCATCAGATGAAACACAAGGAATATCCAACAGACAATTTA
The DNA here is from genome assembly GCA_023935145.1 of Bretschneidera sinensis. Taxonomy (NCBI): domain Eukaryota; kingdom Viridiplantae; phylum Streptophyta; class Magnoliopsida; order Brassicales; family Akaniaceae; genus Bretschneidera; species Bretschneidera sinensis. Next base: position 74,738,073 of record CM043701.1, on the reverse strand, counting down.
AACTAAATCAATTATAAGATTAACTCAAATAATTGATAGAACATTTATACTAAAAATTGTCAAATTTGTACAAGCAAATCTAAACTACTACGCCAAACAACGGCGGGGCTTCATCTTCAACCTTAGCTGAAGAGTCTAGCCACTCATAACTATGAAACTACAATTCATAATAAAAGTGCTAAACATTTAAACTAAAACAACTAAATGTAAAGAAATAAATAAATAACTTTACATGGGAGAAATTCCACTCACTGACGGGCGGCGCTTCCCCTCGTGGTGACAAAGCGTTCGAGATCCACCAGAATGCTAGTGGACGTCCACCGGTAAACACCAAAGTGGCTCAGGAATTGTACACTGAATGATGAAGTGGAGTGGGTCTTATATAGGCAAATACCACGAGTGCAATGTGTTTCCAATCCGATGTGGGATGTGGGATATAGAAATGTGTTTCCAACCGATGTGGGATATGGGATTTAACTCTTCACATGCCCTTAAAAACTTCTGTTCACGCTGAAATCTCGCATAGCCCGCACAGCCTGACCTTTTTCTACTAAAACGGCCATAACTTTCTGTAGAAAAATCATTTTTACGAGCCGTAAAATTCTCCAGAAAATAGACTTCTGGATCTTTCTAAGCATATATGGCTCATATCCTAATACGGTTTAATTTTCAAAGATGATTGATCTGTATGGGCAATTCTGGCAATTTTAGTGAAACTCCTTTCCTAGTGCTTGTAAACCTGAAAAAGAACGAAAACAACTCAAAGTAACAAAATCCTAAGCTAACAAATGTAAAATAAGTGGCCAAAATATGCAATATTTTTCTCTCATCAACTACTCCCAAACTTACATTTTGCTAGTCCCTTAGCAAAACAAAATAAATAAATAAAAACTAAATGAAAAACAAAGAACATAAAGATAAGTTCATCACTCATGGTATCCAAAAATTTAAGGAGCACACATCACCATGATATTCATTCATGAGCAAGCTTAAAAAGATAAACCCATCCTCACAATGAATAGAAATGTTAAAATCTAATTACTTACAAAAGGCAGGTCAAGGCATCACAAGTCTGACATTGTGTAAAGTGAATTAGCATATAAAAGTGAAGCTTCCAAATAACTTAAATGTGTAAGGTCTCTATGTCTCAAGATTCACTGAATTTCCCATCAAAATGAACGAAAAAGGCATAGTTTTATTTTTATTTTTTTATAATAAGGCACGACTATGTTTAGTTCCCTTAAGCTTTCTAATTGACCTATGTAGCGAGTGTTGAGTCAATGACTCCTAAACTAGATGGTTTTAGGGCATTAGGTGTACAAACACCCCTAAGGACTTACTAACTCGAGTAAAAAAGGCTACAAAAATAAACCAGTCTTAATACTACCAAGCAAAATTCCACCTTTTGACGTGAACACTCACTGCTTACTGAGGCAAGAGGTCCAGTTACTCAGCGGAAAGTTGTAGTAATATTTTTTTTCTTTATGCCCAAGCGTTCATCCAACAAGTCATCCAGTTTCAGTTAAGATAAGGAAAAATACACATTAAAATCACATATCATACCTCACATAATTTGTGCTAATGTGCTCGTGTTAGATTATGTCAAACATGTGAATTCTCAAATGCCTAAGGTGTAACTAAATTTTAAAAATTTATCACCAGATCATGTGTTCAAAATGTTAAGCTCACCAATGACATCACATCACAGAAAATGTTAAGATCAACCAAAATTTCACAATAACATGAGCATGCATTTATCTCTACGACGAAAAGACAACAAATTAGGACAAAGTGTGTGATGTGTCTCCCATACCCCAAACTTAAATTACACATTGACCCCAATGTGTGACTAATATGGAAAGAGCTGACCTGAGATATAGAGAACTATCTGGATTGGTATGGCTCATAGCATACCCCCAAACTTGAACTGAAGTACGCATTGTCCCTGAAAAATAAAAAACTGGAAAACAAAAAATACTTGAAACAAACATTAATCATAAAAATGCGAAATAATAAATAAACAAAAAAAGATAAGCTGTGGGATCCCTCCCATGAGCGCTAAGTTTAACGTCTTTAGCCAGACCCAACATTAGTAAACAGACCCAACTAAGCACTCCACCATCTGATCAATAAATGGAAATGGAAAATGATCAGGCCTAGTGGCAGCATTCAATTTACGGTAGTCTAGACACTTTCTCCATCTTGACTGCACTCGAGTTGGGACCAACTCGTCGTCTTTATTTACTACCGTCAATTCAGCACGTTTGGGCACGAGTTTAGGCTCACTCCCTTGCTATCAGAGATGGGATAAATGATCCCTGCCTCTAACAGCTTAATATCTTTTGCCCTCACAACCTCTTGCATAGCAGGGTTGAGCCTTCTTTGTGGCTCCCTCGATGGCTTGGCATTCTCCTCCAACTGTATCATGTGTATTACCGATGAGGGGTTGATTCCCTTGACATCCTCAATAGTCCAGCCTATAGCTTCCTTATGCTCTCTTAAGACGTCCAATAATTTCTCCTCTGGAGCATCACCCAAATCTAAAGCTATAATTATAGGCAAAGAATCTATTGGACCTAGGAACTTATACTTAAGATTGTCCGATAAAGGCTTCAGTTCCTTCTTGGGGGGTTCAGGTGTTGTGGTTTCCTCCGTCTCACTGATTTTTTGAGGAGCAGACTCCAAAGTAGAATTTGCTTGCTCAAACAACTCATCCAAATCCAAATCGTCTTCAAATTGAGCAAAGCATGCCTCCAAAATGTCCTCAGACTTCCCTTCTTTCTTGGGCGCTTGTAGTCTCTCAGGGTAAGGCGCTTTAGGTAAAAACGACCTAGAGAGATCCTTAATAATAGGTGTGGCGGTAGATGGCTCAACATCTCTCTTTTCATTGTTGCCACTTTCTTGCCCTTGTTGAATAGCAGGATTCTCTTCCACTTGATTGTCCACTTGTCTCCCAGACAAGTATGGGACAATTGATTGCACTTGTTCCTGCCAATGCATAGGAGTTGATAAATTTCCCACCGCAAACTGTTCCTTTGGGTTAGGATCAGTTTGACTGGGGAACGTTCCTTCCTCTCCTTCACCCATGTAACTTGCGATTTGATCAATTTGACTCTCTAGCTTGGCAATCGCTTGGGTGTTTTCTATGGTTGCACTCATCACTTCACTCATAGATTGGCTAGTTGTTTTCATGAAACATTGAGAGCGTCCTCAAATGACTGTGAAACCAACGCTGGCGCTTGAATGGGAGCTTGGTAAGCGGGTGATGGTGCTGGATAGGCATAACTTGGGATTGGTGGAGGAAATTCGGGAGGGTATTGATTGTGAGCATGATAAGGGGCTCATCCCTGATTCATCAGTTGGTTCTGCTCCCATGAAAAATTAGAGTGGTTCCACCACCCTGGATTGTATGTTTCGGAGTAAGATCCATTTGATTCTCAACAACAATCATTGAAAGCATTCATTTGTTCCATGGGGTACTCGGCACAAGCCGGCATTGATGGACAATTATGTGCTAGATGCATGGGACTAGCACAGATGGAACAGCTATCAACATTGAATGTGTTGGCAGCATTGAGGGACGGGCCGGTCAATTTCATGTACTCCTTAATGGTGTCCTCTAAAGACTGTGAAACCGGCGCTGGATTCATCCACATAATTTTTTTTGGATAACTAACTAGTAGAAAAATAAAATCAATTCAGACCAAAAATTTTCACAAACCAAACAATTCCCCGGCAACGGCGCCAAAAACTTGTTGTGAGTTTTAAATTACTCGCAAGCGTACGAGTCGTTTGCAGTATAGCGTTGTGCAAGTGCGAGGTCGAATCCACAGGGAATTATGTTGTGAAAATATATTTTTAATCTAAACTAACTTTATCTTAACCTAGTTTCGAATTGTGAATAATATTTTGGAAAACAAATTAAAACTAAATTAAATTCATTTTTAAAACTAATAATAAAAACACTAAGGTTTCCGAATCCATACCACCAAAGTTAAGCATATATGTTCTAAAAATATAGCCTATCAAAACATTCCATGAATCCAACTATAAAAAAAAAACAAAGAATATCCTAACTAAACCAAAAGCATCCAATGTATCCGCTCTCAACAAATCACAAAGGAAATCCAATTTAATCGAAAGGCATTCAATGTATCCATCAGATGAAACACAAGGAATATCCAAAAGACAATTTAAACTCAATCAATTATAAGATTAACTCAAATAATTGACAGAACATTTATACTAAAAATTTTCAGATTTGTACAAGCAAATCTGAACTACTACGCCAAATAACGGCGGGGCTTCATCTTCAACCTTAGCTGAAGAGTGTAGCCACTCATAACTATGAAACTACAATTCATAATAAAAGTGCTAAACATTTAAACTAAAACAACTAAATGTAAATAAATAAATAAATAACTTTACATGGGAGAAATTCCACTCGCTGACAGGTGGCGCTTCCCCTCGTGGTGACAAAGCCTTCGAGATCCACCAGAATGCTAGCGGACGTCCACCGGTAAACACCAAAGTGGCTCAGGAATTGTACACTGAATGATGAAGTGGAGTGGGTCTTATATAGGCAAATACCATGAGTGCAATGTGTTTCCAATCCGATGTGGGATGTGGGATATAGAAACATATTTCCAATCGATGTGGGATATGGGATTTAAGTCTTCGCATGCCCTTCAAAACTTCTGTTCACGCTGAAATCCCGCACAGCCCGCACAGCCTGACCTTTGACTACTAAAACGGCCATAACTTTCTGTAGAAAAATCAATTTTATGAGCTGTAAAATTCTCCAGAAAATAGACTTCTGGATCTTTCTAAGCATATATGGCCCATATCCTGATTCTTCTTGAATCAATACAGTTTAATTTTCAAAGATAATTGATCTGTATGGGCAATTCTAGCAGTTTTAGTGAAACTCCTTTCCCAGTGCTTGTAAACCTGAAAAACAACGAAAACAACTCAAAGTAACAAAATCCTAAGCTAACAAATGTAAATTAAGTGGCCAAAATATGCAATATTTTTCTCTTATCATAAGTCTCCATCAATCTAGCAAACATCTTATATACTCAAATTACTCCCTTAACTTAACCAAATCTTAAACTCTTTCTTTCTTCTCATTTTTTATTTCGGTCCATTTAAGAAATTGAAGCGTCTAGGGAATCATTTAACCTTTTTTCTTTACACTTTTCCTCACCAAACCTTATATCTAATCGTACGATGTACAATGGAATCTACTAATATCCTTTAATTTACCATCACTAATAGTCCTCAAATAGAATACTTCACATTCACATTATACAATCTACTCCCTTCCTCAAAATTGCATTTTAATTCGAGCATGATTTATGTTTTTCCTTCATCTTCTTAGTAAAAATCATTCTTTAACTTCTTACCATTTCCCAATAGTTCCTTAATTGTTTTAAGGTCTTTCTTTAACTTTACATTATACTCCAATATGACTTCAAAACAATTAGTAACCTTAATTTCTCTAGATATCTCTTTCACAACTAATTTCTCTCAATTATAATCTTTCTTAGTGTAATCCTAACTTCATTTATTCTTAAATTACAAACTTTTCTCTCACAATCTCTTCCTTTACACTATTACTAACAACTATCAAGTCCTTTCTTATTAACAATGGTGAGGATTAAAGTAATTACCTCAATCTCAATTCTTCAATTATTTACTCATACCGCAAACCTTTAGTCCCGTATTCCATACCTAATTCTCTTATCTCTTGTTATACTCTTAGTTTTTCCATCACACACCTTTTTAACACCTCCAATTACATAACAATCTCCTAATCAACCTTTTTTTTAAGCATAAACGTCATACTTTCACTAGCCTTTAACCTTTCTAATACTACAATTACCTTAGATTATCATCACTTTCCCAACACTAGATACCCTAAGCATTCTTCAAACTTTTATCTTCCAATAAAGCAAAACTCTTGAGCTCATTCAACGAGCCTTAACCTTTGATTTCTCATTTTTCACATTTAAACTCAAGGCATTTCTAGGTTTTTGAATAAGTCTACCATCTCCTAGTATCACACTTCACTTAACATAGGATCAAATCAATAATTTACTACGCCTTTCTCCTTTAAAACATTTCACATAATAAACCTACTCTCCAATTATTTCTATTCTAAACTTATAATTGACCTTTAACTAAGATCATCTACTTCAAACCCATCGTATGAAATACTCTAATTAAGTCCATAAAATCCTTGCTTAAGAAAACAATACCTTCTTTTCCATCTCTCTTAAAGACTTAAGATATCAAAAAATCTTTACTTGTAAAGTACTTAGCACTATCATTCCTTAATCGATTAAAAAATTCCTCTCATTTTACTGTAACTAATTCTTACACCTCACACTAGCCACTTAAACAAGAATTTTCTCTCCCTTTTTAATAATCAAAATTCCATCTAAACCCCTACTTGTATTCTAATCGTTCTTCTCAAGTCTCACTTTTTGATGACACATTTACAAATCTTACGAATCGGAAAGTTTCCTAACTCTCAAACCTCTCCACACTTTTTAATAGATAAACACAACCTAAACCTTCAAAACACTCCAAGTCCAATACCTAAAAAACAATCTTTTTCCATACTCAACACCCAGTCAGACACACATACAAACTTACTACTTAGTACTTCATCTATTTTAAGTTAGCTATTTATACAATAACTATTTCTTAAGTCAATACTCTACAACCTTTACACAATCATCATTTACAATTACATTAGTATACACAACAGGAAAGCAAATTATTAATTGAATGGTTATACATAACTCTACATACTTTTTTTTACATAATACAACTCATAGCTTTAGGAAATTAATTTTATTTTTTTTTATAATAATGTTGTGCGATTATCCACCTAAATAAATATGCAAATAATCGAACTTGTTTTACTTGCAAGTGCACAAGGTCAACTTAGTAGTATAGTGTGCGAAAGCAAGATCATCTCCACAGAGATTAGTGAATTTTTTTTTTAGAATTATATTCGCAATGTAAAAAGATAGAAATAATAAGAGAGTTGATTTTGATAAAGATAAAGGCGTAGGGACTTGATATCCACCACTAATTATGCTACCACAACAAAACAGTATGCCAATACTTTATTCATGTCATGAATACCTAATGTTTGTCAACCTAAGGGCATGGTATCTACTCCTTAAGCTATTAATCTCCCTAAGCAACGAGTTAGGCATGGTATCTACTCTAACTCTTTTCTCTCTCAAGGGATTCAACATGGTGTATGCTGAGTTGTTCCTTAAGAGAGCATAGGATCTGTGGAAATCGACAACCACACGGGACCTAGGGCATGGTATCTACTCCTGGTTTCCCATGTTGATTAACCCAAGAATCCAGTTTGGATATCTTTTGTTACTAATGTCAGACCCATGACTCGATCATCCAAATTGATCTAACTAACAAGTCCATACCACATGCACATATTGATCAGACATATACATATGAGGAATTTAAATAAAAGCAGAAATTAATCAAGTTAAGCAACACAACATAAATATCGCAAAGGCACCAATACTAAATTTATTGAGTAAACATAATTAGGGCTTCAACCAAGCCCTACTAAGAATTTAATTACACATAATAAAATAAAAAGGAAAGAAGAAACCCGAGAGAAGAGTTGTTAATTCCTCTCCACAGTCTCCTTCTGGCCTCCGGACTCCCGACCTAAAACTAAACTAAAACTAAAAGAAGATTGAAAGATAAAAGAAGGGATTAGATGATGTGGTTGTGTGTGTTTTACAAGTGTATTTATAGGGGGTGAATAAACCTAGAAGGCTTAGGAACCCTAAACTTCCCTAAAACATAAAACTTCTTTATTTCCAAAATTGGTTCTGCTACTTTATTGTTCATGCTTATACATGCGCGCTCGATCGCAAAGCTGCTCTCGATCCTTCTTTGCGCGCGCATGAGTGCTGATGCGCTCGATCATACTTTATCCAGTAGCTGCTCTAGGATTTCCAGTTTTCTTCTTTTTAAGCTCCAAAAGCTTCCATAATGCTTCTTTTTCTCCATAGACCTATAAAAACCACGTAAAACACATAAATGAAGTAAAATAGACTAAAATAACATAAACTAGGGCTTAACAAATGTAAATTAAGGGGCTTAAATATGAATATTTAAGTACTTATCACACCCCCAAACTTACATATTGCTAGTCCCTTAGTAATACAAAACAAAAAACTAAATGAAGAACAAAATTAAAGATAAATTCATTTCCATGATACTTAAAGATTTGGGTTGTGCATAAAACAATGATAACCGTTCATGAGTAAGCTTATAATAAAAACACATTTTTGTATTGAAAAAGGATTTTCAAAAGTTCATATTATTTACCTAAGGTTGGCTTAAGGCGTCGCAAGTTTGATTTGTGTGTGATGAATTAGCACATATAAGATGAGGCTTCCACATAATTTTAGTGTATAGGGTTTTGATGCCCAAACCTTTATCGAATTCCTTATCAAAGAGAACAAAAATGGCATAATACTTTCTTCTTCTTTCCTTTTCTTTCATCATGCGATCTTTGCCATGTTGAGTTCCATCGAGCTTTCTATTTGACCCTTGTAACGAGTGTTTAGCCAATGACTCCCAAACCAGATGGTTTTAGGGCATTAGGTGTAAAGACACCCCTAAGGACTTACTAACTCGAATAAAAAATGCTACGGAACTAACAGGTTTTAATGTTTCTAAATGAAATTCCCACCTTTTGATGTGAACACTCAATGCTTACTAAGGCAAGAGGTCCAGTTACTCAGTGGAAAGCTTTTTAATCACTTTTTGCATGATGAAAATTTTTCTTTATTTTTCTTATGCCAAAGTGTTCTTTTCAACAAGTTATCAGATTACAGTTACATTATAGAAACATATACAAGAGAATTATATGTCATACCCCACACAAATAAATGTGCTCGTGCAAATTTGGATCAAACTCATGAATTCTTAAGTGCCTTGAGGTGGGTAACTAAACTTTGTAAAATTCCCATTGCAAGACTATGTGTTCTAGCTTTTAAGCTTACTAATGAAGTGTTATCAAAATTTTAAATCAACTAAAATTTTTGTTTACCAAAAGAACATGCATTTATCTTCCTAAAAAAAAAAAACTGGGACTTAATGTGTGCATGTGTTTCAAGTGCATGTGTGATAGTATCTAGTATCTCCCACTACCCCCAAACTTAAAATACACATTGTCCCTAATGTGTGTGGCATGGAAAGATCTTACCTAGGAGATGGAGAACTAGGTTGCTTGCTTTGCTTGTAACGTGCCCCCAAACTTGAACTGGATGCACGCACTAAGTACCTGACAAAGAAAAATAAACATTGTTCCGGAAAACAAGAAATATAAATACTAGTATGTAAATATAAATATAAACAAAAAAAATACTAAAATGAAAAGGATAAGTCTGGGGTGCCTCCCATGAGTGCTAAGTTTAATGTTTTCAGCCAGACCAAGCCTTATTTTTCCCCAAAACTAAGATTGGCAGTAACTAGCACAGGTAGTGTCTTATTCTCTCCCAGATAATCATAAGTTAAGTGCTCTAACAACTGCTTGAATTCCAAGTTAGGTGCCTGTACAATAAAAGGGAAAAAAGTAATATTAGTAGGCACATGAATATCAAACGGATCGGTGTACTTACTTCGATGCTTTGGAGAGGCTTCAATAAGGTGCATAGTTTCGATGATGTCATCAGTAACATCCTCAGATTCTGGCATTGTACTCGATCTTGTGAGACTATATGTAAGAGCAATTTCTAATGGATCAACATGATGGTCATGAAAAACTTGTTCAACAACACTTTGCTTTTGTTTACTTAGCTCCTTAGCTATGTGCCCCACTTATACTTCTACTCTTTGAATAGCTTGCTCATGCCTTGCATTTATTTGGCTTTGTTCAGTCCAAAATTGTCTTGCCTCTGCTATGAAATGCTCTTGTGAGGTCATCAGTTGTTGTTGTTGAACTGCCAATTTCCTCACAATGCTCTCTAGGTCGCTCTCCTTTGCTTCCGAAACTGATTGGGCTGCTGGTTGGAAGTTTCTTTGTTGCCTTTGAAGGTTCCATGCATTTTGATCGTTGCTCCATGAGAAGTTGGGGTGGTTTCGCCATTCTAGATTGTAGGTATTTGCATATGGATTGTAGTTGTTTGGTCCCACAGAGTTTGCTTGCTCTCGATTTGCAGATGAATATAAAGGGCAAGTTTCAGTAGTGTGATCAAAACAACTACAAATAGCACATACCTGGAGTGATGTAGCTTGTGGCCTAGGTGAGACAATCCGTGTAATCATGGCGTTTATGAGCATATCGAGCTTCCTTTCCATAGCATCTAGACAAGCATATCTAGCTTCCGCCATTGGTGCTTCTCCCTCAAATGAATTAGTTGAAAAGCTTCAGGGCAGCAGTTTCAGTACTGCTGCTAGGGTACTCTCTGGAGCTTTTGCCCTCGAGCGCACACTGAACTATGCTTGATCGCACAAGGCACTGCGCTCGATTGCAATGAGGACAGAAACTCCTCCTCTGCACACCTGAAAAAAAAATAGAAAATGAAAAGAAGGAATAAATCTGATTTTTTTTGATAAAAATAAAAATAAAATAGAACAGAATAAATTAAAATAAAAAAAGCTAACGAAAATAATTCAAAAAATAAATTTAGCACAATCCCCGGCAATGGCACCAAAAACTTGTTGTGCGATTATCCACCTAAATAAATATGCAAATAATCGAACTTGTTTTACTTGCAAGTGCACAAGGTCAACTTAGTAGTATAATGTACGAAAGCAAGATCATCTCCACAGGGATTGGTGAATTTTGTTTTAGAATTATATTTGCAATGTAAAAAGATAGAAATAATAAAGATAAAGGCGTAGGGACTTGATATCCACCACTAAATATGCTACCGCAACAAAACAATATGCCAATGCTTTACTCATGTCATGAATGCCTAATGTTTGTCAACATAAGGGCATGGTATCTACTCCTTAAGCTATTGATCTCCCTAAGCAACGAGTTAGGCATGGTATCTACTCTAACTCTTTTCTCTCTCAAGGGATTCAATATGGTGTATGCTGAGTTGTTCCTTAAGAGAGCATAGAATCTGTGGAAATCGACAACCACACGGGACCTAGGGCATGGTATCTACTCCTGGTTTCCCATGTTGATTAACCCAAGAATCTGGTGTGGATATCTTTTGTTACTAATGTCAGACCCATGACTCGATTATCCAAATTGATCTAACTAACAAGTCCATACCACATGCACATATTGATCAGACATATATATATGAGGAATTTAAATAAAAGTAGGAATTAATCAAGTTAAGCAACACAACATAAATATCGCAAAGGTGCCAATACTAAATTTATTGAGTAAACATAATTAGCGCTTCAAAAAAGCCCTACTAAGAATTTAATTACACATAATAAAATAAAAAGGAAAGAAGAAACCCGAGAGAAGAGTCGTCAATTCCTCTCCACAGTCTCATTCTGGCCTCTGTCCTCCCGACCTAAAACTAAACTAAAACTAAAAGAAGATTGAAAGTTAAAAGAAGGGATTAGATGATGTGGTTGTGTGTGTTTTACAGGTGTATTTATAGGGGGTGAATAATCCTAGAAGGCCCAGAAACCCTAAACTTTCCTAAAACATAAAACTCCTTTATTTCCAAAACTGGTTCTACCACTGTTCATGCTTGTACATGTGCGCTCGATCGTAATGCTGTGCTCGATCCTTCTTTGCCCGTGCACAAGTGCTGATGAGCTCGATCGCACTGGGGTTGCGCTCGATCGCATTTTATCCAACAGCTGCTCCAGGATTTCCAGTTTTCTTCTTTTTAAGCTCCAAAAGCTTCCAAAATGCTTTCTTTTCTTCATAGACCTATAAAAACCATGTAAAACACAGAAATGAAGTAAAATGGACTAAAATAACATAAACTAGGGCTTAACAAATGTAAATTAAGGGGCTTAAATATGAATATTTAAGCACTTATCAAATAACTACAAGTCCTTTGACTAGCCATTTTAAAAAATAATTTCTCAACGCTCACATTAATCAATATAAAGCTTTCAAGTTAAAAAATTTACTCAAAACAATATTAATCTTTTTCTCACCCTTCACCTTTCAACATCTTCATTAAACATCCAGTCACAAAACAATCTTTTCACTCATGGACAATAAGACATAACAATCAAAACATTTTATCAAAGGAATCATTAACAAAATTTCACAAACCAACACAATTCAATCCAAGTAAAACCAAGTTCACACAACGATTTGACTCCAATTTTAAGTCATTTTATTCCCAATTAACCCACTACTAGTCTCAACTCCTAAATGACATCCTCTCTAACTCTACACAACCGACTTGCTATAACCACACCATGCACCATGCATCGTGCAACTAAGTCTATAGGACCTTAAACGTAAAACTTTAATAATAAAAATGTAAAGACCAATCCCGAGTGGGCCCTATTCGAAATGACTTCATTACCTTTCATCACTGAGCACCTTGACTCAAGATGCAAACATACAAATCAAACCACAATCTTAATAATCATTTCAAATCTATCAACACATAACTTGACAAACATGAGACTTTTCAATACAGTAAACAAGTTCTTAAGTCTTTTACAAAAAAAAAACACAATTACAAAGAACTTTCTCTCATACAATTTAACTTGAATACTTTTGCAAAAGAATAGACTAAATAAGATTTAGACTTCCAAACGACCCAAGAAATGAGGATGCCGTGTACGAAGAACTTACTAAGGCTCCTTTCAACTTTAACCACAAACATCTGATGATACTTGAAATGTTAGTAAAAAAAATAGGGGAGAGCTAAAAAGCTCAATGAGAAACTCATCACTAGAAGTAATCACTTAAAAGGTAATTCATAAATTACAAATTTTATTATATGAGTCATTATGTAATTATAATTATATAATGCAACTGTTATATATGCTTTCGATTTATTTTTCTTATTTCTTATCACAAAGGAAGTAACCAACATATCAAAGAATATTAGTATTCATCAAAATTCACCAAATTCTCGTAACTATACATTTCTTATAACTATATTATTGCCATTTCTATAATCATTTACGAAAGTATTTATGAATTTTTATATTCTATTTGTACGTTTCATAATGCTTACTAATAGTGAGGTGAAAATTAACTAATACGTGCTCCACAACTAATCTCAAACTACTCCCTTGATCTCTAACGGTATCCACCACTTGCACCTAGGAGCAAAACAACATCTAACCCCCATTAGTATCATTCAATAAGAGAATACTAGGAACCTGAAGTTATTTGCACACTTTATATATCATAAGTACACTTTGCACGAAATCAAAAATCAAAAAATCGAGGCGTTAAGCCCTTTTTCAAATCATTTAATTTACATCTCAAAAACACTTTAGTTTTCATAAATAATAAAACTTAAATGTGTTTCAATTAAGATTGGGTGAAAGCTTCGCAGTGTCAGCATAGCATTCAGGATTCTATCTTTTTATTTTATGCTTTGCTACCAACTGCACTAACAACCTACAAAATACAAATTTAGATGATCAAATTATTTAAAACTTGAAATAATTATATCTATATCAAACATGAAAAACCACTTATAAAAAATAAAATTTACAAATAAACATTTGTTAGTTTGCAAAAAAATAATATTAAAAAATTGCATTTGTCCTCTTTATTTGTCCATTGCCCTTTGATTATGACTTTCATTTATGGTTTATGAAGTCTTCTCATTTGCCATTATTTTCTTCTTTTGATCATTATCCACATGTAGGTAACTTATAGGCAGTAGTACTTCCAGATCTGTAATCTTGAAAACTCATAACAGAATAACTATAATTAAGACAAATAGAGCTATAGTTGGGATTAAACTCAAAATTTGATTAACCAATATAGAAGACCCGATTGACATTCGGGAGTACTTAGATAGGGTGGGGGAACCCGATTAAAGATTATACACCCTGACCATTATTGGGATTTTTTTTAGCTGATAATTTTTGGTGCAAGACTGAATGCAACGTTGTGAGAAGAACAAGTTTCTTGGCATTGATTCCATGTGACTTATTTAAGTATAGTTACTTGTTTTAAGACCATGAATCTTATTGGTAAGTTACTTAGCGTGGAAACTAAAGCATCTTGGTAACCAAGACTTAAGTATTTGACAAAGCATTAATTGAAATCAACGAAACTTAGTGGGCAAGTTGTTCAAGGGTATAAATATGTGGATCAAAAGAGGTAATCCCTCCCCTTATTCTTTAAGTAAGAATAGTTAGAAAGCTAAACACCATTATACCTTTTTAAAAGTGGGATCTACAAATATCCAAAGGTTGAGTGAAGATTAGTGTTAGGAATTTGTCTAAGAATTAAAAGGTTGGAGATATCTAGCTTCAACAGCAGGTGCGCGTCTCGGCTCAGGCTTGGTCCACCGCAGCCTCCAGCAAGGGAGGAAATCCTCCTCTAGGTGTGCACCGCGGCCTCTAGCAAATAATGAAGTTCTCCTCTGTTGTGCTCTACGACCTGCCCTGTTCTGAGCCGCGACGCGTGGCACACCTGACACTTGATTTTAGCATTTTTCAGCTGGTGTGTGGGTGTTGATTAAAACACACAAGTTTACTTATACCACTTAGACAGCCATGATTCTTTGGATGTTGAGATCTAAGTGTTGAGATTGACCTCAAGATTGGTCATGGTAGTTATTGCTCTATATAAATGGTTATCTAGGAGCAATAACAAGATAACTAGACATACAACAACAAAAGAGACTCAACAACAAAAGAGACTCATTCCAAGATTAAGCTGGTTGTTTAGAGAGAAAGACTCTCAAATCTTCAGGGGTTTTTTTAGTGAGAGAGTGCAAGAGAGATTGGGGTTATAAGGCTTTGTAATTCGAATTTTCTTGGGGAAAATTCTAGGGAAACACTTAGTTCTTATCTCTTTCTTTTCTCTTCCCTCATTCTTCAAGAACACATGGTTCTTGAAAGGGTGTTGCTGTAATTGTAAGAACTCAATTGATTTAGTGCAGAGAGCTCAGAGGAGCTCAAGGGGATGTAGGCAAATTGTCAAACCTCGATAACAATTGCTTGTGTCTTCTCTTTTGTGGTTTGATTCTTGTTTTGGTCCAAATCATTATGGACTTGGGTGTTTGAAAAGATCACAACCTGGGATTCTTGAGGTGATTTTCCTACAGTAGTATCAGAGTTAGAACAATGGTATCAAAGCAAGACTCCAAGAATCAAAAGAAACTTCTTGGGTGATTTAAGAACAATGTTGGGATCAAGATTTGATCAGATTCTTGAGGTTCAAGAACGGTACTGCGATCAAGATTTGATTGGGTTCTTGAAGTTTAGAAGTTAAAGAGAAGAGGTTTAGAAAGCAATTGTGGTTACTACTATAAGATGGGGTCAAACTTCATTGTTGAGAAGTTTGATGGAAAGGGAGACTTTGCCTTTTCGAAGCAGAAAATCAAGGCGGTTCTTATACAACAAAAGGTGGACTTGGCGATTAGAGAAGACGATAATTTTCCAGAAAGTATCACGGAGCTCCAGCGGGACGAGATGAAGAAAATGGCGTATAGCACTATCTTTCTACACATATCGGATAGTGTGACAAAGGAATGTAGAGATTCAAAAGATCCAGTTGTCATTTGGAAGAAACTAGATGAGTTGTTTCTTACCAAAACTCTCCCTAATAAAATCTATCTTCTAAAACATATATTTTCTTTTAAAATGGATCCTAATAAAGAGTTGCAAGATAATCTTGATGTGTTTAATAAACTAGTTTAAGATTTGAGTAGTTGTAGTATAACGTTCCCGGATGAACAATTGGTTGTTATGTTGTTGAATTCTCTTCCTGATTGTTTTGAAAGCTTGATTAATTCTATTGAATATAGAAGAGATACACTAACCAAAGAAATTGTGATTAATGCTATAAGGGCTCATGATTTCAAAGCCAAGATGAGGGAAGTATCAAGTGGAGAAGGTCTGTTCATTAAAGGAAGGCTTGCAACTCGGAATGGCAGCAACATCTATGGCAACTACCGGGACAAACCAAAAGGTAGAGGTCAAAGCGATGGAAGATCGTATTCTAAACCAAAGTTTGGAGGAAAACGATGCTACTACTGCAATAAGGAGGGTCATATCAAGAGAGATTGCAAGAAAATGATAGGGGATGAGAAAAGAAGAGGCCATACCAACAATGGAGAGGCTTCGATTGCCAAGGTAGAACAACAAGATGATGATGTTCTTGTTGTGTGCTCAAATGTGAGCAAGAGGCAAAGCAGCGAGAAATGGATCTTGGATTCCGGGTGCACTTATCACATGTGTCCTCACCGGGGTTGGTTCGAGAATTTCAAGGAAACCAATGAAGGAAAGGTTTTCTTGGGGAACAATACTTCTTGCCAAGTGAGGGGCATAGGAAACATCCAATTGAGGATGTTTGATGGAGTTATAAGGCTGTTGCGGAATGTGAGATATCTTTCGGATTTGGGAAGAAATTTGATCTCATTAGGGCAGCTAGATTCTATGAGGTACACATATAAAGTAGAGGGAGGAAAGATCAAGGTAACCAAGGGAGCCTTGGTGGTGATCAAAGCAGCAATAAAGGATAGTCTCTATGAGATGATTGGAGAGACTGACATCAAATATCAAGTAGCAAGCTTGATGGCTAAGATTGATAAGGTGGTTCTTTGGTACAATCGCTTGGGACACATGAGCGAAATGGGGCTGCAAGTTCTCAGCAAGAATGGTTTACTTGATGGTGACAAGGAAGAAAAACTTGATTTCTGCAAGAGTTGCGTTCTTGGGAAGCAACATCAGATTAGCTTCAACACCGGAGTGAATAAGTTAAAGGGTATTATTAACTACATTCATACTGATCTTTGGGGGCCAGCAAGAACACCAACACAAGGAGGTAATCTTTACTTTCTTTCTTTAATTGATGACTATTCTAGAAAGGTTTGGGTTTATTTGTTTAAAAATAAATCAGATGCTTTAAATAAGTTTATAGTGTGGAAAAAGTTGCTGGAAACTCAAACGAGCAAGGTAGTTAATGTTTTAAGAACCGATAATGGCTTAAAATTTTGCAATCAAGATTTTGACAAATTTTGTGAGTTAAATGGGATTCTAAGACACATAATAGTTGTGAAAACCTCTCAGCAAAACGGAGTTGCTAAGAGGATGAATAGGACCTTGTTGGAAAAGGTTAGGTGCATGATTATTGGGTTCGGTTTACCCAAATTTTTTTAGGGGGAAGCTGTGTCTACTGCTGTGTATTTGGTTAATAGATCACCACCCTCGAGAGCTTTGGATCTTAAGACTCTCGAGGAGATGTGGAGTGGAAAGCCCCCTGAGTTAAGCAACCTTAGGACATTTGGATGTGCTGCGTTTGCACATCAAAAGGATGATAAACTTAGCCTAAGGTCTAGAAAATGTGTGTTTCTAGGATATGGTGAAGGGGTTAAGGGGTATAGTTTGTGGTCCTTAGAGCCAAAAGGAACTAAACTCATAATAAGTAGGGATGTCATTTTTAATGAGCTATTATTTCCCTATTTGGAGAAAACTAACCCTGCTGGGGAAAGTGAGCAAACCAGCCCGGTTTATGTGGAGCATAGCATCAAAGAAAATTCAGTTCAGGTAGAGCAAGGAAGGCAAGAGGGTTTGGATTGATGAAGGCCAAGCTCAAGACACTGAAGAGGAGGCTGAACTAAAAGGGGATGATGCAGCAAATCAGAATGATTATCAGCTCACAAGGGATCAGGAAAGGAGGCAGATCAGATCACCTTTGAGATATGGTTTTGCAGATGCTAATGTAGTAGCTCCTTATTCAGAAGGAGGGATAATTGAACTAGAAACTTACATTGATGCCATGGGTTGTAAGGATTCATCAAGATGGAAGCTAGCTATAGATGAGGAAATGCATTCTTTGAGGAAGAACAACTCTTGGGAATTGGTGCCTAAACCAGAAAAACAGAGAGTTGTGGATTGTAAGTGGATTTACAAGATCAAATAAGGAAACTTTCTGGGGGATAAAGTCCGGTATAAGGCTAGCCTGGTGGCGAAGGGGTTCACACAAAGAGAAGGCATAGATTTCATAGAAATTTTCTCACCGTTGTGAAATATAAGGCGATAAGGATAGTGCTAGCTATGGTTGTCCAATTTTATTGGGAGATCGAGCAAATGGATGTGAAGACAGTGTTCTTACATGGAGAGCTTAATGAGACCATCTAGATGAGACAACTTGAAGGTTATGAGGAAGGAAGGCAGGGGATTTGGTGTGAAAATTAAAGAAATCTCTCTATGGCCTGAAGCAATCATCTCGGCAATGGAATAAGAGGTTCAATTCCTTTGTAACTAGCTTAGGTTTCATGAGGAGCTACTATGATTCATGCTTGTACTACAAAGGTTATAAGGTGGAGGAAATGGTGATTATCCTCATATATGTTGATGATATGCTGTTGGTTGGTTACAGCAATGAGAGGATAGAAAAGTTGAAGTCTCAACTCAGTTCGGAGTTTGAGATGAAGGATTTTGGTTATGCACAAAAAATCCTTGGGATGAGTATAATCTAGGAAAGGGAGAGAAACAGGTTGAAGGTTTCTCAAACTTCTTACCTAGAAAAGATGATATCTAAGTTCTCTATGGAAGATAGTAATCCAGTAAAGATTCCCTTTGCTGGTCATTTCAAGTTCTCCAACGATCAATGTCCTAGATCGGATGTGGAGAAGAAGGAAATGGAAAATGCCCCTTACTCTAGTGTTGTTGGATCAGTCATGTTCACCATGGTAAGCACTAGACCCGATATTTCTCATGCCATTAGTTTTCTCAGCAGGTTTATGAGTAATCCTGGAAAGGAGCATTGGCTTGGGATGAAGTGGTTGCTGAGGTATTTGAAGGGAAGCTCAAATGTGGGGCTTGTTTACGAGAAGAGGAGTAAGTCCATCTGGTTAGAAGGTTATGCTGATTCAGACTATGGAGCAGACCGGGATAAGAGAAGATTGATTACCTCATACTTCTTCAACTTAAACAGATGTTGTATAAGTTAGAAGGCTCAGTTGCAGCCGGAGGTAGCATTCTCAACAACCGAAGCAGAGTACATAGCAGCAACGAAAACTATTAAAGAGGTTATATGGTATAAAGGGTTGTTGGAAGAGTTGAAAGTCCTAAAAAAGCAAGTTGTGGTGTATTCGGATAGCCAAAGTGCGTTGTATGTGTGTAAGAATCCAGTGTTCCATGAGAGGACTAAGCATATGTATGTTTGGTATCATTTCATTCGAGAAAATGTTTAGAATGAAGCATTCATGTGGAGAAAGTGGCAACGGAAGAAAATCCTACATATTTAGGCACTAAAATTCTACCTCTAAGCAAGTTCAATCATTGCCTTAGACTTCTTAGAATTGGAGTCGGATGATGTGTTGACTCATGTTGAGTTTGGATCCTGAGTTCTCTGCCCAATGGGTTTTGGATTAATTGCTTAGACAAAGGTAGAGTTTGTTGGGAATTTGTCTAAGAATTAAAAGGTTGGAGATATCTAGCTTTAGCAGTAGGTGCACACCACGACTTATGCTTGGTGCACCGCGCCCTCCAGCAAGGGAGGAAATCCATCTCCAGGTGTGCGCCGCGGCTCAAGCTTGGTGCGCCACGGCCTCTAGCAAATGATGAAGTTCTCCTCTGTTGTACGCAATGGCCTGCCCTATTCTGAGCCACGACGCGAGGCACACCTAACACTTGATTTCAACATTTTTCAGCTAATGCATGGGTGTTGATTAAAATGCACAAGTTTACTTATACCACTTAGAGAGCCATGATTCTTTGGTTCTTGAGATCTAAGGGTTGAGATTGACCTCAAGATTGGTCATGGTAGTTATTGCTCTATATATAAAGGGTTATCTAGGAGCAATAACAAGATAACTAGACACACAATAAGAAGAGAGACTCATTCCAAGATTAGCTGGATGTTTAGAGAGAAAGACTCTCAAATATTCAGAGCTTTTTCTAGTGAAAGAGTGCAAGAGAGATTGCGGTTGTAGGGATTTGTAATTAGAATTTTCTTGGGGAAAATTCCAGGGAAACACTTAGTTCTTATCTCTTTCTTTTCTCTTCTCTCATTCTTCAAGAACATATGGTTCTTTAAAAGGTGTTGTTGTAATTGTAAAAACTCCATTGATTTAGTGCAGAGAGCTCGGAGGAGCTCACGGGAACGTAGGCAAATTTTCGAACGTCGATAACAATTGCTTGTGTTTTCTCTTTTGTGGTTTGATTCTTGTTTTGGTCCAAATCATTCTGGATTTGGGTGTTTAGAAAGATCATAACCTGGGATTCTTGAGGTGATTTTCCAACAATTAGGTTTATTAGGGTTTTGGGTTGTGAGATTCGGGAGGGTGTTTACTAAGTTTCGCTAGAAAAATTGTGTATTGTTGTGTAGTGAGTTTTAATAGATTTTCCTCCATCCAAAAGTTGTAAAGGAATGGTATAGTGAGCTTTTCCAGCTTTCCTTCATCAAAAAATTGAAAAAATTGAATTTTGATTAACTCATTGTCGGAGGAAAAGAGGTGTGCCAAATCATGTTAAAAATTCTTGTGTTCGTTTCTCTTTATTTTTGCTATTGTGATTTAGTGGTTGTACTTAACTAAGTTTTAAATTCCCAAAAAATCGGTATCACAGCAAGGTTCTAACAATGACAAATTTTTAGGGATGTACATGAAAGTATGGATATTAGTTTTTCAATGTAGTTATCACTAAATTATTCAGTAGTAAGTTCCTAGATGATGAGTATTTGCCACCAAGAGAAGATTACATAGTCACGACGTTATTGTTGAGAAAAGAAGTTTTGATGGGCAGGAGGTTGTTGGTATTTTTCTAAGGTTTAAACATGTCTAAACATGGTGCAAAGATGGTCAAATTCTAAACCAAGGTTGGAAGATTAAACTACAGCATGTTAAAGGACTGCACACATGTTTGTGCATCACTTTGGGTGTGTGTGCACACCCCTAATCAACCAAGCAAAGTAGTGTGCACTGCTGTGTGAAGGGCAGCATCAGTGTGCACCACACAACCCCTTCACTAGCTTCGCATCGCCCAACAAGGAGTTGGCTTGAAGCAAGGCAGTGCCGCACCACCCAGAACGTGGTGCAAAGGGACTCTGCCTAGCGCCTCACCACCCCCTGTTCGGCGCCTAGGCGCTAGGCACACTGAAGCACACATGGATAGCTTGCTTAAACCTCCTCTTAGGTGTGTGGATGCAAGGTTAAAATGCACAACACAACTTAGGATTGATGGAGGGCCATGGTTAAATGGTCATCAAGATCTAAGGGTGGAGATTGACTCTCAAGATTGGACAAGAAGTTGGTGCACTATATAGAGGGTCACCTAGCTTCATTTTCATGTACAACAATAAGATTGTGGCATACTTTGAGATCATTTGTAAAGAGTGACAAGACACAATACAAGAGAGAATTGTGTGAGAGTGCAAAGACACAAAACACAAGAGGGATTCATTGTAGAGAGGCTGGTTGTAAAGAAGAGAGAGTAGTATAGATAGAGAGCATTGAAATAGTTCTTATCATCTTTTTTCTTCTTTTCTTGGTTTCTTCAAGAACTTGAGCTTCTTGAAGAGGGTTGCTGTAATTATAAAGAACCATTGATTTAGTGCAGAGAGTTCAGAGGAACTCACGGGGATGTAGGCTATTGCCGAACCTCGATAACAAATCGCTTGTCTTCTTTTCTTTCTTGCTTTCGATTGCTGTATTTCTTTCTACAAGTCATTCTAGACTTGGGTGTTTGGAAGATCACCACCTGGGAATCTTGTCAAGGTGATTTCCAACAGTGGTATCAGAGCTTGCATAGCTAGGTATTGGAGCAAGAACAAGAAGGTTACGGAGTCAAGACTCCAAGAATCAAAGATCAACATCTTGGGTGATTCAAGAACGGAGTAAAGATCAAGATCAGATCGTGTTCTTGAAGGTGATTCAAGAACGGTGTTAAGATCCATCTTCAATCATGTTCTTGAGGTTGAAGAAAGCATTTGTGGGTATTACATAAATCTGGGATCTTGTTTGCAAAGATGGCTTCAAATTTCTGTGTTGAGAAGTTTGATGGAAAGGGAGACTTTGCCCTTTTGAAGCGAAAGATCAAGGCGGTTCTAATGCAACAGAAAGTGGACTTGGTTATTGGAGAAGATGATGTTTTTCCAGCAAGTGTTACAGAGGACCAGCAGATTGAGATGAAGAACATGGCTTACAGCACCATTTTCTTGCACATGTCGGATAGTGTCACAAGGGAGTGCGAAGACTCGGAAGATCCGGCAGTCATATGGAAGAAACTATATGAGTTACTTCTTCCCAAAACTCTCCCTAACAAAATTTTTCTTCTTAAAAGAATCTTTGCTTTTAAAATGGATCCTAGTAAAGAGTTGCAAGATAATCTTGATGTCTTTATTAAGCTAGTTCAAGATTTGAATAGCTGTAGCATTACATTTCTGGATGAACAATTGGCTGTTATCTTGTTAAATTTTCTTCTTGATTACTTTAATAATTTGATTAATGCTATTGAGTATGGAAGGGATACTTTAACAAAGGAGATTGTGATCAATGCCATAAGGGCACATGATTTCAAAGCCAAGATGAAGGAGATATCAAGTGGAGATGGGCTGTTCATAAGAGGAAGGCCAGCAACTCGGAATGGCAGTAGCACTCATGGCAAATACCGAGAGAAATCAAGAGGTAGAGGGTAGAGCCATGGGAAATCTCATTCCAAGACAAGACTTGGAGGAGGAAGACGATGCTTCTACTGCAACAAAAAGGGCCATTTCAAGAAAGATTGCAAGAAGAGGATGTGGGATGAGAGGAGAAGCCATACCAACAATGGAGAGGCTTCGGTTGCCAAAGGAGAACAGTAAGATGATGTTCTTGTTGTGTGCTCAAATGTGAGTAGGAGGCAAGGCAGCGAAAAGTGGATTCTTGATTCTGGGTGCACTTATCACATGTGCCCTCACAAAGAATGGTTCAAGAATTCTTGCCAAGTGAGAGGGATTGGAGTCATCCAATTGAGGATGTTTGATGGTGTCACAAGGCTACTACAAAATGTGAGGTATCTTCCAGATTTGAAGAGAAATTTGATCTCATTGGGGCAGCTGGATTCCATGGGGTATACAAGCAAAGTAGAGGGAGGAAAGATCAAGGTGACCAAGGGATCTTTGGTAGTGATCAAGACAGCAAGAAACGATGGACTCTATAAGATGATTGGAGAGACAGAAATCAATGATCAGGCAGCAAGCTTGATGGCTAAGATGGATAAGGTAGCCCTTTGGCACACTTGCTTGGGACACATGAGCGAAAAGGGCCTGCAAGTTCTTAGCAAGGATGGTTTACTTAGAGGTGACAAAATAGAGAAGCTAGATTTCTGTGAGAGTTGCATTCTTGGGAAGCAACACCGGGTCAGCTTCAACACCAAAGTGCACAAGTCTAAGGGGATTCTTGACTACATTCATTCGGACCTTTAGGGACCAGCAAGAACAACAACATAGGGAGATAACTTTTACTTTCTGTCTTTAATTTATGATTATTCAAGAAGAGTGTGGGTTTATTTACTTAGAAATAAATCAGATGCCTTGGATAAATTTATTGTATGGAAGAAGTTGCTGGAAACTCAAACGGGTAAGGTAGTTAAGGCTTTACGAACCGATAATGACTTAGAATTTTGCAATAAGGATTTTGATAAATTCTGTGAATTAAATGGCATTCTAAGGCATAGAATGGTTGTAAAAACACCTCAGCAAAATGGAGTTGCTGAGAGGATGAATAGAACCCTTATAGAAAAGGTTAGGTGCATGTTAATAGGATCTGGTTTACCAAATTAATTTTGGGGAGAAGCTGTGGCTACAGCTGCATACTTGGTAAATAGATCACCCTATAGAGCTTTAGAGCTCAAGACTCCCATTGAGATGTGGAGTGGAAAAACCCATGAATTAAGCAACCTTAGGACTTTTGGATGTGCTGCATATGCACATCAAAAGGAGGATAAACTTAGCCCAAGATCTAGAAAATATGTATTTCTAGGATATGGTGATGGGGTTAAGGGATATAGGTTGTGGTCCGTAGAAAAGAAGGGTATGAAACTTATTATAAGTAGGGATGCTATTTTTAATGAATTGTTATTTCCCTACTTGGAGAAAACTAACCCTGCAGGGGCTAGTGAGCAAACCAGTTTGGAAGTTGTGGAGCATCGTATCAAGGAGAACTTGGTTCAGGTAGAGCAAAGGAGGCAAAATGGTTCGAACCAGGTAGAGCCCTTGAATGAAGGCCAAGCTCAAGAAACTCAAGAAGAGGCTGAACTAGAAGAGCTTGATACAGCAAGTCAAAATGACTACCAGCTCACAAGAGACTGGGGAAGGAGGGTGGTTAGACCACCTTTGAGATATGGGTTTACGGATGCTAATGTAGCAGCTCCTTGGATAGAAGGAGAGGTTGAACCAAAAACTTACACGGATGCCATGGAGTGTAAGGATTCGTCAAAGTGGCAGCTGGCTATGGAGGAGGAAATAGATTCTTTGATTAAGAACAACTCTTGGGAGTTGGTACCCAAACCTGAAAAACAGAGAGTTATGGATTGTAGATGGCTCTACAAGATCAAAGAAGGGAATACTCCAGGGGATGAAGTCCGATATAAAGCTAGGCTGGTGGCACCAGTTGTGAAGTACAAGACGATACGAATAGTGTTAGCATTGGTGGTCCAATTTGATTGGGAAATTGAGCAAATAAATGTGAAGACAACGTTCTTATAAGGAGAGCTTGATGAGACCATTTACATGAGGTAACCCGAAGGTTATGAAGAAGGAAGGAAGGGAGAGTTAGTGTGCAAATTGAAGAAATCTCTCTATGACCTAAAGCAATCACCTCGGCAATGGAATAAGAGGTTTGATTCCTTTATAATCAGCTTGGGTTTCATGAGGAGCTACTATGATTCGTGCTTGTACTATAAAGGGTAGAAGGTTGAGGAAGTGCTGATCATCCTCATCTATGTTGATGACATATTGCTAGTTAGGAGCAGCATGGAGATGATAAGGAAATTGAAGGCTCAACTTAGAAAGGAGTTTGAGATGAAGGATCTTGGCCATGCACAGAAGATCCTTGGGATGTGTATCATCCGAGAAAGAGAGAGAAACAGATTGAAGATCTCTCAAACTTCCTACATAGAGAAGATGATATCTAAATTCTCTATGGAAGATAGCAAACCAGTGACAGTTCCCCTTGCTGGTCATTTCAAGTTCTCTAGCAATCAATGTCTGAGATCGGAGGCGGAGAAGAAGGAAATGGAAAAAGTCCCTTAATCTAGTACGGTTGGTTCTATTATGTTCACCATGGTAAGCACTAGACCTGACATTGCTTATGCAATGAGTATTCTTAGTAGGTTTATTAGTAATCTTGGAAAGGAGCATTGGCTTGGGATGAAGTGGTTGCTGAGGTACTTGAAAGAAAGCCCAGAAGTAGGGCTAGTTTATGTGAAGAGGGGTAAATCCATCTGCTTTAAGGGTTTTGCGGATTCAGACTATGGAGCAGATCGGGATAAAAGGAGATCGATTACCTCCTACTTCTTCAACTTAAACGGATGTTGTGTAAGTTGGAAGGCTCAGTTGCAGCCGGTGGTAGCACTCTCAACAACCGAGGCTAAGTACATAGCGGCTACGGAGGCCATTGAGGAAGCTATATGGTGCAAAGGGTTGCTGGAAGAGTTGAAGGTACTGGAGGAGTAATTTGTGGTGTTTTGGGATAGTCAAAGTGCATTACACTTGCGTAAGAATCTGGTGTTCCATGAGAGGACAAAGCACATGGATGTTCGGTAACATTTCATTCGGGAAAATGTTACGAAAGGATGCATCCATGTAGACAAGGTAGCCAAGGAAGAAAATCCTGTGGATTTAGGTACTAAAGTTCTACCTCTAAGTAAGTTCAATCATTGCCTTGGACTACTTAGGATTGGAGTTGGTTAATTGATGACTCAAGATGAGTTTGGATCCTGAAGCTTTCTGCACAATGGTTCAGGTTTAAACACTTAGAGAAAGGTAGAGATTGTTGGTATTTGTCTAAGGTTTAAACATGTCTAAACATGGTTCAAAGATTGTTAAAGTCTAAATCAAGGTTGAAAGATTAAAATACATCATGTTAAAGGATTACACACAAGTGTGTGCATCACTTTGGGTGTGTGTGCACACCCCTAATCAACCAAGCAAAGTAGTACGCACTGCTGTGTGAAGGGTAGCATTAGTGTGCGCCACACCGCCCCTTCACTAGCACCACACCGCCCAGCAAGGAGTTGGCTTGAAGTAGGGTAGCACCACACCACCCCTCAACCAGCGCCGCACCGCCCATAACATGGTGCAAAGGGACTCTGCCTAGCGCCTCACCGCCCCCTGTTTAGTGCCTAGGCGCTAGGCACACTGAAGCACACATGGACATCTTACTTAAACCTCCTCTTAGGTGCATGGATGAAAGGTTAAAACACACAACACCACTTAGGATTGATGGAGGGCCATGGTTAAGTGGTCATCAAGATCTAAGGGTGGAGATTGACTCTCAAGATTGGACAAGAAGTTGGTGCACTATATAAAGGGTCACCTAGCTTCATTTTCATGTACAAAAATAAGATTGTGACATATTTGAGATCAATTGTTAAGAGTGACAAGACACAATACAATAGAGAATTGTGTGAGAGTGCAATGACACAAAACACAAGAAGGACTCATTGTAGAGAGGCTAGTTGTAAAGAAGAGAGAGTAGTATAGATAGTGAGCATTGTAATAGTTCTTATCATCTTCTTTCTTCTCTTCTTGGTTTCTTCAAGAACTTGAGCTTCTTGAAGAGGGTTGCTGTAATTGTAAAGAACTATTGATTTAGTGCAGAAAGTTCAGAGGAACTCACGGGGACGTAGGGTATTGCCGAACCTCGATAATAAATCGCTTATCTTCTTTTCTTTCTTGCTTTTGATTGCTGTATTTCTTTCTACAATTCATTCTAGACTTGGGTGTTTGGAAGATAACTACCTGGGCATCTTGTCAAGGTGATTTCCAATAGAGGTTGTGAAAGATGAGTACTAGGGGTCAAGTGTGTTCATGGATGAAAAATTTTCTATGACTATATCTAGTGATGAGCTAAACACAGAAGGAATAGAGACTTCCAGGAAAGAGAAGGACAGATAAAAATCCAAGTCTCTAGATTTTTTCTAAAATAAAGTGCACCAATGATGAGGAACACACATAATTATAATGCAACGCCATGATGAAGGACTTGTAGGAGTTAAGTAGAATGAAATAGAGTGAAAAAGAAAAGTCAATTAAGAATGAAAAATAAGATGCAAGTTTGTAATGGTTCATTAGTGCCCTTGAGAAATACCATGAACAAAGAGGGTTTGTACTTATTGAATAAGAGCGAATCAGATTCACTATTGAAGATTAGATTTTAGGCCTAGGTGGAGGATTATTAGGATTGCATTCAAAATCTGATTAAATGTTGTAGAATGACAGAAATTTGAAGGTTTTGATTGAGTGGAGAAAAATCCAGCTCAAGGGTTGGACAAATTGATCGTGTTGGATGTTATTGGCTCACAATTTTTTGTATAAGGTCCAAAGAAACTCGGTGTGAAGAACAACCTTCTTGGCATGGATCCCGAGACACTTGGTAAGAATAGTTACTTGATGTGAAGACCTATGCATTTTGGTAACCAAGACTTAGTTTAGTGTTTGACCATGCAGTAATTGACGTCCAAGAACTTTGAAGCTAAATTATTGAATATTATAAATATAGGCATCAAGAGACGTTGTCATCACCCTATTTCTTAAGCAGCAATAGTTGGTCAGACGTAAACTAACAAACAAAAAACAAATATAACTTGTAAAAGTGGGTTTTACAATGATCTAAGAGTTGAGTAAACATTGGTTGTATCCGGGTTTTGGGTTATGAGATTGGGGAGAATGTTCACTAAGTTTTGCTAGAAAATTTGTAAAATGTTGTGTGGTGAGTTTTATCAACTTTATTCCATCCAAAAAAGGCAAAGGAATGATATAGTGAGTTTTCTCCATTTTTCTCCATCCAAAATGTATGAAAAATAGATTATTAATTGACTCGTGAACATTGGCAAAGAGGTGTAACCAACCATGTTTAAAAGTTTTTTGTTCATTTTTCTTTATTTTTTATATTTTGATTGTGTAGTTATTGATAGGGTGTTAGATTTCCAACAACATAGGAAACTGTTTGATGAGTATTCTTTAATTTATCACCCTTTTTCCTCTCCTTTAACTTATGAAGTCAAGTTGTGTCAAAAGAACTTGAAAAATTTAAGATGATGACATGTGAACGTCACAGATAAGATTCAATAACAAGTATTACCATACAAATGGTACAATAATCAAATGATTTAAAAAAATACCAAGTATTTGACAAGTAAAATTTGATTTATAAAGCATATAAAAAATCAGTAAGGTTGAATGAAGTTTATTCATCCTCAATAGACACCCCTAAACATGAAAAAAATTATCATGTGGCAAGTAAAATCACAATTTGACAACATAGAAATTAATAGATTAAAAGACAATATAATCTCAATGTGCTTGGAGAACTAAAGAGATTTTTCATTTCTATTCTAAAAATTTAATTTCATTCCTTCAAATCTTAACTCCCTATACTATCAAAGATTGAATGGTAACACACTGTATATAAACTCAGAATACAACAATTGATAACTATAATATAGAGGCATAGTTTTAGATCTTGCCTCATGAATTTATGCTTGACCACAAAAATAAATGCAGGCAGACGAAAAAATTCCAATGGTTGAAAAGATGTAAATGACACAATAAGATTTTTAGACAACTGCATTACTATGGATATTAGGTCCAATAGGTACAAAAGTTGTGCAGGTGTCGAATTAGGTGTAATATGTGGATTCCATATAAAAATTTCACTTCCAAAAATTCTCAAGTTTAGCTACTAAAATAATGTTGTTATTTATTCAAAAAATAAAAGTAACTAGCTTCCCTAAACCACTCTTTGCCTCTCCTAGACGGGGATAAACAACGCGTGGCACAATGCTTCCCCCGTCACGACATCTGATTGCCCTTAAAAAAATTTAAGTTATATTGTTGAATGGAATATATTTTGTTGCTTGAATAATATTTTTCTATAAATTAGATCAACGAAATATTGATAACTTTAAATGAGATTTGATCTACCTCGATGTGAAAAGACTCACAAGGCATTTGATGGTAACATGCTGGGAATTAAAAAATCTTCATTATGCCTTGGTATAGATCTCATGGAATCCTTTTTCTCTCACAATCTTACTTATTTTTTCTTTCCCCCTGTTTCTTTCCATATCGAAGGAACATAGCACAAACTTGCTCTCCTTCTCATCCATAAAACTATAAAAAAAATTATACAACATAAGAGAAACTAAGAATAAAAATCAAAGAAGAAGAAACACTAGATGAAATTTACATCTATACTTACCAAGAAATCAAGCTTGAAAAACTCTTAGTCAACTATTTTGTGTCTGTAAGTTAAAGCAAAATATTTGCATGCATATATAGTGGGCTTCGAATACCATGACATCAATTCGACACATAGTCATAGACTAAATGGAATCACTTATTACTATTTTTAAAACACTTTTATGGTAACAAGTGTTGCCATTTAGTATATTGCTATGTGTTGGGAATTTGTCAAAGAATTAAACAGTTGAAAGATGAAGCTTCAGCAGCCTTTGACGCTGCGGCACAAGGTCTGTGCGGGGTGGTCTCCAGCAAGTCAGAAAGTTCCTCCTCTAGGTGTGCGCCGTGGCACAGGTTGGTGTGCGCCGCGTCCACTAGCATGGAAGGCTTTTTCCCCTGGTGTGCGCCGCGACGTGAGGCACACTTGATACCTCTGTTTTGTTTTTCTTGTTGCTTCTGTTCTGTTTTTCCAGCTGGTGCTTTGGGACTTGATTAAAATGCACAGGTTCAGTTAGACCTCTTGGAGGGCCATGATTGTTTGGTTCTCAAAATCAATGGGTTGAGATTGACTTCAAGTTGGTTAAGGAAGTTATTGCTCTATATAAAGGGTCATCTAGGAGCAATAACACAGAACAAGAAGGCAAAATAGAAACAAGGAAGAAACACAAAAAGAAGTCTCATTCCAAGAGTGGCTAGTGTTTTAGAGAGATAGACTCTCAAATCTTCAGAGGTATTTCTAGTGAGAGAGAGCATTCAAGATTCGGGTTTTAGGGCTTTGTAATTGGAATTTTCTTGTGGAAAATTACAGGGAAACACTTAGTTTTTATCTATTTCTTTTCTCTTCTCTCATTCACCAAGAACACATGGTTCTTGAGGAGGTGTTGCTGTAATTGTAAGAACTCCATTGATTTAGTGCAGAGAGCTCGAAGGAGCTTATAAGGATGTAGGCAATTTGCCAAACCTCGATAACAATTGTCGTGTTTTCTCTTTTGTAGTTTGATTCTTGTCTTGGTCCAAATCATTCTAGACTTGGGTGTTTGAAGGTCATAACCTAGGATTCTTATGTGATTTTCATCAGTGGTATCAGAGCTACAACAGTGGTATCAGAGCAAGACTCCAAGAATCAAAGTAAGCTTCTTGGGTGATTCAAGAACGGTGTTGGGATCAAGATCTGATCGGGTTCTTGAGGTTCAAGAACGGTGTTGGGATCAAGATTTGATTGGGTTCTTGAAGTTTAGAAGTTGGAGAGAAGAGGTTTGTAAAGCAATTATGGGTGCTGCATAAATCTTGGGATTTTTTCCTACAAGATGGATTCAAACTGCATTGTAGAGAAGTTTGATGGAAATGGAGACTTTTCCCTTTAGAAGCAGAAAATTAAGGCGATTCTTATGCAACAAAAGATGGACTTGGCGATTGGAGAAGATGATGATTTTTCAGCAAGTCTCACGAAGCTCCAGCGGAATGAGATGAAGAAGATGGCGTATAGCACTATCTTTCAGCACATGTCGGATAGTGTGACAAGGGAATGTGGAGATTCGGAAGATCCAACAGTCATTTGGAAGAAACTAGATGAGTTGTTTCTTACCAAAACTCTCCCTAATAAAATCTATCTTCTAAAATATATATTTGCTTTTAAAATGGATCTTAATAAAGAGTTACAAGATAATCTTGATGTGTTTAATAAACTAGTCCAAGATTTGACTAGTTATAGTATAACATTCTCGGATTAACAATTGGTTGTTATATTGTTGAATTCTCTTCCCGATTGTTTTGAAAGCTTAATTAATGCTATAAGGGCTCATGATTCCAATGCCAAGATGTGGGAAGGATCAAGTGGAGAATGTCTATTCATTAGAGGAAGGCCTGTAACTTGGTATGGCAGCAACATCTATGGAAACTACCAGGACAAATCAAAGGGTAGAGGTCAAAGCCATGGAAGATCGCATTCTAAATCGAAGTTTGGAGAAAAGCGATGCTACTACTGCAATAAGGAGGGCCATTTCAAGAGATATTACAAGAAGATGATAAGGGATGAGAAAGGAAGAGGCCATACCAACAATGGAGAGGCTTCGATTGCCATGGGATAACAACAAGATGATGATGTTCTTATTGTGCGCTCAAATGTGAACGAGAGACAAAGCAGCGAGAAATGGATCTTGGATTCCGGGTGCAAATATCACATGTGTCCTCACCGTGATTGGTTCAAGAATTTCAAGGAAACCAATAAAGGAAAGTTTTTCTTGGGGAACAATACTTCTTGCCAAGTGAGGGGTATAGGAGACATCCAATTGAGGATGTTTGATGGAGTCCCAAGGCTGTTGTGGAATGTGAGATATCTTCCAGATTTAAAAAGAAATTTAATCTCATTGGGGCAACTAGATTCCATAGGGTACATATACAAAGCAGAGGGAGGAAAGATCAAGGTAACCAAGGGAGCCTTGGTGGTGATCAAAGCAGGAATAAAGGATGTTCTCTATGAGATGATTGGAGAGACGGACATCAAGGATCAAGCAACAAGCTTGATGGCTGAGATTGATAAGGCGGTTCTTTGGTACAATCGCTTGGACATATGAGCGAAAAAGGGTTGCAAGTTCTCAACACAGATGGTTTACTTGATGGTGAAAAGGTAGAAAAACTTGATTTCTGTGAGAGTTGTGTTCTTGGGAAGCAACATTGGGTTAGCTTCAACACCAGGGTGCACAAATCAAAGGGTATTCTTAACTACATTCATGCTGATCTTTAAGGGCCACCAAGAACCCTAACACAAGGAGGTAATCTTTACTTTCTTTCTTTGATTGATGACTATTCTAGAAAGGTTTGGGTTTATTTGTTTAAAAATAAATCAGATGCTTTGAATAAGTTTGTGGTGTGAACAAAGTTGCTAGAAACTCAAACGGGCAAGGTAGTTAAGGTTTTGAGAACCGATAATGGTTTAGAATTTTGCAATCAGGATTTTGACAAATTTTGTGAGTTAAATGAGATTCTAAGACATAGAACGGTTGTGAAAACCCCTCAGCAAAATGGAGTTGATGAGAGAATGAATAGTACCTTTTTGGGAAAGGTTAGGTGCATGATTATTGGCTCTGGTTTACCCAAGTGTTTTTGGGGGGAAGCTGTGTCTACTGCTGTGTATTTGGTTAATAAATTACCCTCTAGAGCTTTGGATCTTCAGACTCCTGAGGAGATGTGGAGTGAAAAACCCCCTGAGTTAAATAACCTTAAGACTTTTGGATGTGCTACATTTGCACATCAAAATGATGATAAAATTAGCCCAAGGTCTAGAAAATGTGTGTTTCTAGGATGTGGTGAAAGAGTTAAGGGGTATAGGTTGTGGTCCTTAGAGCCAAAAGGAACTAAACTCATAATAAGTAGGGATGTCATTTTTAATGAGCTATTATTTCCCCACTTGGAGAAAACTAACTCTATAGGGGAAAGTGAGCAAACCAGCCTGGTTTCTGTGGAGCATAGCATCAAAGAAAATTTAGTTCAGGTAGAGCAAGGAAGGTAAGAGTGTTCAGATCAGGTAGAGCCCATTGATGAAGGCCAAGCTCAAGACACTCAAGAGGAGGCTAAACTAGAAGGAGACGATGCAGCAAATCGAAATGATTATCAGCTCACAAGAGACCGGGAAAGGAGGCAGATCATACCACCTTTGAGATATGGTTTTGCGAATGTTAATGCAGCAGCTCCTTATTCAGAAAGAGGGATAGTTAGTATGAACCAGAAACTTACATTGATGCCATGGGATGTAAGGATTCGTAAAGATGGAAGCTAGCTATGGAGGAGGAAATGCATACTTTGAGGAAGAACAACTCTTAGGAATTGGTACTGAAACCAAAAAAATAGAATGTTGTGAATTGTAAGTGGATCTACAAGATCAAATAAGGAAACACTCCAGGGGATAAATATTGGTATAAGGGTAGGCTGGTGGCAAAGGGGTTCACACAAAGAAAAGGAATAGATTTCACAGAAATTTTCTCACTGGTCATAAAATACAAGACGATAAGGATAGTGTTAGCTATGGTGGTCCAATTTAATTGGGAGATCAAGCAAATGGATGTGAAGACAACGTTCTTACATAGAGAGCTTGATGAGACCATCTACATGAGGTAACTCGAAGGCTATGAGGAAAGAAAGCAGGGAGATTTGGTGTGCAAATTGAAGAAATCTCTCTACGGCCTAAAGCAATCACCTTGACAATGGAATAAGAGGTTCGATTCCTTTATAACTAGCTTGGGTTTCATGAGGAGCTACTATGATTTGTACTTGTACTATAAAGGTCACAAGGTGGAGGAAATGGTGATTATCCTCATCTATGTTGATGATATGCTGTTGGTTGGTAACAACAAGGAGAGGATAGAAAGGTTAAAGTCTCAACTCAGTTCGGAGTTTGAGATGAAGGACCTTGGTCATGCACAAAAGATCCTTGGGATGAGTATAATCCGGGAAAGAGAGAGAAACATGTTGAAGATTTCTTAGACTTCTTACATAGAAAAGATTATATCTAAATTCTCTATAGAAGATAGTAAACCAGTAAAGATTCCCCTTACTGGTCATTTCAAGTTCTCTAGCGATCAATATCCTAGATTGGATGAGGAGAAGAAGGAAATGAAAAAGGTCCCTTATTTTAGTGCAGTTGGATCAGTCATGTTCATGATGGTTAGCATTAGACCCGACATTTCTCATGCGATTAGTGTTCTCAGTAGGTTTATGAGTAATCCCGAAAATGAGCATTGGCTTGGGATGAAGTGGTTGCTGAAATATTTGAAGGGAAGCTCAGATGCTGGGATTATTTACGCGAAGAGGGCTAAGTCCATCTGGTTAGAAGGTTATGCTGATTCGGACTATGGATCAGACTGGGATAAGAGAAGATCAACTACCTTATACTTCTTCAACTTAAACGGATGTTGTATAAGTTAGAAGGCTCAGTTGCAGCTGGTGGTAGCACTCTCAATAACCGAGGCAGAGTACATAGCAGCAACGGAAGCTATTAAGGAGGCTATGTGGTGTAAAGGGTAGTTGGAAGAGTTGAAGGTCCTAAAAGAGTAGGTGGTGGTGTATTTAGATAGCCAAAGTGCGTTGCATTTGTGTAAGAATCCGATGTTCCATGAGAGGACTAAGCATATGGATCTTCGGTATCATTTCATTTGGGAAAATGTTACGGAAGGAAGCATTCATGTGGACAAAGTGGCCACGGAAGAAAATCCTGCAGATTTAGGCACTAAAGTTCTACCTCTAAGCAAGTTCAATAATTGCCTTAGACTTCTTAGAATTGGAGTCGGATGATATGGTGACTCATGTTGAGTTTAGATCCTGAGTTCTCTGCACAATGGGTTCGGGTTTAATTGCTTAGACAACGGTAGAGTTTGTTGGGAATTTGTCAAGGAATTAAATGGTTGAAAGATGAAGCTTCAGC
Source organism: Bretschneidera sinensis (assembly GCA_023935145.1). Lineage (NCBI taxonomy): Eukaryota > Viridiplantae > Streptophyta > Magnoliopsida > Brassicales > Akaniaceae > Bretschneidera > Bretschneidera sinensis. The sequence goes on along the minus strand of CM043701.1, from coordinate 74,703,124 downwards.
AGCCTTTGGCGTCGCGGCCTCCATTAAGTCATAAAGTTCCTCTTCTAGTGTGCGCCGCGGCACAGGCCGGTGTGTGCCACAGCCACCAGCATGGGAGGATTTTTCCCCTGGTGTGCACCGCGGCTTGCCCTGTTCTGAGCCGCGGCGTGAGGAACACCTGATGCCTCTATTATATTTTTCTTGTTGCCTCTATTATACTTTTCCAGCTGGTGCGTTGGGACTTGATTAAAAAGCACAGGTTCACTTAGACCTCTTGGAGGGCCATGATTGTTTAGTTCTCAAGATCAAAGGGTTGAGATTGACTTCAAGTTGGTTAAGGAAGTTATTGCTCTATATAAAGGGTCATCTAGGAGCAACAACACAGAACAAGAAGACAAAAGAGAAACAAGGAAGAAACACAAGAAGAAGTCTCATTCCAAGAGTTGCTAGTGTTTTAGAGAGATATGCTCTCAAATCTTCAGAGGTGTTTCTAGTGAGAGAGAGTATTCAAGATTCGGGTTTTAGGGCTTTGTAATTGGAATTTTCTTGTGGAAAATTCTAGGGAAACACTTAGTTCTTATATCTTTCTTTTCTCTTCTCTTATTCATCAAGAACACATTGTTCTTGAGGAGGTGTTGCTGTAATTGTAAGAACTCCATTGCTTTAGTGCAGAGAGCTCGGAGGAGCTCATTGGGACGTAGGCAATTTGCCGAACCACGATAATAATTGCTTATGTTTTCTCTTTTGTGGTTTGATTCTTGTCTTTATCCAAATCATTCTAAATTTTGGTGTTTGAAGGTCACAACCTGGGATTCTTATGTGATTTTCAACACTATGTATCTAATTGCAGCCATGGTATTGAAAACCCACTATAAATGCATGCAAATATTTTGCTTTAACTTACATTTTGCAAAATAGTTGACTAAGAGTTTTTTTGGCTTGATTTCTTGTAAGGTTAGATGTAAATTTCACCTAGTATTTCTTCTCCTTTGATTTTGTTCTTATATTATAGTATGTTTTACAAAACATTTATTGTTTTATGGATGAGAGGGAGATCAAGTCCTAGCTGCGTACCCTCTGGTATGGATTGAAACAAACAGGAAAAAGAAATGAGGAAGATTAAAAGTAAGACAAAAAGAAGGGGGATTCCAAGGATATTCATACTAGGGCATATAATAAAGAATTTTTAATCCCAGTGTGTTCCCATCAAATGCCTTTTGAGTCCTTTTCACTTCGAGGTAGATCAAATATCAACTAAGGTTATCGATGTCTTGATCTAATTTATAGATTAATGTAATTAATGCAACATACCATATTTCATTTAACAATATACCTTATAATTTTGGATAGGTAATCAAATATCATGATCGGAGAAACACTATTGTTTATGTCCATGCAGGCGATGTAAGATATGGTTTAGCCACTTTTTGTTTTCACAACAAGTAATAATTATTATTTTACTAGTTAAAATTTGAGAATTTGTGGAAGTGAATTTTTATATGGAATACACATATATACCTAATTTGACACCTAAACAATTTTTTACTTGTAGGACACAATATGAAAAGTACATAGTATTGTTTGTCCAAAGATCTCGTCGAGGTATTTAGATCCTTTCAGCCGTTGGGATTGTTTCACTTGCCTACCTTCGTTGTTGTGGTCAAACATCAACTCATGAGGCAAGACCTCAAAATCTACCTCGTTATAGTTTATACAGTGTAATTCATCGTTAAAATTCAAAATAATCAAGTTAGTTTCATAAGATTGTTTATGAATAACATAAAGAAAAGTCTATCGTCAATCCACATTAGACAATCTACTAAGTAAACAAACAAGAAATCTAATGGAACTATCAAAGTTGAGCAGTACTCTAAAGAGAAATAATTGATCAAATGAAAACACAAAATTAAAAGGCTTCATAAATACGTGCATCAATCTATTGCAGTTGACTTGTATCTATTCTATTTTGTGTTTTTAAATTTTAATTCATGGTTAAAACATTCAAAATAATCAAATTGGTTTCATAAGATCATTTATAAATAACATAACTAAAAATCAACAGTTAATCCACATTAAACCATCTACTAAATAAACACAAGAAATCTAATAAGGCTAACAAAGTTGAGAACAACTCGAAAGAGAAATAATTAATAAAACGAAAACATGAAAATAAAATAATTCAATAATACACACATCAATCTATTGCATTTGATGTATATTCAATTTAACTGAAGGCAAGGGAATATGAAATAAAACTTGTTCAATTATTTTTTTAAAAAGAATAAGTTTCTTATCAAACCTTGCAGAAGATTTCTTTATTCAGTATGAGAAAATTATCTCTTGCTGAGCTAATGTGTTATATCTGAAAGCCATTATTATTTAGAAAAGAAAAGAAAAAATTAGATTAAAGTTTTTAATGGTAGCAAGAAACTTCATGATAGAAGGGAAAAAAGGAAAGAAAAAAAAAAGGATGCAAACTAACATTTTAGGACGAGAATGTCATCAGAATCATCCTTAAACTTTTTGGTATTGATCATGACTACTGAGTTTAAACAGTATAGTAACAATGAAATATAGCGTTGATGCAGTAACCCAAAGACAAGATATATTGCATTTAATTCCTGTGTATTAAGGGCTGATTCACATACAACTAAGCACTTGGGATTTTTTCCCTTAATAAGAGTTAATCCCTATTAAGGATGCTTTAATTCCAAAACGTATTGAAAGATATTTATTCTTCAAATATGAAACTTTTGATCTTATTTCAAAAATGAGGTTTTATATGCCATATATGTAAGCATAAAAGCCATGTGGCCACCCATGTCATTCATTTTTTTCCTTCTGTATTTGGTGTATCATTTTTTTTGTCTACTACTAAATAGAAAGTTGACTCTATCTAGACACCTTAAACATGGTTGTCATGTCTAGGATTTAATATTTTCGACTCGCTAAGGAACAACTAATAAGCACTTTATTTATTTATTGACACCTGTTTGGCCTTGCTTCGGGAGACAACTTCTACTATTTATATTTACAAGAAGCATAAGCAACATCAAACATGCTTTTTTCATCAATCTTTTATAAATAGAAGCAGAAGATAGAAAAGTTCAAAAAATAGCTTATTTTGGCCCAAAAGCAGAAAGTGAGTTTTGTCCATGATATATTAACAAACTAATATCTGATTATGCAATTGTGGCTTTAGGGGAAAAGATACAAGCCAAATACATAATGATATATATATATTTTTTGTTTTTACTTTTTATTCCCTTTCTCACGGCTCTTGTTTTTTGGAAGAGAATTTTATATAGGGGAAAACAAATATGTTGTTAATAGAGATTCTTATTAAAGTGCCAAAACAGAAACTCATTACCATTTTGAAATAAAAATTGAATTGAGATTCGTAAAGGTGTGCCAAGCGCTTGCAATAATACGATGTTTGAAGGCCCCAACAACAAGCTATTATGTGGATCAATGAACCACATATCAGATATTAAATTGAGAAGAATAAGTACTACACTTGATCATAACGAAAAGGCAGAGAAAATATGTTTTGTATTGTGTATTTATTTCTCTTTTTGTGGATCACTAACACACTTGTGTGTCTTCTGAATGATGGATAAAAAGCTATGCCTATAGATTACCAACGTGGTACATATGCACAGCACACAAAAAATATGTCTAGGTAAATCATCCTTTAATTGTTTAACAATGACCGTGAAGTAGGATCTAATTACTCACTTTTGAAAGAAAACAAAAACAAGAATAAAATAATATTAGTTGTTTTTATTAGTGCTCCCTAAGATTAAAAAAATATACAATGATAGTACTGTGGTGCATGAAAAAGTTCACTTATTCGAATTCTCAGTGGCAATGTGTTATAAATTTTTGTTGGAAATTGATGAGTCTTAAATATTGTATATTTTAGACCCTTAACTTATATTTGTTATGCTCTTAATTAGTAGTATTTTACTTTATTTTACGTTTTTCTTGTGTTTTGTGTATTTTTACAGGTTTGTGGAGAAAATGAAGCATTTCAGGAGATTTGAAGCTTCTGGAGACATTGCGATCGATCGCACGAGATATGCGATCCATCAAATCAATATCCCATTTTTGGATGCCATCCATCAAATGCCATCATATGCCAAGTTTCTAAAGGACTTGGTCACTATCAAAAGGAGGACGAATGTCCCAAAAAAGGCATTTTTGACCGAGCAGGTCAGCTCAATCCTTCAGTGCAAGCTACCCATCAAGTATAAGGACCTGGGGTGTCCTACCATCTCTTGCACGATAGGAGTCAGCCACATTGAGAGGGCTCTCTTGGATCTAGGGGCGAGTGTGAATCTTCTACCCTACTCAGTCTATTTACGGTTGGGGTTAGGAGAATTGAAGCCCACATCCACTACGCTTTAATTGGCTGACAGGTCAGTGAAAAGACCACGGTGAATAGTTGATGACGTTTTGATAAAAGTGGATAAGTTCTATTTCCCCGTGGATTTTATTGTGCTTGACACAGAGCCGGTTCAGAATGTAGGGATTCAAATACCGGTTATTCTAGGGCGACCATTCTTAGCCACGGCTAACGCCCTGATAAATTGTAGGACAGGGGTGATGAAGATCTCCTTTGGAAATATGGCAACCACATGAATATGATGAAGTGAGAAATGTATGCTTGATAGAGGAGATTCTTGGGGAGACTGTGAATGAATCAAGCACTGAGGACCCCCTGGAGGCATGTTTTGCTCAATTTGGAGAGGATTTGGATTTAGATAAATTACTTGAGCAAGAAAATGCCATTTTGGAGTCTCCTCCTCGGGAGAGCAATAAGACAGAGGAGATTGTGGATGACTCCCGCACTGAGGACCCCCTAGAGGCATGCTTTGCTCAATTTGGAGAGGATATGGATTTAGATAAATTACTTGAGCAAACGAATGGAATTTTAGAGTCTCCTCCTCGGAAGAGCAATAAGACGGAGGAGACCGCCGCACCTGAAACCCCCAAGAAGGAACTTAAGCCTTTACCAGATAATCTTAAGTATAAGTTCCTAGGTTCAGCCGATAGTTTGCCTGTGATTATACCTTCCGATTTGGGTGATGCTCTAGAGGAGAAATTATTGGACGTCTTAAGAGAGCATAAGGAAGCTATAGGCTGGACTATTGAGGATGTCAAGGGGATCAGCCCCTCGGTGGTGACGTACAGGATACATTTAGAGGAGGATGCTGAGTCATCGAGGGAGCCACAAAGAAGGCTCAACCCTGCTTTGCAAGAGGTTGTGAGGGCGGAAGATATTAAGCTGTTAGAGGTGGGGATCATTTATCCCATCTCTGATAGCAAGGGGGTGAGCCTGATTAAAGTCGTGCCCAAACGTGCTGAATTGACGGTAGTAAATAAAGACTACGAGTTGGTTCCAACTCGAGTGCAGTCAAGATGGAGAAAGTGTCTAGACTACCGTAAATTGAATGCTGCCACTAGGCCTGATCATTTTTCATTCCCATTTATTGATCAGATGGTGGAGCACTTAGTTGGGCATGTTTACTAATGTTGGGTTTGGCTGAAGATGTTAAACTTAGCGCTTATGGGAGGCACCCCACAGCTTATCTTTTCTTTTGTTTATTTATTATTTCGCATTTTTATGATTAATGTTTGTTTCCAGTATTTTTTGTTTTCCAGTTTTTATTTTTCAGGGACAAAGCGTACTTCAGTTCAAGTTTGGGGGTATGCTATGAGCCATACCAGTCCAGATAGTTCTCCATATCTCAGGTCAGCTCTTTCCATATTAGTCACACATTGGGGTCAATGTGTAATTTAAGTTTGGGGGTATGGGAGACACATCACACACTTTGTCCTAATTTGTTGTCTTTTCGTCATAGAGATAAATGTATGCTCATGTTATCGTGAAATTTTAGTTGATCTAAACATTTTCTGTGATATGATGTCATTGGTGAGCTTAACATTTTGAACACATGATTTGGTGATAAATTTTTAAAATTTAGTTACTTACTTTAGGCATTTTGAGAATTCACATGTTTGATCTAATCTAACACGAGCACATTAGCACAAATTATGTGAGGTATGACACGTGATTTTAATGTGTACTTTTCCTTATCTTAACTGAAACTGGATGACTTGTTGGATGAACTCTTGGGCATAGGAAAATATAAAAAAAAAAAAAAATTATTATCAATAAACTTTTCGCTGAGTAACTGGACCTCTTGCCTCAGTAAGCAGTGAGTGTTCACGTCAAAAGGTGGAATTTTGCTTGGTAGTATTAAGGCTGGTTTATTTTCGTAGCCTTTTTTACTCGAGTTAGTAAGTCCTTAGGGGTGTCTGTACACCTAATGCCCTAAAACCATCTGGTTTGGGAGTCATTGACTTAACACTCGCTACATGGGTCAATTAGAAAGCTTAAGGGAACTAAACATAGCCGTGCCTTATTATTAAAAAAAAAAGAATAAAATAAAAACTATGCCTTTTCGTTCATTTTTTATGGGAAATTCGGTGAATCTTGAGACATGGAGACCTTACACATTAGAGTTACTTGGAAGCTTCATTTTTATATGCTAATTCACTTTACACAGTGTCAGACTTGTTATGCCTTAACCTGCCTTTTGTAAGTAATTAGATTTTAACTTTTCTATTCATTGCGAAGATGGGTTTATTTTTTTTAAGCTTGCTCATGAATGAATATCATGGTGATGTGTGCTCCTTAAATTTTTGGATACCATGAGTGATGACTTTATCTTTATGTTCTTTGTTTTTCATTGAGTCTTTTATTTTGTTTTGCTAAGGGACTAGCAAAATATAAGTTTGGGGGTATTTGATGAGTCTTAAATATTGCATATTTTAGACCCTTAACTTATATTTGTTATGCTCTTAGTTAGTAGTATTTTACTTTATTTTACGTTTTTCTTGTGTTTTGTGTATTTTTACAGGTTTGTGGAGAAAATGAAGCATTTCAGGAGATTTGAAGCTTCTGGAGACATTGCGATCGATCGCACGAGATATGCGATCGAGCGCACCTGCCTATGATCGAGCGCAAGGTCATCAATCCCACATCGAAATGTTTGCAGTGCATCGCACCTGCGCTCGAGCGCATAGACCTGCGATCGATCACAAGTGATCATCCCACATCGATCAGAAATCTTTACAGCGCGATCGAGCGCACCAGACACACAATCGAGCGCACTCGGGCCAGTATCCCACATCGTTTCTGCAAGCCACATTACTCCGGGTCTTCCCCTATATAAGCACCATCTGGCTTCATCATTCAGGGTACAATTCCTAAGCCACTTTGGTGTTTACCGGTGGACGTCCGCCAACATTCTGGTGGATCCCGAAGGCATTGCTACCACGAGGGGAAGCGCCGCCCGGCAGCGAGTGGAATTTCTCCCATGTAAAGTTGTTTATTTATTTCTTTATATTTAGTTGTTTTAGTTTAAATGTTTAGCACTTGTTATTATAGTTTTATAGTTATGAGTGGCTAGACTCTTCAGCTAAGGTTGAAAATGAAGTCTCGCCGTTGTTTGGCGTAGTAGTTCAGATTTGCTTGTACAAATCTGACAATTTTTAGTATAAATGTTCTGTCAATTATTTGAGTTAATCTTATAATTGATTGAGTTTAAATTGTCTGTTTGATTTTCTTTGTGTTTCATCTGATGGATACATTGAATGCTTTTCGATTAAATTGGATTCCCTTTGTGATTTGTTAAGAGCGGATACATCGGGTGCTTTTGGTTTAGTTGGGACATTCTTTGTTTTTTGTCTTATAGTTGGATTCATTGAATGTTTTGATAGGCTATATTTTTAGAACATGTATGCTTAACTTCGGTGGGGTGGATTCGGAAACCTTAGTGTTTTTAATTATTAGTTTTTAAATCAATTTAGTTTTAATTTATTTTGCAATATCATTCTGAAATTTGGAACTATGTTAAAATAGAGTTAGTTTAGATTGAAAATATATTTTCACAACGCAATTCCCTGTGGATTCGACCTCGCACTTGCACAACGCTATACTGCAAACGACTCGTGCGCTTGCGAGTAATTTAAAACTCACAACAAGTTTTTTGGAAATCACCTTGACAAGATGCCTAGGTGGTGATCTTCCAAACACCCAAGTCTTAAATGACTTGTAGAAAGAAAAACAGCAATCGAACACAAGAACAGAAAATCAAAGAATGAAACGAAGACAAGCAATTGTTATCGAGGTTCGGAAATGTACCTACGTCCCCGTGAGTTCCTCCAAACTCTCTGCACTATCTCAATGGTTCTTACAAAGTTACAGCAATCCTTTTCAAGAATCCAAGTTCTTGAAGAAACATGAAGAGAACTCGAAAGTGATAGTCCTATTACAAAGTTTTCTATCAATTCTATACTATCCTCTCTTCTTTACAACCGGCCTAACACAGAGTCCCTCTTGTGTTTGTCACTCTACACAATTCTCTCTAAGTGTTTACAATGATCTCACAATGTCACAAATCTCTCTTGTATGTGTGTTGTATATCTCTTATTTATCTTTTTTGTGAAATGAGGCATTGAGAACCCCTTTTATAGCCTCTCAATTCTTGGACATTCTTGTGAACCAATCCTCACACTTTGATCATGTTCTTCCTTGAATCTTAGCCCTTCATCACTCTCCAAGTGGTGCTGTGCATTTTGGTGTTGCGCACACACTTTTGGAGTGCCTTGAAGCATGCTGCCCAAGGTGCCTGCAGTGTGCCTTATGGTGCGCCCCTCAACAGGCACGGTGCGGCGCTGAGGCAGAGTGTGCTTGTGCGCACTCTGTGCGGTGCAGTGCTATGCCAGTACGACGCACCCCAGGTGCTGTCCTAGTTGTATGCCATGCTGTGCGGTGCTGCGCTGGGTGTGCACGGCGCGCCCAGACCTGATGTTGCTGCCTTCTGATGCTGTGCGCACATGTATTTACTACTGTGCAGAAGTGCGCACACTAGTGCGCATGGTCCTCCCATGCTCCAAACTTGAGCACACACATGTGTGCAGCCATTTAACTTGCTGAAATTTGATACTCCACCTTTGGTTTGGATTTTAACCATCCTTAGACCATGTTTGAAACTTAGACAAATAACAACAATTTTTTTGAAGAAGCTGGAACTCAAGAAGAAATTAATGAACCAAAGGAATCTGGAACAAAAACAGAAGCTAAAATGGAAGCTGAAGCAGGAATTGAAGTTCGAATTGAAGAAGTTGGACCAGAGGAAAGGTTCAAGAACTCAATTGCAGGATCAGATATAGCTGGTACTGATACAACAGCCTTAACCTTAAGAAAAAGCACCAAGGGTAGAAAAACTTCAACATGGCTGAAAGATTTTGAGCACTAGAAAGCACCATAAAGAATTAGTTAAATAATAGTTAGCTTAATTACTTGTATTAGATCTTGTTGTCAATGGATGGTTAGTTTCTTAGCTAATCAGTTAAAATCCGAGTCAGAGGAGTCTGTTAGTTTGTTACATGAATTTCGGGGATAGCAGTCATGAGCTGGCATTGTATGAGAGTATAAAAAACTCTCTATTGAAGGAGAGAGGTATCAGTAAACAGATTACTCAAATTTCTCTTTTTCTCCCTTTACATAGCTCAGTTTCTTATAGATCAAGAAAGATACAACAAAGCTGTTCATAGAGAGGAAGAACCTGATTCATCTAAACACCAACCCAAGTACACCATAACCTTTATAAGACTTCATTCAAATCTGTTAAGCTTTAATTTCCAAGATATTCTAATGGTGATCCAACTGATTGCCTATTCAAGGTTGATCACTACTTCTTATTTCACCAAATTCGGTTTCACATACTCTCATTTCACTTGGATGGAGCTGCTAGTAGGTGGTTTCAGTGGATGTATCGCAATAAACAACTCAGTACATGGACAGGATTTGTAGAGGCTATCAAGGTTAAATTTGGACCTTCTGAATTCAATGATCCTCTTGGTGCACTTGCTAAGCTTACTCAAACTCATTCTGTTTTAGATTACCAATCTAAATTTGAAGCCTTATCTAGTAGGATTATTACTTTGACACCCTCCTTTCTAAAGAGTTGTTTCATTTCTGGTTTAAAGGCTAATATTAGAAGAGAGGTAACATCTCGTAGGCCTCATGATTTACATGAAGCCATTAGTCTAGCAAGTCTCCAAGAAAATAAACTGAATGAGTTCAGATTACCTAATAGAAACTGAAATTTCAATTCAAACCCCAAACGTGCTTCTCAACGTGCACTATTAAGTGCTAAACCCATCCCTACAGTTCTTTTTTTATCCAAATTACCTATATGCAGATTATATCCCATTGAAATGCAACAAAAGAGGGAAAAGGGACTTTGTTTCAATTGTGATGAAAAATTTTATCCTGGTCACAAGTGTAAAAACATAATGTCCTTACTACTACTTGAAAGAGAAGATTATGATCCAAGTGACTCTATTAACATTGATGACACTGATGTGATTGATGACTTCTCACCTGTTAACCATCCTGAGATCTATCTTCATACCTTAATGAGGCATTCTTCTCCAAAAACATTAAGGTTACAAGGTATTTTTTCAGCTCATTCACTTCAGATACTCATAGATGGAGGTAACATCCACAACTTCATTTAAAAGAGAATGGCTCAGTTTCTTGGTCTCAAAATAGTTTCATCCAGTTAGTTCTAAGTACAAGTTGGAAATGGAGAGGCTCTTAATTGTAAGGCTGTTTGTAATCAAGTACAAGTTAAATTGCCTGGCAATACCCTATATGTATATTTCTTTATTCTTCCCATACAAGGAGCATAATTACTTTTGGGTGTACAATGGATTGCACTCTTAGGACCAGTTGTTGTGCAATTATCTACCTAAATTAATAAGCAAATATTTGAACAGTTTTACCTGCAAGTGCACAAGGTCAACAGTAGTATAGTGTGCAAATGCGAGATCATCTCCACAGGGATTGGTGAATTTCGTTTTAGAATCAGTTTCGCAATATAAAACGATAGAAATAAATATTGAGTTTGAGTTAATAATGATAAAGGCGTAGGGACTTCATATCCACCACTAATCATGCTACAACAATAAAACAATATGCCAATGCTTTACTCATGCTATGAATACCTAATGTTTGTCAACCTAAGGGCATGGTGTATACTCCTTAAGCTATTGATTTCCCTAAGCAACGAGTTAGGCATGGTGTATACTCTAACTCTTTTCTCTCTTAAGGGATTCAACATGATGTATACTGAGTTGTTCCTTAAGAGAGCATAAAATCTGTGGAAATTGACAACCAAATGAGACCTAGGGCATGGTATATACTCTCGGTTTCCCATGTTTATTAACCCAAGAACCCAGCGTGGGTTTCTTTTGTTACTTTTGTTAAACCCAAGACTCGGTCATCCAAATTGATTCAACTAACTAATCCATACCACATGGATATGTTGATCAGGCAAACACATATGAGGAATTTAAATAAAAATAGGTATTAATCAAGTTAAGAATCACAACATAAATATCGCAAAGGTACCAATACTGAATTATTGAGTAAACATAATTAGGGCTTCAATCAAGCCCTTACTAGAGTTTAGTTACACATAGTTGTGATGTTAAACAACATCATAAAGTAAAATAAAGGAAAGAATAAACCCAAAAGAAGAGTTGTCAATTCATCTCCCAAAGCTACAAATTGAAAAGAAGATTCCCCCATATTTCTGTGTTTTACAGGCCTATTTATAAGGTTCTAAGGACACCTCAAAACCCTAATTTCCAAAACAAGACCTGAACTATTCTTTCCAAAACTGGCTCTGCCATTTCACTGCATATGTGTGCTCAATCCCATGCTTTTGCGTTCGAGCGCAGGGTTGCGCTCGAGCCTTCTATGTGTGCGCACGAGTGCTTGTGCGCTCGATCACACTTTCCTGTGCTCGATCGCACTTGGCTGCTTCTAGGTCTTCTAGATTTGTTCCTTGGAGTTCCAAAATGCCATCTTTATCTCCAAGAACCTATAAAAACATAGAAAACACAAAAAAAATGAAGTAAAATAAAATAAAATATGTAAACAAAGAGGTTAACAAATGTAAATTAAGGGGCTTAAATATGAATATTTAAGCACTTATCACACCCCCAAACTTACATATTGCTATTTCTTTAGTAATACAAAATGAAAAACTAACTGAAAAACAATAACAAAGATAAATTCATCATTCATGATATCTAAAAATTTGGGTTGCACACAAAACCATGATATTTATTCATGAGCAGGCTTAAAATATAAACACATCTTCATAATGAATAAGATTTTTAAAACCCAATCACTTACTCGAGGCTGGTTAAAGCATCACAAGTCTGACTTAGTGTGTGGTGAATTAGCACATAAAAGATGAGGCTTCCAAATAACTCCAATGTATAGTGTTTCGATGTCTCAACATTCATCGAATTTCTTATCAGAATTAACAATAATGGCAGAGTTTTATTTCTTTCTTTTTCTTTTATTATGAGATTTTTGCCACGTTGAGTTCCCTTAAGCTTTCTAATTAACTCATGTAGCGAGTGTTTAGCCAATGACTCCCAAACCATATGGTTTTAGGGAATTAGGTGTAAATATACCCCTAAGGACTTACTAACTTGAGTAAAAAAGGATACGAAACTAACTGGTCTTACTACTGCCAAGCAAAATTCCCACCTTTTGACATGAACACTCACTGCTTACTAAGGCAAGAGGTCTAGTTACTCAGTGGAAACTTTATTTAATGATCATTATAAGTATAATTCCCACCTTTTGACGTGAACACTCACTGATTGTTGAGGCAAGAAGTCCAGTTACTCAGTTGAAAGTTTATTTAATGATCATTAGAAGCATTTATTTTCTCTTTTTGTGTAATAATTTTTTTTTATTTTTCTATGCTAAAGTGTTCTTTTAACAAGTTATCTAATTACAGTTAAGTCATAGAAACATACACATGAAAATTATATGTCATACCCCACACAATTATGTGCTAATGTGCTCGTGTCAGATTTAGATCAAACTCGTGATTTCTTAAATGCCTTGAAGTAAGTAATTAAACTTTTAAAACTTATCATTAGACCATGTGTTCCAAATTTTAAGCATACTGATGAAATCTTTATCATAATATTTTAAATCAATCAAAATTTTCAGAACAATATGATTATGCATTTATCTTTTCAATAATGCTTAAAAACAACTGGGACAGAGTGTGTGAATGTGTCTCGCATACCCCCAAACTTAATTTACACATCTTCCCCAATGTGTGAATGACATGGAAAGATCTGACCTGGGAGATGGAGAACTAAATGGCTAGCATGGCTCGTAGCATACCCCCAAACTTGAACTGATGCACACACATTGTCCCTGAAAAAGAAAATCAAACATAATACCAAAAAACAAAAGATACTACTAATAAATAGTTTTAAAAATAAATACTAACATTAAATGTGAAAAATACTAGAAATAAAAGGATACGCTGTGGGGTGCCTCCCATGAGCGCTAACTTTTACGTCTTCAGCCAGACGGTGCACCTGTCTCACTGTTGGTCTCTAGGTGGTGTAGTCCATGAGGTGCCAGGAGCGGGAGGTAGTCAATCTAGAATGGCCTAGAGTATCACCTCTTGCCTTGCAAAACGTGCCTCCAAACCATCAATGCACTGATGCACAAGCAATGTAGCCTCTCTATCCTCTAGTCGAATGTTAGAGAGCTCACACCGAAAAAAGGACATCTCCTCAAGAATGTGCTGGTATTCAGTAGGTCCCATGTTCGGATGGTCCTCCTCCCAAGTATGGCTCACTGTGGGGTCCTCAATCTCTATGGAATCATCCTCCACCCTCTCAGCAGCAGGGGTATGCCCTTGGGGTCCTTTGGGTATGTGTGACTGGCTCAAGGTCCACTGGCTCTTCCTAAAGAATGGGTGGTCATTCACCGGTCCATCAATGGAGGAGCCCTTAATCCCATTCTTCTTGAATAAGTAGCTGAGGAGGAACGAGAATGGGAGCCCCCATACATTCGCCATGGTGACCTGGCATGCATGAACATGGTCCCAAAACTTATGTAACTGGCTCCAGATGATAGCCGGGATAGAGTACCAGTGGCCTCGGTGGAATGCATACAATGCCTATAAGAACTAGTGCCTCCTCTGAGTCTTGTGCCCCAATGGACACACATTCTGCTGAAGAATGGAATCCACGAGCCAGAGTCGTGGAGGCAACTTGGACCGACTCTCGCATTGTTGTGCCGATTGGTGTACTACCCAGCACACATGTCCTCAATGATGTAGGGTAGGGGAAAAGGCTCCGACTGCTCCTCTATCTAGGTGTCTTTAGGAGGGGACTAATCACAACTATGAAGAGCAGCAACTAAATCAACAGAAGTCACATCGATATACTTGCCTTGGACCGATGAGGACAAAACATCTAGCCTGCTTCAGTTGAAAGATGTGTTCTTGTAGAATTGGATAATGAACCGGGTGTAGGCAGTAGAGCATACCGGCTTAAACAACCTCTTCAATCCCCCGTGCTTAAACTCTTGGACCACTCATTGAGTGGCTTCCAAGTTCTTGAAGTCAGCATCTATGTTGAAAGTAGTTTCGAACAAGATCTCTCGTTGTTCGAAATTGGGCTAAGATGACTGGGCATGGCTGCTCGAGGCACGTGAGGTGGAGGTAACTTGTTTTGGCATCTTGGTCAAGTTTCTGCCGAGTTTTCACTTGATCTCAATGATGTGCGCTTGATCTTACTGTTGTCCTGCGCTTGATCACAGACTCCTTGCGCTCGATCGCACTGAGTCAGGCGATCTATCAAACAGGTTGTGGGTGATAATGGTTTTAAAGTTGTGCACAACACCCTACAAAGTCTCAACCTCCTGTAGAAAGACTATATACAACCCAAGAGCATAAGAGAGAATATATATATGAATTAAGTTATTTGAAAACAACAAATAACTCAAAGAAATTCGAAAAATGGGATGATATGAGAAATTTAGGGTAAAACGGGCATGAGTGATTACCTGGTGTGCATGTGGGTGTGAGAGGTGGTGAAGGGGTGTTCTGGACGGTGTTGTGGTGGTGATGTGGTGGTGGTGGGGTGGTGAGAGTTTGAGTGTCATGAGAGAGTGAGAGAGAGTGCGAGAGTTAAAGTGTGAGAGTGAAAATGTGAGGATGCAATAGAAACAAATGAATAAAAGCTAACACGTGACTCTCTGCCCCGTTTTCGCTCAAGTGCATTGTGAGGTGCACTCGATCGCACTCGTGTACTAGTGTGTGCGATGGCATGGTGCGCTCACGCACAATTGAGTACAAGGGTAGAGAGTGCTGACAACTAAATAAACTATAAAATTAAAAATAATGAAAACAATTAGCAAAAATAAAACTGTATCGTATTCAGTGGCCTTAGTACCACTGACCTCAATAGAGGCACTTGAGCTACACGTTTATCAAAGTCTGAACTACTCAAGCGCTCCCTACAGTAGTTTAGTGATAGTCTTTTGGCAAGGAGTACTTAATGTCCCCCTCATGTGGCTCAAGTGCTCTTGGTTCTGCTATATAGTTATCACACCTCAATTCGCCCAACTCATGCAAATGCAACTGCCTTTTATCACCCGATTTGGGATGCATTGGAGAGGCCTCAAGGAGGTGCATAACTTCATTGATGTCATCAGTAACATCTTCATATTCTGGCTCAATATCCAATCTTGTGACAATATAGGTGAGGGTGGCCTCCAATGGATCAAAGTGATGGACCTAAAAAACTTGCTTAACAACACCTTGTATCAAGCAGACATTAGAACATTCCATATCATCTTCGAGTGAATTTAATGCATCAAATATTTTGAATTCTATCTCCTCACCTTTTACCTTCATAGTGAGTACCCGTTTTCACACAAATATTTGTATCAGCAGTTATCATAAAAGGGTCCTCCTAAGATTACAGGCAGAGGTAATGGCATAGGAAATTATTCTATATCTAATACAATAAAATCAGTAGGTAAAATAAATTCACCTATCTTCACCAAGACATCCTCAAGAATACCTCTTGGTCATTTGATGCTTCTGTCTGCCAGTTGCAAGGTGATGGAAGTTGGTTGAAGCTCCCCCAAACCTAGTGTCTTGAATACAGTGTATGGCACAAATTTACACTCACCCCTAAATCCAGTAACACACGCTCAAATAACTGGTCACCTATCCTGTAAGGAATAGTAAAACTACCCGCATCTTTTAGTTTTGGTGGTAGTTTTCTTAACAACACAGCACTTACCTCTTCAGCCAAAACCACTGTCTCAGGTTCCTGCAATTTCCTCTTATGAGTGCAACAATCTTTCAAAAATTTAGTATATGTAGGTATTTGTTGAATTTAATCTAATAAAGGAATATTAATTGCTACTTTTCTCAAAGTTTCAAAGATATTAAGCATTTTATTGTCTTTCTTTAGCTTTACTAACCTTTGAGGGAAGGGTG
This sequence comes from Bretschneidera sinensis, assembly GCA_023935145.1. Taxonomy (NCBI): domain Eukaryota; kingdom Viridiplantae; phylum Streptophyta; class Magnoliopsida; order Brassicales; family Akaniaceae; genus Bretschneidera; species Bretschneidera sinensis. Next base: position 74,686,715 of record CM043701.1, on the reverse strand, counting down.
GTGCATTCACTTTCTCCATCTCACTTACCTTTGATGTGGACGCTTTATTTGGAGATGCTTGTGCAGGCTCATCAGTGCCTATGATCTTACCATTTTTGAGAGTTATCACGGCATTCAGTTGCTGATGTCCTCTTGGATTAGGTAGTGTTTGAGCTGGAAGCTCTCCTTGCTTTCAGTCACTCAGTTCCTTAGCCAATTGCCCTATTTTTACCTCTAGTCTTTGAATGGCTTGTTCATGTTTTGTAGTGGTTTGTCTTAGCTTAGTCTGAAATTTCCTTCCATCTACCATGAACTGATCTTGTGAGGTCATCAACTGTTGTTGCTGAGTTGCCAATTGGCTCACAAGACTTTCTAGGTCACTTTTCTTTGATTCGGGAACTGAGTGAGCTGCTGGTTGGGAGTTCCTGTGCAGATATGTACCTAAATTAATAAGCAAATATATGAACAGTTTTACTTGCAAGTGCACAAGGTCAATAGTAGCATAGAGTGCAAATGCGAGATCATATTCACAGGGATTGGTGAATTTCGTTTTAGAATCAGTTTCGCAATATAAAATGATAAAAATAAATATTGAGTTTGAGTTAATAATGATAAAGGAGTAGAGACTTGATATCCACCACTAATCATGCTACCACAACAAAATAATATGCCAATGCTTTACTCATGCTATGAATACCTAATGTTTATCAACCTAAGGGCATGGTGTATACTCCTTAAGCTATTGATTTCCCTAAGCAACGAGTTAGGCATGGTGTATACTCTAACTCTTTTCTCTCTTAAGGGATTCAACATGGTGTATACTGAGTTGTTTCTTAAGAGAGCATAAAATTTGCGGAAATCGACAACCACATGAGACCTAGGGCATGGTATATACTCCCGGTTTCCCATGTTGATTAACCCAAGAACCCGATATGGGTTTCTTTTGTTACTTTTGTTAAACCTAGGACTCGGTCATCCAAATTACTTCAACTAACTAATCCATACCACATGCATATGTTGATCGGGCAAACACATATGAGGAATTTAAATAAAAAAAAGTATTAATCAAGTTAAGAATCACAGCATAAATATCGCAAAGGCGCTAATACTGAATTATTGAGTAAACATAATTAGGGCTTCAATCAAGCCCTTACTGGAGTTTAGTTACACATAGTTGTGATGTTAAACAAAATAAAGGAAAGAATAAACCTAATAGAAGAGTCGTCAATTCGTCTCCCAAAGCTCCAAACTGAAAAAAAGATTCCCCTCTGTTTCTGTGTTTTACAGGCCTATTTATAAGGTTCTAAGGACACCTCAAAACCCTAATTTCCAAAACAAGACCCGAACTATTCTTTCCAAAACTGGCTCTGCCATTTCACTACATGTGTGCGCTTGATCGTATGAATATTTAAGCACTTATCACCAGTCATAACTAACTATTCTAAGTTAACTATGGAATTCGAATGGGATGGAAAAACCATTAAACTGGTAGGTGACTCATAAATGAATATTAATCCTAGTATTTTATATGCCTTTCAAGTATTTATTTATATGTGTAGCTTAGGAATTTGTCACTTTGAGTTATTTTTTGTTGTTTTATAGGTACACAAGCACTTGGAAAGGAGTTTCACTAAATTGCTAGAATTGCCCGTACAAATTAGTCATTTTTGTGGATTAAAATGTATTGATTCAGGAAGAACCAAGAGATGAGCCATATATTCCTAGAAAGATCCAGATGTCTATTTTCTGGATAATTTTACGGCTTGTAAATATGATTTTTGAAGAGAAAGTTATGGCAGTTTTAGTAGACAAAGGTCAGGCTGCGCGTGATTTCAGTGTGGCAAAAGTGATTTTTGTGGATTAAACTGTAATGATTCAGGAAGAACCAGGAGATGATCCATATGTTCTTGGAAATATCCAGATGTCTATTTTCTAGAGAATTTTATGGCTCATAAATATGAATTTTCTAGAGAAAGTTAAGGCAGTTCTAGTAGACAAACATCAGGCTGTGCGTGATTTCAGCGTGGTAGAAGTGAAGGAGCTACTAAATTCTGATTTTTTTTTAGATTTACACAGGCTGGATAGCAGCACAACCGGACTAGTTCTAGACAGCAAAAATCTGGCCTAGACAGTAGCAAACACACACCTTGAATAGCTGCAGAACCAGGCCTGGACAGCAGTAGAAGCACACGGCCTGAACAGAAACCCTAGGGCAACTTTTTTGTCTACAAAGCCGTCTCTATACAGCTATATATAGGAATTTGAGACTCAGAGAAGAGGGAGACGACGGAAGCTATTGGAGAGATATTATCAAGAGGAGTTTTTGGAGATAAAGGAGGAGACTGTTTCTTTCATCAAGATGGCTTATCAAGATATTGAAGACAATGATCAATCGCTTCAAGACTTTGAGGATTCATCTTGTAATTTGGGAAGAAATTCTATCTTTGCTCCTTTTGTCCTTCAATATACTTGTAACCCTAGTATTTGAATTTTCTGATTAGGATTTAAGCATGAGCAGTTGAACGCATTGTGGGGCGTTTGGCTTAGCTGCCTTGATTGTTTTGGATATTTTGGTGTATTTAGTTTTATGAAATTTCCAGATTATTTCTTATTCAATATCCTTTATACCTTTGATTATTGCTTGTGGATTGACCGTCTATTATTGATAGTCAAGGTTAATATTCGAGATTCGGTTTAGGAAAAATCATCTAGACCAAATTAAGCTTTCTTGAATGGGAATTTCAATCAGGATTCAAATCAAATTGTGATTTATGTGGTAGTGTTTTCCTTATACTTAATTTAACTAATTAATTGATGAACATGATCTATGGGATTTCATTAATTAGTTATAAATTGAGAATAAACACGATCAATGACATTCTCTAGTCTTGGTGAAATACTAATAATCTTGGATGTTGATTAATTGTTTATATTCACCAAATGTTCCAATTCATGATTGGATAGCAAGCTAAACTCCCAATGGTTCTCATTGATTATACTCATCTCTTCATAATTCGTTTTGTTTAATTTACTTAATTATTTTTATTTGAATTTTCTCTTCACCAATCTTTTAATTAGAGTGTTTAGGATTTAATTTCAGAGTTTGTTTTAGTAATTTTAGGAAAGTAATTTGGGATTTAAACCACTGCAATTCCTTGAGAGATCGACCTCGAGAGTAAACTCATCGCAATACTATTTGTGATTCGTGCACTTGCGAGCATTTAAAATTTGCACATCAAGTTTTTGTCACTGTTGTCGAGGAATTGGCGTTTAATTCTTTAGTTATTTTATTTGTTTTTGTTTTTATTTTTATTTTTATTTTATTTCTTTTATTTCGTCAAATTTTCTTTATTTGCTTCTTGATTTTCTTGATTTAAATTGGCATTAATTTGTTTCTTGATTTCCGCTCTCTTGATTCCTGGTAGCTTAATTTTTCTTTTGATTTCTTTAGGTACATGCACGGTAGAAGATCCCAAGGGAGAAATCTAGTGCTAGCAATAGACAACATCCATAGGCTAAGGGAGATGTTACAGCCTACAGAAAAAGAAGAGAATGTTGAGGGAATAGAAAAAGAGGAGCCTGAAAGAATGGAAGGAGCTGAAAGACAAATTATGATGGAGTATGCAAGGCCGATCATCGGCACTTCCACATCTTGCATCCTATTGGGGGATGCTGCATGGAATTATGAGATAAAAAATATCCACTTTAGCATGCTCCCTTCATTCTACGGAATTCTAAATGAAGACCCATTAACCTTCATAAGGGATTTCTATGCAACAGTAAATACTTTTCCTCTACAGGGGTTGAATGAGGATCGATTCAAGATGAGATGCTTCCACTACACATTAAAAGATAGAGCAAAAGCGTGGTTGATGACTCTTCTAGCCAGTTCTTTGACTACATGGGAAGCGGTCTACAATCGGCTCATGAACAAATTCTACTCCCATCAGAAGACCACTGAGTTGAGAATTAAGATTTCCACATTCTCACAGATAGAGGGAGAACCCTTCTATGAAGCATGGCACATGTTCAAGATGCTTCTAATCTAGTGTCCCCACCATCATTACCCATTGCAGCTACAAAATCCATTCTTCTATGATGGATTGACACAACAATGTCAATATACAGTTGATAAAGCTGTCAGTGGAGCCATGGAAGAAAAAACTGCTAAGGAGACATGCGAGCTATATGAGATGTTGGGTGCTAATTTCCAATAAGTGAGTGAAAGAGGAAGGAGAGTTGGGGTTAATGAATTAAGCTCCAACCATGATATGGCAATGCAACTTGCAGAGTTGACCAACTAAGTCAAACTTCTCACTACCACAAACATGCCCAACAAAGAGGTATGTAGAGTTTGTGGGGTTTTTGGTCACAGTGCTAACACTTGTTATTTATCTTATGAATCTTATGCAGGAAATGAACAAGAACAAGTTAATGTAATGGAGTCTTACTAACCTATGCCGAGGAATGATCTATATTCTAACACCTACAACCCTGGGTGGAAAAATCATCCCAATTTCTCCTGGAAGAATAACAACACTCCGGTATATGCTTAAAATTCAAGACCGGTTCAATATCAAAACCAAGTTGCACCACCCAATTAGCTTAGAAATCCAACTTTGGAGGAGAACTTGAGTGCTTTTATTCAAGTTAGCAAAGAGAACCATGAGAAACATAGTCAAAGGTTGGATTCCTTAGAGGCATCAATCTAGAGGGTGGAAGTACAAGTTCGACAACTTGCGGAACAATTGCAAGTACATCAAAAAAGGAAGTTGCCTAGCTAACCTGAGCAAGCAAAGGCTATCATAGTGCTGCGAAGTGGTAAAATTCTTAACAACAATTCTGATGATAAAATTTCTTATGACTTGCCACATGATGCAGGAAAATCAATTGAGAAGCAAAAGAAGCATGACGCTCATAAAGAAAATCCTACTGAAGATCCACAATCTTCTCAAACATCTGAGGAGAGCAAGGAGTAGGAGCCATCTTCCTGCCCGACACTACACAAGGCGACCAAGCCTTATAGGCCTCCTATTCCTTATCTAAGCCGTCTGAAGGATGTTAAACAGGATAAGCAATTTTCTGATATTTTTGACATGCTTTCTAAAGTGAATATTAATTTGCCTCTTTTGGATGTTATCAGGAATGTGCCATCATATGCGAAATTCTTTTAAGGAACTTAACACTAAAAAGAGGAAATATGAGAAGAACAAGAAAGTGATGGTGTCAAAAGTTGCTAGTGCGGTGCTTTAACAAAGTTTGCCACCTAAGCTGAAAGATCTCGGTAGTTTCAACATCAACATCACAATGAGAAATGAGAAGGTCGCCAAAGCAATGCTAGACTTAGGAGACGATGGCAGTCCTTGGAGAGATACTATCAAGAGGAGTTTTTGGAGATTGAAGGAGGAGACGGTTTCTTTCATCAGGACTGCTTATCAGGAGATTGAAGACGACTATCAATCGCTTCAAGACTTTGAGGATTCATCTTGTAATTTGGGAAGAAATTCTATCTTTGCTCTTTTTATCCTTCAATATGCTTGTAACCCTAGTATTTGAATTTTGTGATTAGGATTTAAACATTAGTAGCTGAATGCATTGTTGGGCGTTTGGCTTAGCTGCCTGATTGTTTTGGATATTTTGGTGGATTTAGTTTTATGAAATTTCCAGATTATTTCTTATTCAATATCCTTCATACCTTTGATTATTGCTTGTGGATTGGCCATCTATTATTGATAGTCAAGGTTAATATTCGAGATTAGGTTGAGGACAAATCATCTAGACCTCATTAAGCTTTCTTGAATAGGAATTTCAATCAGGATTCAAATCAAATTGTGATTTAAGTGGTTGTGTTTTCCTTATACTTAATTTAACTAATTAATTGATGAACACGATCCATGAGATTTAATTAATTAGTTATAAATTGAGAATAAACACGATCAATGGCATTCTCTAGTCTTTGCGAAATACCAATAATCTTGGATGTTGATTAATTGTTTATATTCACCAAATGTTCCAATTCATGATTGGATAGCAAGCTAAACTCCCAATTGTTCTCATTGATTATACTCATCTCTTCATAATTCGTTTTTTTTTTAATTTACTTAATTATTTTTATTTGAATTTTCTCTTCACCAATCTTTTAATTAGAGTGTTTAGGATTTAATTTCAGAGTTTGTTTTAGTAATTTTAAGAAAGTAATTTAAGATTTAAACCACTGCAATTCCTTGAGAGATCGACCTCCAGAGTAAACTCATCGCAATACTATTTGTGATTCGTGCACTTGCAAGCATTTAAAATTTGCACATCAAGTTTTTGTCACTGTTGTCGAGGAATTGGCGTTTAATTCTTTAGTTATTTTATTTGTTTTTGTTTTTATTTTTATTTTTATTTTATTTCTTTTATTTCGTCAAATTTTCTTTATTTGCTTCTTGATTTTCTTGATTTAAATTGGCATTAATTTGTTTCTTGATTTTCGCTCTCTTGATTCCTGGTAGCTTAATTTTTCTTTTGATTTCTTTAGGTACATGCACGGTAGAAGATTCCAAGGGAGAAATCTAGTACTAGCAATAGACAACATCCATAGGCTAAGGGAGATGTTACAGCCTACGGAAAAAGAAGAAAAGGTTAAGGGAATAGAAAAAGAGGAGCCTGAAAGAATGGAAGGAGTTGAAAGACAAATTATGATGGAGTATGCAAGGTTGATCATCGGCACTTCCACATCTTGCATCCAATTGGGGGAAGCTGCATGGAATTATGAGATAAAAAATATCAACTTTAGAATGGTCCCTTCATTCTACAGAATTCCAAATGAAGACCCATTAACCTACATAAGGGATTTCTATGCAACAGTGAAAACTTTTCCTCTATAGGGGTTGAATGAGGATCAACTCAGGATGAGATGCTTCCACTACACATTAAAAGATAGAGAAAAAGTTTGGTTGATGATTCTTCCACCCGATTCTTTGACTACATGGGAAGCGGTCTACAATTGGTTCATGAACAAATTCTACTCCCATCAGAAGACCACTGAGTTGAGAATTAAGATTGCCACGTTCTCACAAATCGAGGGAGAACCCTTCCATGAAGCATGGGACATGTTCAAGATGCTTCTAATCTAGTGTCCCCACCATCATTACCCATTGCAGCTACAAAATCCATTCTTCTATGATGGATTGACACAACAGTGTCAATATACTGTTGATAACGCTGTCGGCGGAGCCATGGGAGAAAAAACTGCTGAGGAGACATGCGAGCTATATGAGGTGTTGGGTGTTAATTCCCAACAAGTGAGTGTAAGAGGAAGGAGATTTGGGGTTAATGAATTAAGCTCCAACAACGATATGGCAATGCAACTTGCAGAGTTGACCAACCAAGTCAAACTTCTCACTACCATAAACACGCCCAACAAAGAGGTATGTAGAGTTTATAGGGTTTTGGTCATGGTACTAACACTTGTTATTTATCTTATGAATCTTATGCAGGAAATGAACAAGAGCAAGTTAATGTAATGGAGTCTTACTAACCTATGCCGAGTAATGATCCATATTCTAACACCTATAACCCTGGGTGGAAAAATCATCCCAATTTCTCCTAGAAGACTAACAACACTCCGGTATATGCTCAAAATTCAAGACCGGTTCAATATCAAAACCAAGTTGCACCACCCAATTAGCTTAGAAATCCAACTTTGGAGGAGAACTTGAGTGCTTTTATTCAAGTTAGCAAAGAGAACCATGAGAAACATAGCCAAAGGTTGGATTCCTTAGAGGCATTAATGAAGAGGGTGGAAGTACAAGTTGGGCAACTTGCGGAACAATTGCAAGTCCATCAAAAAGAGAAGTTATCTGGCTAACCTAAGCAAGCAAAAGCTATCACAATGCTGCGAAGTGGTAAAATTCTTAACAATAATTTAGATGATAAAATTTCTTATGACTTGCCACGTGATGCAGGAAAATCAATTGAGAAGCAAAAGAAGCATGACGCTCCTAAAGAAAATCCAGCTGAAGATGCACAATCTTCTCAAACATTTGATGTGAGCAAGGAGAATGAGCCATCTTCCTTCGTGGCACTACATAAGGCGACCAAGCCTTACAGGCCTCCTATTCCTAATCCAAGCTATCTGAAGGATGTTAAACAGGATAAGTAATTTTTTGATATTTTTGACATGCTTTCTAAAGTGAATATTAATTTGTCTCTTTTGGATGTTATCAGGAATGTGCCATCATATGCGAAATTCTTTAAGGAACTTAACCACAAAAAGAGGAAATATGAGAAGAACAAGAAAATGATGGTGTCAAAAGTTGCTAGTGTGGTACTCTAATAAAGCTTGCCACCTAAGCTGAAGGATCTCGGAAGTTTCATCATCAACATCACAATGGGAAATAAGAAGGTCGCCAAAGCAACGCTAGACTTAGGAGCAAGTATAAATCTCATGCCATATTCAATATACTTGTAACTAGGTTTGGGGGAGCTTAAGTCAACAACTATGTCCCTTCAACTCGCTAACAGGTCAGTTAGATATCCTAAGGGAATAGTTGAGGATATATTGGTGCAGGTAGACAAAGTGATTGTGCCTGTGGATTCTGTGGTATTGGAGATGAAAGGAACCCCATCTAAGGACAAAGAGCACATAATTCTTCTTGGTATACCATTTATGGTCACAACCAAGACTATTATTGATGTCCATAATGGGAGGTTAACGATGACAGTCTTGGGAGAGACTATACAATTTAAAGTGTTTGATTCTCTAACCACTCATTCTTCTATTTCTACTAACGATGAGTGTTCTTTTATTGATTATTCGAACTCACTTGTTTATGACACTTATTTTCAGACAAAAATATAGGATAAGCTTGAAATTGCTCTTACAACCAAGAGAGTAGAGGAAACACTAGAAGATGAGACTAACGGGTATCATGACAGTGCAATACCAGTATCACCCCAAGAAGAGTCTAGCAAACCTTTAGAATTGCCAAGTTCCCTACATAGGGAAGATACTAGTCCACCTAAGCTTTAACTTAAAGAGTCACCAAAGCACCTTAACTACATATTTTTGGGAGAGGGAGACACATATCTTGTGATTATTTTATCTACTTTGACCCAAACCCAAGATGAGAGAGCTGTGAAGAAGCTTAGAAGACTTAGGAGAGCCATAGGATGGAGTATAAGTGACATTAGTTGTATAGTCCTGCTACATGTATCCATAAAATCATTTTAGAGGATGGAGCCAAACCTATGAGAGAAGCTCAAAGGAGGCTAGACCCTAAACTACAAGAGGTAGTGAAGAAAGAAATTTTAAAACTCCTAGATGCATGAGTTATCTACCCTATTTCAAATAGTAAATGGGCTAGTCCAGTTCATGTTGTGCCTAAGAAGTCTGGGATTACAGTGGGGCAAAACAAGAAGAATGAGCTAGTGCCCACTAGAATGACTATAGGATGGAGAATGTGCATTGATTACAGGAAACTGAACTCAGCTACTAGAAAGGATCATTTTCCACTTCCTTTTATTGATCAGATGTTAGAAAGACTAGCAAGGTATGATTTTTATTATTTTCTTGACGGTCTTTTAGGCTATTATCAAGTGCCAATTACGCCAGAGGATCAAGAGAAGACAACATTCACATGCCCATTTGGGACATTTGCCTTTAGGAGGATGTCGTTTGGCCTATGCAATGCTCTAGCCACATTCCAAAGATGTATGATGTCAATCTTCTCGGATATGGTGGAGAAATTCATTGAGGTATTTATGAAAGATTTTTCAGTTTTTGGAACCTCATTTGATAACTGTTTTGCATAATTTGACTTTGGTACTTGAAAGATGCATTGAGTGTAATTTAACACTCGGTTGGGAGAAGAGTCATTTTATGGTACAACAGGGCATTGTATTAGGGCATGTCATTTCTAGTAAATGTATTAAAGTAGATAAGGCTAAAATTGACTTGATTGCTAAATTGCCACCCCCGACTTCGGTTAAGGGGATTAGGAGTTTCTTAGAACACGCAAGTTTCTATAGGAGATTTATCAAAGAGTTTTCTAAGATAAGTCGCCCATTATGTAATTTGTTGTCTAAAGATGTTCCTTTTACTTTTGATGATGATTGCCTTATCGTCTTTAATGCTTTGAAAGAAAAGTTGACGTTGGCACCTATTATCATGGCACATAACTAGTCAGTTCCTTTTGAGATTATGTGTGATGCATTTGATTATGCTGTAGCGGTTGTTTTGGGGCAACAAGTGGATAAGTGTTCATATGTGATCTACTATGCTAGTAGAACACTTAATGATGCCTAACTCAACTATTCCACCACGAAAAAAGAGTTTTTGGCTGCTGTGTTTGCATTAGACAAGTTCAGGCCTTACTTGGTAGGGTCTAAGGTCATTGTGCATTTGGATCATGCGGCATTGAGACACTTATTAACTAAGCTGAATGCTAAGCCAAGACTAATTCAGTGGGTCTTGCTTTTGCAAGAATTTGACCTAGAAATAAAGGATAAGAAGGGCTGTGAGAACATTGTTGCAGATCACCTTTCTAGGTTAATTTTGGACTTTGATTCACATAAGCAAAAAGAAGATAAGAAAATTGTTGACACTTTTCTCGATGAACAATTATTTGCTATAAGTCAAGAGCCATGGTATGCTGATATTATAAATTATCTTGCTTGTGATGTCTTGCGACCTAACCTCTCTTTTCATGAAAAGAAGAGATTCTTGTCTTTTTGTAGGAGTTACTTTTGGGATGAGCCTTATTTGTTCAAATTTGGTCAAGACCAAATCATTTAGAGATGTGTACCTGAGGCTCAGTATGAGAGCATTCTTTCTTTTTGCCATGAACTTTATTGTGGGGGTCACTTTGGAGGTAAGAAAACGACCCTCAAGGTATTGCAATCTGGATTTTATTGGCCAACTCTCTTTAAAGATGCTCATAAGTTTTGCATGTGTTATGATAAATGTTAGAGGACTGGGAGTATTGGAAAGAGAAATGAGATGCCTCTGACTAACAATGTTGTCATTGAATTATTTGATGTCTAGGGAATTGATTTCATGGGTCATTTTTCGCCTTCACCTGGATATGAATATATATTAGTTGCGGTTGATTATGTGTCCAAATGGGTTGAGGCTATACCAACCCAAACCAATGATGTTAATTGCGTTGTGAAATTTTTGAAGGATGTGATATTCAGCAGGTTTGGGACACCGAGGGCCATAACCAGTGATTGAGGAACCAGTTTTTATAATAAACTCTGTGACGGGTTGTTGAAGAATTATAGCATCACACATAAGGTGGGGACTTCATATCACCCACAAACTTTGGGTCAAGTTGAGGTAAGCAATCGACAAATCAAGGGCATTCTGGAAAAGATTGTGCGACCATCACGGAAGGACGGGGCAATGAAGCTTAATGACTCATTGTGGGCATACCGCACGGCGTATAAGACACCCATTGGGATGAGCCCCTATCGGTTGGTTTTTGGAAAGGTATGTCACTTACCGGTTGAGCTTGAGCATCGAGCATATTTCACAATCAAAGAGTTGAACATGGACATGGCAATGGTGGGAGAGAAGTGGTTACTACAACTCAATGAGTTAGAAGAGATTTGTGACGAAGCCTATGAGAATGCAAAGATCTACAAAGAACGTACTAAGTGTTACCATGACCAATGCCTTATCCATATGTCTCTTTGTCCTAGAATGAAAGTTCTTTTGTTTAACACTCATTTCAAATTATTTATAGGAAAATTGAAGTCAAGATGATGCAGACCGTTTTCGGTAGTCAACATTTTTTCTCATGGAGAGGTGGGGTTGCTGAACCCGAAGACTCAAGTGACATTCAAGGTCAACGGGAATCGTGTGAAGCCTTACTTAGAAGGAGTCTATGAGAACTGGGTTGTTGCGTGTATTGAGGTGCACGATCCTAAATAAGTTCAACCAACGTCTTGCTAAGACGTTAAAGAAAGCGCTTGGTGGGAGGCAACCCACCCATTTGATAGAGTATGTTTTCTGTTCTTTCATTTTCATTGTTTCATTCTAAATGTTTTTCTAAACGCGCGTTTGATTTCATACATTGAGGACAATGTTTAGTTTAGGTTTAGGGGTGCAATTATAACTTGTTACTTGTTGAGACAAAATTTTCATGCTACAATTTGTTTTATGGTTAGTAATCAAGTCTTTTATGCACGTTGAGTTTAGTTTCTTTAACATTGACACATTGTTATGAGGATTGATGCATATTCATATTCTATAGACCGTGCTCTTGATGTTGATACTGAGATGAACCTAGATCTAATGATTGAGAATCAAATAGTGGAGACTACCTAGTGAGTTATTTGAGCCATAAGTGTTCTATTCTGAGAGTTAGTTTCTTGGTACTCTTAAACACTCTTCATTATGACCTTAATTGTTAGATGATCTCTATAGGTTTTGCATTGAATGCTAGGATTATATAACTCACTTGAAGTATCATGTTGTGTGTTCTCATTATTTTAGTTGAATGACTTGAATAAGAAGTTTGAATATGTGCCTATCGTCATACGCCTTAGTTGCCACTGTCTCTCGAGAAAGATCCAAATTCCTGTTAAAAAAAAAAGAAAATATATATGTATGTGTGTGTGTATATATATATATATATATATATATATATATATATATATATGTATATATATGTATATATATGAGAAATGATGCGATGAAATTGACACTAGCAAGTGCACTAATCGTTCAAATAATAAAATGATGAGTAAATATCGTTCCCAACGATGACTGAGCAAATACTACAGAAATTATGATTCGACTCTTACTGTTATTTGAGCAAACGAATAATTGTTGGAGAAAAAGTTACTAACAATTAACTAAAAGGGAAAAACAGAACGCAATAGTAAATAACGGAAAATTTGCAATCTTTGGAATGAAGACTCTTATGAACTAACGTTCTAAGGACTCGACTTCACCTAAACCATAATTGACAAGAGCTTCGAATGGACAAGTTTTGTTTAATACGTTTTTCAAGATGGTAGATTCCCCAATAAATTGGTTATCCATATTCCAGGTCTAACCACAATCTTAAGAATCATTAACTTCTAATATCCGTATTCCATGTCTATTCTAGATTAATTCAAATTAAGAAGCATTAAGTGTTTTTGGATTCCTTTCAGTTAAATCTCCCTATTCGGTTACGATTTAAGCGGACCACATGAACTTCCTAGGATCCCTATTCGGTTACTCCTATTTCATTCATGGCATGCTTTACCCAGGCCTTTGCATAGATAACAATCCAATATCATATTTATTAGTTCAATTATTCATAAAAACATGGCTTCTCTATTCGACACATCACCATGCCCCAAGAAAGGATCAAAATAATAAAAAGCATTAAGAACAATAAAACACACTCTTTGAAAAACAAATTATATTCTACTTGTCCAAACAACAACTCAAGATAAAGGTCTAGGATCCATCTATCCTTAACACAAAAATATCTACTCCATAATCATGTTCAAACAACTCATGTTCATATTATAAAACATCAACATAGATAGAATAGAAAAATACAAAACCGGAGAAGAATGATTAAAAGCTTGATGTGTAGCCTCCCGGAGTGTCTCCAAGCCTCCTTTCGCGTCTCCTCTCCTCCAAATTCTTATTTGTTTCTTCTCTTTTCTGCATCCCATTCTTGTTCAGCTAGGGTTTTAATTTATAGATTCAAAATTCGCGGGCTGGTGCTGCAGCGCCAAGACACACAAAAAACCCTAATTTTGGCGCTGCAGCTCCAGCTTTTTGGCGCTGCAGCGCCAACTTTCTGTCCAATTCCTTCTTTGTGTCAGCTACCAGCACTGCAGCGCCAACATCCTGGCACTGCAGCCTTGAGTTTCTGTCCTCTCTGTGCATTTTGGTGTTGTGAGGTGCAGCGCAGGCTGATACTGAACCAGGAGGTCTGACCTCTGTCCTCTAAAATTGCCATAACTTTCTCTAGAAAAATGATTTTAACGAACCGTAAAATCCTCCAGAAAGTAGACTTCCAAATATTTCTGAGAATATGTGGCACACTTCTTGGTTCTTCCTACATCAATACAGTTTAATTTTTAAAGATGATTGATTTGTATGGCAACTCCAACAACTTAGTGAAAACTCCTTTCTTAGTTTCTCTTCATCTTGGCTCTTCCACGACCATTGTTTTGCTTGAGTGTTCAATGGAGCTTCTTTTTTAAAATGATGATAGCTCTTCCATCTCTTTTAGATCAAGATACCTAAAAAATGCACCGAAATAAGTTAATGCTCCAAAAATACCACTTTAGAGTTGTTAATGAATAAAAATGCAATTAAGACCTAAATCAACCCCAAAGTGCTAACAAATAAGTATGATTATAATGCATTTTATGGCTCTTATCACAACCCCCAACTAGCTTATTGCTAGTCTCTAGCAATTCAAGTGAAAACAAGAGATGAATTTATATGGTGGGAATCAAATTTTATGAAAAGCAATATTAGTGTTAACCAAGAGTAATTCATTTTTTGCCTCAAAAATTGCACATAATGTATGGCACATAGAATCTTTAAATTTCACCTAAGTCCAAAAATAATCCAAACATCAATCTTAAAATCGTTATTGACTCTTAACATCCATGTTACCACATTCCATTAATCCGAACACCCGGATGATTTTATGCACAACATTTATGAATACAAGTCTTGGCCTCTAAAAACATAACAAATTGTGTGACATCAATCACATAAACAAGCTCCATAGGCTTATTTTTCAAATCATTCTCCACTATTGTAGAAACATCACACTAAGTTGGATCAATCAGGTCTTTCATAGGCTTGTAATGTTAGATCAAGGTAAAGTTTAAGGAAAAAAGGGAAGGATTTGCAAGTAAAAGAACTTAATCTCTTAGCTTTAAACACAACCACTTTCAAACACTAGATAACTTTACTTCAATGCTCAACTCCTTCAACCATTTTTTATAAGAGCATATCTCTTGACAAGTCACCACTTTTTCTTTTATTTTTCTTCTTTCTTTGCCGTACTTCTCTTCTTTTTCTGTTTTTGGAAAATACTCATTCACCTCTTTTTTTTTATTTCTTTCTTTTCCACAACCCCCAACTTATCTTCTTTAATATACTTGGGTTATGGTTTTTTTTTTTTTTATATATATATTACCATCCTTACTCCTCTTAAGTGCTTCTCTTCAATGTGTACAACTAAGTTCTTTTAAAAGAAGGGTAAGGATAAAATATTTTTAGGCTCATAAGGGTAAGTAAATGAGTTTTCGAAAGAAACAAGGCTCAAATTCTTTTTCAATAAAAAGGGCTCAAAAAGGTGACTAGTGATATATATTGCAAGGGTAAGTTTGAAAGGCTCAAACGATTCAAAAATGGCGTATATCATATCCCAAGTAGTGTGCATTTTAGGAATTCATCTCAAATGATTATCAAATAAGTTCTAGAGCTTGTTGAGACCGTAAAAGTATTCACAAACAATTGCACATAAAACTTTTCTATATGTTTTAGACTAATCATACAATCTTACCACAAACTAGAGTCTCAAACCAAATGAAGATTGATCCTTAAATTAATTTCAAACCAAAACAAAATTTAACTCCTTTTAAATTCTGTATGTTATCTTAATTAAGCTTATATCATTGACAACAACAAAAAGCACTCAGATAACACAAATAGAAAAATAACTAGAAACACGAGCAATGCAAAACACTCAGATAAAGTTTCCACCCCCAAATTAATGATACATTGTCCGCAATGTATAGAATTTGAATTATCAAGTAAGAGAAGGGAACTCCCCTGATTAGTCGGAGGCCGAATCAATCGTCTTTGTCAATGTCCTCATCCTCATGATCACTGCTATGATCGGGATATGGTGGTAGTGGAGAGGGAGAGTAGCTGGAAATTAAATTTTAGAGTGCCCTAACTGTGGAAGGGCTGTGCATTTAAATGTCAGCTTGCGACCTGGCACTGCAGCTTCCACTTGCCAGCGTTGTAGCACTGGATTTCTGGGCAGATTTAACGTGCGTGAGTGCAGAAACAGCTTGTGTGCACAGGTCCTGGCGCTGCAGCGCCAACATTGTGAGGTTGCAGCGCTGGATTGCTGTCCTGAGTCCAAGTAGAGCTGAAAAATAAACCAAAAATACACACTGTAAGGCCATAAAAATTGAAATAACAAATAAATTAAGCAAAACAAAAAAAAAATTAAAACACACCAAATAATTTCAAAAAGCAAGAAAAAAATAAAAAGTAAGAACCGAAATTGTAGTTCTAATTTATAGTCTTTAGCTTGACTTTCTGTTTTATGGCTCTTGGAGAATGGTGGTGGACGATTGAAGGTCAAAAGTCCCCGTAATGTAGTGCTTCAATCTATGCCCATTAACCTTGAATGTCTCCTTATTTTTCTCGTGTCGAACCTCAACAGCACCAAAAGGTGAGATACTTATCATGGTATACGGTCCAGTCCACCGAGATTTCAGCTTTCCCATATATATGTGCCTTCTTAGGACTTCCTGCAACCGTTCTTCCATTTTACCTATCAACGAAGAAGATATTATCACAGGGAAAATATTTTTCTCTAAATAAGCACATTTTAAATGAGCAAGTAAAGTTTTCAATTTAGTTATTATTATTTGTTCTTCTAGCACTTCTTTTCCCATTTCAGACTCTAAGTTCCTTGCTTCTTCTTCGATGATGAGTTTTTTAGTGGTATTAGTTCCCGATTCCATGATGCATCCCTCCAAAGTATCTTCATTTAATGTTTTCTCCTAAAACTCCTCAATGAGGTTATCAACAATATCCACTTGAAAACAAGAAGAAGAAGAAAAGCCAGAAGAGTATTTCATAATTTTATACATATCAAAAACTACTTGCTCATCATTGACTCTTAAAGTCAATTTCCCTTATTGTACATCAATTAGGGCTCTCCGTGTAGCAAGGAATGGATATCCAAGTATAAGAGGTACCTCACGATCCTCTTCCATGTCGAGAACAATGAAGTCTACAGGGAATATAAATTTATCAACCTTTACCAGTACATCTTTTATAATTGCCCGTGGTCTCTTAATAGATCGATCAGCTAATTGCAATGACACTGTTGTTGTTTTGGTTTCTTCTAATCCAAGTTTCCTGAAAATTGAAAGAGGCATAAGATTGATGCTTGCACCAAGGTCACATAAAGCTTTATCAAAAAATGAATTTCCTAAAGTGCAAGGTATAGTAAAACTCCCTGGATCTTTTAATTTCGGAGGTAGCTTGTTTTGCAGTATAGCGCTGCACTCTTTAGTTAACATTCCCGTTTCGTGTTCCTAGAGCTTCCGTTTATTAGACAAAATTTCCTTTAAAAATTTAGTGTAACTAGGCATCTGTGCTAATGCCTCTGCAAATGGAATGTTAATATGCAATTTCTTGAAAATCTCTAAAAATTTTGAAAATTGCTTATCTAATTTTTCTTTCATAAATTTCTGAGGATAGGGAAGAGGTGGCATATATTTAGTTTCAGGGTTAGAATTGATCAAACCTATACCAGTACATATCTTTGCTGAAACTCGTTTCTCCTCTTGCTTAGTCTTTTCTTTCTCCCCTTCTTGATGAGTGATTTCTTTAGGTTGTGGCTTTTCCAATTGTGTGCTGCTCCTTAGTGTTATAGCTATGACATCCTCCTTAGGATTCTTTTCTGTGTTGCTCGGGAGGGAACCTTGTGCACGTCCAGAAATTATGTTTGCTAGTTGACTGATTTGAACTTCCAGATTTTTTATGGATGCTTCTTGATTTTGGAATCTTGTTTCTGCTGTACTTAAAAATTTGGCCATCATGTCCTCCAAGTTGGACTTTTTTTCTTGAGAAGTGTATTCAGGATGAGGTTGCTTTGCATTGCTTTGATTCCACGAGAAGTTTGGATGATTCCTCCATCCCGGATTATATGTGTTGCTGTATGGATTGTTCTGCCTGTGAAAATTTGAAACAAAATTAGCTTGTTCAGCAAATGAATTACATGCAAACTGATTACCTTGACAGCTACTGCTGTGATGGCCACTACCACCACACAATTCACATATTAATGTGAGTGGGGATTAAATCCATCAATCTTCTTGTTGAAAGTCTCCAGTTGTGCTGCTAGAGTTGTAATAGCATCTACATTGTGCAATCCTAAGGCTCTGTTGATAGGTAACCTTTCAATTGGCCATTGATAAGAGTTAGTAGCCATTTCTTCTAGTAATTCAATGGCTTCTTCTGAAGTTTTTCTCATGATAGTGCCACCTGCAGCTGCATCAATCATGTTTCGGGTTGTATTAGTTAAACCGTTATAAAAAGTTTGTACCTGCATCCAAGTGGGCAACTCGTGATGAAGACATCTTCTCAACAGGTCTTTAAAGCGCTCCCATGCCTCATAGAGTGACTCTCGATCAACCTGCAAAAACATAGTAATTTCATTACATAACTTTGCAGTTTTTGCAGGGGGGAAGTACTTCCCTAAAAACTTATGTGCCAATTCTGCCCATGTTGTTATGGATCCGGCAGGTAAAGAAGTCAACCAGCTTTTTGCTTTATCCCTCAATGAAAATGGGAAAAGCCTTAAACAAATTGCATCCTCCGATACTCTGTTATGCTTAAATGTGTAGCAAATTTCCAGGAAATTCGCCAAGTGAACATTCGGATCTCCTTGCGATAAGCCCCCAAATTGTACTGAATGCTGAATCATCTGGATGATTGTGGGCTTAATTTCAAAATTGTTCGCTTGTATAGGTGGTCGCCGAATGCTGGATTCAACACCATCCATCTTTGGCATGGCATAATCCCACAGTGCACGTTGCATCTCTGCATTGTTTCCTTCTGCTATTGTATTAATTTTTACTGGTGCTGCTCTTCTCAAAGAGTGAAACGTGCGCTCAATCTCTGGATTAGGTTCTGCAAGTATTCTCCCACTAGTACGTGTCATGCACTAGAATCGAAAGCCCTGCAAAATAGACTTAAAAACCAAATTAAAAAAAAAACTCTCAAATTAACAAGTTGAATCACAATAAAAGTAATAGTTTGGCGTCAAAAACTTGGTGCGATGAAATTGACACTAGCAAGTGCACTAATCGTTCAAGTAATAAAATGATGAGTAAATATCATTCTCAACAAGGACTGAGCAAATACTACAGAAATTATGATTCGACTCTTACTGTTATTTGAGCAAACGAATAATTGTCGGAGAAAAAGTTACTAACAATTAACTAAAAGGGAAAAACAGAACGCAATAGTAAATAACAGAAAATTAGCAACCTTTGGAATGAAGACTCTTATGAACTAACATGCTAAGGACTCGACTTCACCTAAACCATAATTGACAAGACCTTCGAATGGACAAGTTTTGTTTAATACGTTTTTCAAGATGGTAGATTTCCCAATAAATTGGTTATCCATATTCCAGGTCTAACCACAATCTTAAGAATAATTAACTTCGAATATCCGTATTCCAGGTCTATTCTAGATTAATTCAAATTAAGAAGAATTAAGCGTTTTTGGATTCCTTTCAGTTAAATCTCCATATTCGGTTACGATTTAAGCGGACCACATGAACTTCCTAGGATCCCTATTCGGTTACTCCTATTTCATTCATGGCATGTTTTACCCTGGCCTTTGCATAGATAACAATCCAATATCATATTTATTCATTCAATCATTCATAAAAACATGGATTCTCTATTCGACACATCACCATGCCCCAAGAAGGGATCAAAATAATAAAAAGCATTAAGAACAATAAAACACACTCTTTGAAAAACAAATTATATTCTACTTGTCCAAACAACAACTCAAGATAAAGGTCTAGGATCCATCTATCCTTAACACAAAAATATCTACTCCATAATCATGTTCAAATAACCCATGTTCATATTATAAAACATCAACATAGACAGAATAGAAAAATACAAAACCGGAGAAGAATGATTAAAAGCTTGATGTGTAGCCTCCCGGAGTGTCTCCAAGCCTCCTTTCGCATCTCCTCTCCTCCAAATTCTGATTTGTTTCTTCTCTTTTTTGCATCCTATTCTTGTTCAGCTAGGGTTTTAATTTATAGATTCAAAATTCACGGGCTGGCGCTGCAAGGCCAACATCCCAGCGCTGCAGCGCCAAGACACACAAAAAACCCTAATTCTAGCACTGCAGCTCCAGCTTTTTGGCGCTGCAGTGCCAACTTTTCCTCTAGAAAGTAAACTTTTAGATCTTTCAACCATATCTGGCACACTTCTTGGTTCTTCCTACATTAATACAGTTTAATTTGTAAAGATGATTGATTTGTATGGCAACTCCAGCAACTTAGTGAAAACTCTTTTCTTAGTTTCTCTTCATCTTGGCTCTTCCACGACCATTATTTTGCTTGAGTGTTCAATGGAGCTTCGTGTTTAAAATGATGATAGCTCTTCCATCTTTTTTAGATCAAGATACCTGAAAAATGCACCGAAATAAGTTAATGCTCCAATAATACCACTTTAGAGTTGTTAATGAATAAAAATGCAATTAAGACCTAAATCAACCCTAAAGTGCTAACAAATAAGTACGATTATAATGCATTTTATGGCTCTTATCAAGAAACATGTCAAAAAGAGATTTGGCTAGACAAGAAAGAGGACTTGAGATACTTCAAAGGTATTGAAGCCGTTCTTATAAGGAGTTGAAAATAAAGAGCTTTGGTGTAAATCAGGCTCGGCCAACCACACCAATCTATGCATAGGTTCAAACTCAATATGTTTTGCTTGAGGTGTTTGACTAGGATATGATATAGGTGATGTGATAGCTTTGCAATCTTAACATTTGATTCCTTTAATGAGATCTATTTTGCAAACATATAAGCGTTCTTTGATGATATCCGTATTCATATGTGAATTTATATTTGAAATTTCTTGTTTACATAACTTCTATTCGCATATGCTTGATAAGTGTTTGAAACCTAGGTTCGTTGTGCTTAATGAGTGAATCCTGTGAGGCCTAGAGTTGAAGCGAATTTGGATTCTTAACATTAGGTTTGGGGGTAATTGACATGAGGTGTTTTGAGCATTGGAATATGGATGTGCGATGTGTACTTGATTTGAGCAATGAATTGTGAAGCGTTGAGGCTGTAAACATAATTGTGCATAAGATATCTAGATATGAGTCATAATAAGAATTAAGGCATGATGGTTTTGTTGATTTAAGTTTTTAGGTTTGTTTTGTTTATGTTTTCTTTTAGTTTTGCTTGAGGACTAGCAAAATCTAGGTTTGGGGGTATTTGATGAATGAATATTTGTCTTATTATTTTGTATATTTTGCAAGTATTTATTTATATGGTTAACTTACGAATTTGTTACTTTGAGTTATTTTTCGTTGTTTTACATGTTCATAAACACTTGGAAAGGAGTTTTACTAAATTGCTAGAATTTCCCATACAGATTAGTCAATTTTATGGATTAAACTGTATTGATTTAGGAAGAAATAGGAGATGAGCCTATATGCTTGGAAAGATCCGGATGTTTATGTTCTGGGGAATTTTATGGCTCGTAAATACAATTTTTCTAGAGAAAGTTATGGCGGTGTTGGTAAACAAAGGTCAGGCTGTGCGTGATTTCAGCGTGGCAAAAATGATTTTTGCAGATTAAACTATATTGATTCAAGAAGATCCAAGAGATGAGCCATATATGCTTGGAAAGATCCGGATATCTATTTTATGAAGAATTTTACAGCTCATAAATATGATTTTTTTAGAGAAGTTATGGCAGTTTTAGTAGACAAAGATTAGGCTGTGCGTGATTTTAACGTGGCAGAAGTGAAGGAGCTATTAAATTCTAATTCTTTTGAGATTTGCACGGGCTGGAAAACAGCACAACCAGACCAGTCTGGATAGCAAAAACCTATCCTGGAAAACAACAAACACACGGCCTGGACAGCAGCAGAACCGGGCTTGGACAGCAGCAAAAGCACACGACCTGAACAGAAACCCTAGGGCAACTTTTCTGTCTACAAAGCCGTCTCCATATAGCTATATATAGAAATTTGAGACTCAGAGAAGAGGGAGATGGCGGCAGTTCTTGGAGAGATATTATCAAGAAGAGCTTTGGGAGATTGAAGGAGGAGACGGTTTCTTTCATCAAGACGGCTTATTAAGAGATTGAAAACGACGATCAATCGCTTCAAGGTTAATATTCGAGATTAGTTAAGGACAAATCATCTAGACCAAATTAAGCTTTCTTAAATAAGAATTTAAATCAGGATTCAAATCAAATTGTGATTTAGGTGGCTACGTTTTCCTTATACTTAATTTAACTAATTAATTTATGAACACGATTCATGGGATTTAATTAATTAGTTATAAATTTAGAATAAAAATGATCAATGGCATTCTCTAGTCTTAGTAGAAATACCAATAATCTTGGATGTTGATTAATTCTTTATATTCACCAAATGTTCCAATTCATGATTGGATAGCAAGCTAAACTCTCAATTGTTCTCATTGATTATACTCATCTCTTCATAATTCATTTTGTTTAATATACTTAATTGTTTTTATTTTAATTTTCTCTTCACCAATCTTTTAATTAGAGTGTTTAGGATTTAATTTTAGAGTTTGTTTTAGTAATTTTAAGAAAGTAATTTAGGATTTAAATCACTGCAATTCCTTGAGAGATCAACCTTGAGAGTAAACTCATCGCAATACTATTTGTGATTCGTGCACTTGCGAGCATTTAAAATTTATACATCAATGAAAGTGCACCAAGAGCATCTTTGGTCAAACCCACTAGATTGAAAAAAATGATGAAAGATGGTAGTGCATCATCTTGTTTCATGTTATTGTCTCTAGAAATTTCAAACAGTGCGGCTTCAACCATCATCCCTATTCCTTCATTACTGGATGCTGTCAAACAACTAAACCCAACCATTGTTCAAGCTCTCCTTACTTATAGCAAGGTTTTCAATGAAGTTCACTCTCTTCCCTCTCATAGGAGTACTAACCACAAGATACTTTTACAAAATAATACTCAACCTAGAAATGTTAAACCTTACTGATAACTCTGAATAAATCATGTTATTATACTACTTTTAGGCACGTTTTTGGTGTTGATCTTAAGCATTAGAATTATGTTGCATATGTTTTTAGCAATTTGAGTTTAGTTTTTCTTATTCTACTAATAAGTTGTTTTAGTTGATTTATCAATGCTAAGTCATGGAAATTTATTGTGTAGACACTTGCTACAGCGCTAGAGAGCACTGGAAGGCCAAAATGCAAAAGAGGACCGAAAGCTGAAGCTGCAGCGTTGGTAGCTGACAAAAAGAGAGGATTTGGGCATAAAGTTGGCGCTACAGCGCTGGGATGTTGAAGCTACAGCGCCAGACTAGGGTTAGAAATATGTCTTGAAGTTGCAGCGCCAGGATGTTGGCGCTGCAGCGCCAGCCCGCGGATTCTGAATAAATTGAAACCCTAGCTGAACAAGAAGGGTCTCTCGAATGGAGCGCGACAGTAGAAAAAGAAAACAGAATTTGGAGAAGAGGAGAAGCCAAAGAAGAGTTGGAGACACTCCGGGAGGCTACGAATCAAGCTTTTAAATCATTCTTCTCTAGTTTTGTATCATTCTTATCTATCTATGTTGATGTTTTATAATATGAACATGGTTTGTTTGAATATTATTATGGAGTAGATATTTTTGTGTTAAGGATAGATGGATCCTAAACCTTTATCTTGAGTGTTGGTTGGACAAGTGGAATTTAATGTGTTTTTCAAAGAGTGCGTTTTATTGCTCTTAATGCTTTTTATTATTTTGATTCCTTCTTTAGGCATGGTGATGTGTCGAATAGAGAAGCCATGCTTTTATGAATGGTTGAACTAATAAACATGATATTGGATTGTTATCTATGCAAAGGCCAGGGTAAAACATGCCATGAATGGAATAGGAGTAACCGAATAGGGATTCTAGGAAGTTCATGTGTTCCGCTTAAATCGTAACTGAATAGGGAGATTTAACTGAAAGGAATCCAAAAACACTTAATGCTTCTTAATTTGAATTAATCTAGAATAGACCTGGAATATGGATATTTGAAGTTAATGATTCTTAAGATTGTGGTTAGACCTTGAATATGGATAACCAATTTATTAGGCATTCTACCATCTTGAAAAACATATTAAACGAAACTTGTCCATTCGAAACTCTTGTCAATTAGGGTTAAGTCGAGTCCTTAGCACGTTAGTTCATAAGAGTCTTCATTCCAAAGTTTGCAAATCATCTGTTATTTACTATTGCATTTTGTTTCCCCTTTTTTTAATTGTTAGAAAACTTTTCTCCTACAATTATTCGTTTGCTCAAATAACAGTAAGAGTTGAGTCATAATTTCTATAGTATTTGTTCAATCCTCGTTTGGAACGATATTTACTCATCATTTTATTACTTGAACGATTAGTGCACTTGCTAGTGTCAATTTCATCGCATCACTTACAGTTATGCACACTTCTAAAAGAATGAGATTGAAAAGTAAATCAAAGATATGCTTGCTAGTGGAATGATTAAACCAAGTATAAGCCCCTTCAGTTCTCTTGTACTCTTGGTACAAAAGAAATATGGAACTTGGAGGCTATGCATTGATTATAAAGCTTTAAACTCTATGACTATTAGGGATAGATTCCTTATACCTACTATGGATGAAATCTTATATGAATTTCATGGAGCAAAGGTCTTTATTTAGATTGATCTAAGGGCAACCTACCATCAAATAAGAATGCATGACAAAGATATTGAGAAAACAGCCTTAAGGACTCACCAAGGATGCTGTCTAAAAGAATGAGATTGAAAAGTAAATCAAAGATATGCTTGCTAGTGGAATGATTAAACCAAGTATAAGCCCCTTCAGTTCTCTTGTACTCTTGGTACAAAAGAAATATGGAACTTGGAGGCTATGCATTGATTATAAAGCTTTAAACTCTATGACTATTAGGGATAGATTCCTTATACCTACTGTGGATGAAATCTTATATGAATTTCATGGAGCAAAGGTCTTTATTTAGATTGATCTAAGGGCAACCTACCATCAAATAAGAATGCATGACAAAGATATTGAGAAAACAGCCTTAAGGACTCACCAAGGATGCTGTGAATTTTTGGTGATGCCCTTTGGCCTCTCAGATGCTCCTTTAACCTTTTAAGCCACCATGAACCAAATCTTCTCCTCTTTCCTTAGAAAGTTTGTCATCATTTTTTTATGACATTCTTATCTATAGAAAATCCATGGAACAGCATGCTAGTCACCTAGCTCAAGTGCTATGTCACCTTCTACCTCATGAGTTGTATGCTAAGCTATCTAAATGTTCCTTTGTAAATAGTTCCATTGATTATCTGGTGCATTTAATCACTGCTCAGTGTGTTAAACCTAATGGCACTAAGATGCAGACTATGCCTGATGGGCCAACCCCTACAAATCTAAAGCAACTTAGAGGGTTTTTAGGCTCACAAGGTATTACAGGAAATTTGTTAAAGTTTATGAAGCTAGTGCAGTCCTATTAATAAATCTACTCAAAAAGGATGCTTATCGATGGACTGTTGCAGCTGAACAAGCTTTTAATGCTCTCAAATCTGCAATGACTCAAACATTTGTCCTTCAATCACCTAACTTCACTAAGGCCTTTGTGGTGGAAATTGATCCTCTAAGTTTGGCAATTGGAGTTGTCTTGATGCAAGATGGTCACCCACTAGTGTACTACAGTAGAAAGCTAACTGCTAGGATGCAGTCAGCTTTCACTTACACTAGAGAGTTATTTGCAATTACTTCTGCGGTTAGTAAATGGAGGCAATACCTGTTGGGGTCCCAGTTCTTCATCTATACTGATAAGATGAGTCTTAAAAACCTTATGGAGTAGGTGATTCAAACACCTGAACAGAAACATTATATGAAGAAGTTGTTACGTTATAAATATGTGATTTACTACAAGCTTGGGAAGGAAAACAATGTAGCTGATGCTTTGTCCAGAATACCCACTATAAAAGACAATACTTTCATGGCCTTCACTATGCCATCATTTGATTTCCTCTCCACACTCAAGATTAAATTGATTGATTCATGATCAACTTCCTCAACAACTCATTTCTCATCTCACTACATAGCCTGCTTCATTCCTTCAATAATCTTATAGAAATTTTCTACACTATTACAAGGGTAAAATCTTTCTTTGCTCTAATTCTTAATTGAAACAGCAACTACTTGAAGAGTATCATGCATCTCCTATAGGAGGTTATGATTGAACGATTCAAGACCTGTCAATCATATGAATTATAAACAGAAAGAAAAGAAGACAAGATTTACCCAAGTTCACCCAAGAATAGGGCTACGTCCTACCAGAAGTTTCTTATTATCAACCTCACAAATTTCTTTGTTTCAATGCATGGTCAATACATAAAGAGTATTTATATGCAACTTAAGGCATTCTAATTAGGGTCTAATTAGGTTTCTGTTCTGTTGCAAACTACGACTCTTCATGGGCCCAAGCTCAAACCATTAAGCAAAAAATCAGGCCCAACTCATGTACATGACCCAAAAGTTACGGGGCCACTGCCCCCTCACCGGGGAGCGTGTTGTGCAGATATATACCTAAATTAATAAACAAATATTTGAAAAGTTTTACTTGCAAGTGCACAAGGTCAACAGTAGCATAGTGTGCAAATGCGAGATCATCTCCATAGGGATTGGTAAATTTTGCTTTAGAATTAGTTTCGCAATAATAAAATAAGAGAAATAAATATTGAGTTTGAATTAATAATGATAAAGATGTAGGGACTTGATATCCACCACTAATCATGCTACCACAATAAAACAATATGCCAATGCTTTACTCATGTCATGAATACCTAATGTTTGTAAACCTAAGGGCATGGTCCGCTCCTTAAGCTATTGATTTCCCTAAGGAACAAGTTACGCATGGTGTATACTCTAACTCTTTTCTTTCTTAAGGGATTTAACATGGTGTATACTGAGTTGTCCCTTACGAGAGCATAAGATCTGTGGAAATCGACAACAACATGAGACCTAGGCATGGTGTATACTCCTAATTTCCTATGTTGATTAACCCAAGAACCCGGTGTGGATTTCTTTTGTTACTATTGTTAAACCCAAGACTCGGTCATCCAAATTGATTCAACTAACTAATCCATACCACATGCATAAGATGATCAGACAAACACATATGAGGAATTTAAATAAAAACAGACATTAATCAAGTTAAGCATCACAACATAAATATCGCAAAGGCGCTAATACTCAATTATTGAATAAACATGATTAGGGCTTCAATAAAGCCCTTACTAAGAAGTTAGTTACACATAGTTGTGATGCTAAACATCTTCATAAATAAAATAAAGGAAAGAAGAAACCCAAGAGAATAGTCGTCAATTCATCTCCCAAAGCCTCAAACTGAAAAGAATATTAAAAACCTTGTTTCTGTGTTTTACAGGCCTATTTATAAGGTTATAAGCTTCAATTCGTTTGCAATATAGAGTGTGCAAGTGCGAGGTCGAATCCACAGGGAATTGCATCGTGAAAATATATTTTTATCTAAACTAAACCTATTTTAACCTAGTTCCAAATTATGAATTGTATCTTGCAAAAAATATAAACTTAAACTAAATTGATTTGAAACAAATAATAAAGATACTAAGGTTTCTGAATCCACCCCACCAAAGTGAAGCATATATTTTCATGTTCTGTATAAAAGTAATCTATCAAATAATTCCATGAATCCACCATTATACAAATCACAACGAATACCCTAATTTAACCAAGTTAACCAATGTATCCCTTTAGAATCACAATGGATATCCAATTTACTTTGGATGATCCGTCGTTGCAGATAAAACACAAGGAATATCCAATTTGAACAATTTAAACACAATCAATCATAAGAATTTACTCAAACAATTGAAACAAAACATTAATACTAAAAATATCAGAATTTTACGAACATATCTGAAAATATTATGCCAAACAATGGCGAGGCTTCATCTTCAATCTTAGATGAAGGTTTTTAGCCGCTCATGATTATGAAACTAAATTTCACAATTAAAGTGTTAAACATAAAACTTTAAACTCAACAGAAATAAATTAAAACTAACTATAAATGGATAAAGAAATTCCACTCATAGCTGTTGTGCGACGCTTTCCCCCTTTTGTAGCAAAGCCTTGGAGATCCCCTAGATTCCTCGTAGAAGTCCTCCGGATTGCACACCTTTTTGATGAAGTGAAGTGGGGTTTTTATAGGGGAACTCCATGAGTGTAATGTATTTCCAATCTGATGTGGGATGTGTGATATAGAATATGTTTCCAACCAATGTGAGATGTGGGATTTAAGCTTTCAAATGACCTTCAAAACTTCTGCCCACGCTCAAGCACAGCCTGACCTTTGTCTACTAAAACTGTCATAACTTTCTCTAAAAAAAATCATACTTACGAGCCATAAAATTCCCCAGAAAATAGACATCCATATCTTTCCAAGCATATATGGCTCATCTCCTAGTTCTTCCAGAATCATTACAGTTTAATTTGCAAAAATCACTTCTGCCACGCTGAAATCACGCACATCCTGACCTTTGTCTACTAAAACTACCATAACTTTCTCTAGAAAAATCATATTTATGAGCCATACAATTCTCCAAAAAATGGACATCCGGATCTTTCCAAGCATATATGGCTCATATCCTGGTTCTTCCTGAATCAATACAGTTTAATCCGTAAAAATGACTGATCTGTTCGAGCAATTCTAGCAATTTAGTGAAACTCCTTTCTAAGTGCTTGTAAACCTGTAAAACAACGAAAAAAAAAACAACTCAAAGTAACAAATTCCTAAGCTAACAAATATAAATTAAGGGGCCAAAATATGCAATATTTGGCACTCATCAAATACCCCCTAACTTACATTTTGCTAGTCCCTTAGCAAAACAAAATAATAAAAAAAACTAATAGAAACAAAGAACACAAAGACAAATCCATCATTCATGATGTCCAAAAATTTAAGTAGCACAAAAAACCATGATATTCATTCATGAGCAAGCTCAAAATATAAATCCTTCTTCGTAGTGAATAGGAATTTTAAAATCTAATTACTTACAAAAGGCAGGCTAAGACATCACAAGTCTGACTTAGTGTAAAGTGAATTAGCATATAAAGATGAGGCTTCCAAATAACTTCAATGTATAATCTCTTCATGTCTCAAGATTCAAAGAATTTCTCATCATAATGAACAACAATGGCATAGATTTATTTTCTTCTCTCTTTTATTATAAGGCTTAACTATGTTTAGTTCCCTTAAGCTTTCTAATTAACCCATGTAGCGAGTGTTGAGTCAATGACTCCCAAACCATATGGTTTTAGGGTATTAGGTGTAAAGACACCCCTAAGGACTTACTAACTCGAGTAAAAAAGGCTACAAAACTAAACTGGCCTTAATGCTACCAAGCAAAATTCCCAACTTTTGACGTGAACACTCACTGCTTACTGAGGCAAGAGGTTAAGTTACTCAGCGAAAAATATCTCAATGATCATTACGAATAAAATTCCCACCTTTTGACGTGAACACTCATTACTTACTGAGGCAAGAGGTCCAGTTACTTAGTGGAAAATTTATTAATGATCATCATGAGCATTTTTCTCTTTTTGTGCAATTTTTTTTTTAATTTTTATTTACACTTTTCTATGCAAAAGTGTTTATCCAACAAGTCATCCAGTTTCAGTTAAGTCATGGAAACATACACATTAAAATCACATGTCATACCTCACGCTATTTTTTGCTAATGTGCTCGTGTCAGATTAGATCAAACATGTGAATTCTCAAATGCCTAAAGTAGGTAACAAAATTTTAAAACTCTATCATCAAATCATGTGTTCAAGATTTTAAGCTCACCAATGACATCACATCACAGTATTCATTTAGATCAAACAAAATTTCAAAACATTCATGAACATGCATTTATCTTTTCAATAATATATAAAAAAGACTGGGACAAAGTGTGTGTGAATGTGTCTTCCATACCCCCAAAATTAAATTACACGTTGTCCCCAATGTGTGAATAATATGGAAAGAGCTGACCTGGGAGATGGAGAACTAGATGGACTGGCATGGCTCATAGCATACCCCCAAACTGGAACTGAAGTATACGTTGTCCTTGAAAAAATAAAGACTGGAAAACAAAAAAAACACTAGAAATAAACAGTAACAAAAAATATGTAAAATAATAAACAAACAAAAAGGATATACTATGGGGTACCTCCCATGAGTGCTAAGTTTAACATCTTCAGCTAGACTCAGCAATAGTAATCGTGCCCAACTAAGCGCTCCACCATCTGATCAATAAATGGGAGTGGAAAATGATCATTCCTTATGGTAGAATTCAACTTAAAGTAGTCTAGACACACTCTCCATCCTAACTGAACATGAGTTGGCACCAACTCATTGTCCTTATTCTTCACTACCGTCAATCCAGCCCATTTGGGTAGGACATAAATCGGGCTCACCCACTTGCTATCAGAGATTGGATAAATGATCCCTACATCTAACAACTTTATCACTTCAGTCCTCACAACCTCTTACATAGCTGGGTTGAGCCTTCTCTGTAGCTCCCTCGATGGCTTGGCATTCTCCTCCAAATGTATCTTGTGCATCACCACCGAGGTGCTTATCCCTTTGATATCCTCAATAGTCCAGCCAATAGCTTTTTTGTGCTTTCTTAAAACGTCCAATAATTTCTCCTCTTGAGCATCAACCAAATCTGAAGCTATAATCACAAGCAAAGAATCTGCTGGACCTAGGAACTTATACTTAAGATTGTCTGGTAAAGGCTTAAGTTCCTTATGGGGGGGCTCAGGTGTTGCGATCTCCACCATCTCACTGCTCTCCAGTGGAACAGACTCCAAAATGGCATTCCCTTGCTCAAGTAACTTATCCAAAATGTCGCACTCCTTACTTCACTAATGGATTGGCCGGTCATCTTCATGAAATCCTTGAGGGTGTCCTCCAATGACTGTGAAACCGACGCTGGCACTTGAGTGGGAGCTTGGTAAGCGGGTGATGGTGCTGGATGGGCTAAACGACCATGATTTGGAACTAGTGGAGGAAATCCGAGAGGGTATTGATTGTGAGCATGATTAGGGGCTCCTCCCTGATTCATCGGTTGGTTCTGCTTCCATAAAAAATTAGGGTGGTTTCGCTACCCTGGATTGTAAAACTTGGAGTAAGATCCATTTGATTACTTCCAATAGTCATTGAAAGCGTTCACTTGTTCCATGGGATACTCGGTAAAAGCCGACATAGATGGACAATTCTATGCTAAATGCATAGGACTAGCACAAATGGAACAGCTATCAACATTGAATGTATTGGCTGCATTGATTGACTGGCCAGTCATCTTCATGAAATCCTTGAGGGTTTCCTCCAATGACTGTGGCTTTAGATCAAAATGGGTAGCATTGGTTGGTGGTAACACTATACAAGAAGGGGAGTTAGTCACAACGGGTGCGAACAAATCCCTATGGGATGTAATGAAGTCCACGTTCCAAGCTCTAGGTTGCTCTACATTCTCCGGCTGATTTGCATTCCTTAAATTGTCCCCCATCTCAATCGTCTCGCTCTCAACAAGTGCTCTCTTATTTCTCCGAAGAGTTCTTTCTGTTTTGGGATCCAAAGGTATCAACTCTAAGTTCAGGGATCTCTGACCAAGCATACACCACACAAAAAAGCAATAAAATAAACTAACTAGCAGAAACAAAAGAATAAAATAAAATTTAGATAACAAATAACAATAAGATAAAATAAAATAAATGCAAAAACAGAAAACACAATACTCACAAAATGGGCCAACAAAAATTGGCAATTTTTTTTATATATTTATTTATTCTTTATGGGTACTTGCAAATAGAAACAAATAAACTATAATAAAATTGCAAAAAGAAAAGTGAAAAAAAATGCTAACTAAACTAGTAGAAAAATAAAATCAATTCAGACAAAAATTTAATTTTCACAAACAAAACAACTCCCCGACAACGGCACCAAAAACTTGTTGTGAGTTTTAAATTACTAGCAAGCGCACAAGCCGTTTACAATATAGTGTGTGCAAGTGCGAGGTCGAATCCATACGGAATTACGTCGTTGTTGGAAATCATCTTGACAAGATGCCCAGGTGGTGATCTTCCAAACACCCAAGTCTAGAATGACTTGTAAAGATTAGAATTCGAAAATAGGAACAGAAATCAAAGAAAGAAAGAAGATAAGCGATTTGTTATCGAGGTTCGACAATGTGCCTATGTCCCCGTGAGTACTCTCTACACTAAATCAATGGTTCTTTACAATTACAGCAACCCTCTCCAAGAAACCTCAAGTTCTTGAAGAAACCAAGAAGAGAAGGAAGAAGATGATAAGAACTATTACAATGCTCTCTATCTATACTACTCTCTCTTCTTTACAACCAGCCTCTCTACAATGAGTCTCTCTTGTGTTTTGTGTCTTTGCACTCTCACATAATTCTCTCTTGTATTGTGTCTTGTCACTCTTTACAATTGATCTCAAATTATGTCACAATGTTATGTTGAGAATAAAGCTAGGTGACCCTTTATATAGTGCACCAACTTCTTGTCCAATCTTAAGTGTCAATCTCCACCCTTAGATCTTAATGACCACTCAACCATGGCCCTTGATCAATCCTAAGTGATGTTATATGTTTTAGACATGTCTCCATGTACTTAACAAAGGCTTAATCAAATGGACTATGTGTGCCTTCAAGGTGTGGCCTGAAACAGGGCAAGGTGCGGCATGAAACAGGGCACACTTACTGCCACTCTGTGCACCGCGGCCTAGCCTTCCTCCAGCATTCCT
Source organism: Bretschneidera sinensis (assembly GCA_023935145.1). NCBI lineage: Eukaryota > Viridiplantae > Streptophyta > Magnoliopsida > Brassicales > Akaniaceae > Bretschneidera > Bretschneidera sinensis. Next base: position 74,653,887 of record CM043701.1, on the reverse strand, counting down.
CCATGTTGTGTGCTATGGCCTGGACAAAGCTGGGCCATGGCCTGACTTGATGCACATACTTTCTAGCTTGTGTGCTTAGGCGCACACACTAGTGTGCCTACCTTTGCCTTGCTCCAAGGTGTCGCGCACACTTGTGTGCACTTCTTTAACATGCTGAAATTTATTCTTCCAACCTTGGTTTAGACATTAACCTTGTTTAAGCCATGTTTAAATCTTAGACAAATATCACAATCTCTACCTTTATCTAAGTGTTTAAACCTGAACTAGTGTGCAGAGAACTTCAGGATCCAAACTCATCTTGAGTCATCAATCAACTGACTCCAATCCTAGGTAGTCCAAGGCACTGATTGAACTTACTTAGAGGTAGAACTTTAGTACCTAAATCTATAGGGTTTTCTTCTGTGGCTACCTTGTCCACATGGATGCATCCTATCGTAACATTTTCCCGAATGAAATAGTACCGAACATCCATATGCTTTGTCCTCTCATGGAACACCAGATTCTTACACAAGTGCAATGCACTTTGACTATCTGAAAACACCACAACCTGCTCCTCTAGTACCTTTAACTCTTCCAACAACCCTTTACACCACATAACTTCCTTAATAGCTTCTGTTGCCGCTATATATTCAGCCTCGGTTGTTAAGAGTGCTACCACCGGCTGCAACTGAGCCTTCCAACTTACACAACATCCATTTAAGTTGAAGAAGTAGGAGGTAATCGATCTCCTTTTATCCCGGTCTACTCCATAGTCTGAATCGGTAAAACTCTCAAGACAGATGGACTTACCCCTCTTCTCATAAACTAGCCCTACTTCTGGGCTTCTCTTCAAGTACCTCAGCAACCACTTTATCCTAAGCCAATGCTCCTTTTCGGGATTACTCATAAACCTACTAAGGACACTCATTGCATGAGCAATGTCAGGTCTAGTGCTTACCATGGTGAACATATCAGGACTAACCGCACTAGAGTAAGGGACGTTTTCCATTTCTTTCTTCTCCGCCTCCGATCTCGGACATTGATCGCTGGAGAACTTGAAATGACCAGTAAGGGGAACCTTCATTAGTTTGCTATCTTCCATAGAGAACTTAGATATCATCTTTTCTATGTAGGAAGTTTGAGAGATCTTCAATCTGTTTCTCTCCCTTTCTCGGATGATACACATCCCAAGGATCTTCTGTGCATGGCCAAGATCCTTCATCTCAAACTCCTCACTGAGTTGAGCCTTCAATTTCCTTATCCTCTCCATGCTGCTCCCAACCATCAACATATCATCAATATAGATGAGGATGATCACCACTTCCTCAACCTTCTGGCCCTTGTAGTACAAGCACTAATCATAGTAGCTTCTCATGAAAACCAAGCTGATTACAAAGGAATCAAACCTCTTATTCCATTGTCAAGGTGATTGCTTCAGGCCATAGAGAAATTTCTTCAATTTGCTCACCAACTCTCCCTGCCTTCCTTCCTCATAGCCTTCGGGTTGCCTCAGGAAAATGGTCTTGTCAAGCTCTCTATGTAAAAATGTTGTCTTCATATCCATTTGCTCGATTTTCCAATCAAATTGGACCACCAATGCTAACACTATCCGTATCGTCTTATACTTCACAACGGGTGAGAAGATTTCGGTGAAATCTATGCCTTCTTTTTTTGTGAACCCCTTTGCCACCAGCCTGGCTTTACACTGGACTTCATCCCCTAGAGTATTCCCTTCTTTGATCTTGTAGATCCATCTACAATCCACAACTCTCTGTTTTTCTGGTTTGGGAACCAACTCCCAAGAGTTGTTCTTCATCAAAGAATCCATTTCTTCCTCCATAGCCAGCTACCACTTTGATGAATCCTTGCACTCCATGGAATCCGTGTAAGTTTTTGGTTCAACCTCTCCTTTTATCCAAGGAGCTGCTACATTAGCATCCGCAAACCCATATCTCAAAGGTGGTCTAACAATCCTCCTTTCCCGGTCCCTTGTGAGCTGGTAGTCATTTTGACTTGCTACATCGACCTCTTCTAGTTCAGCTTCCTCTTAAGTTCCCTGAGCATGGCCTTCATTAATGGGCTCTACCTGGTCCGAACCCTCTTGCCTCCCTTGCTCTACCTGAACCAAATTCTCCTTGATGCGATGCTCCACAAATTCCGGACTGGTATGCTCAATAGCCCCTGTAGGGTTAGTTTTCTCCAAGTAGGGAAATAATAATTCATTAAAAATAACATCCCTACTTATTATGAGTTTCATGCCTTTCTTTTCTAAGGACCACAATCTATATCCCTTAACCCCATCACCATACCCTAAAAATACACATTTTCTAGACCTTGGGCTAAGTTTATCATCCTTTTGATGTGCATATGCAGCACACCCAAAAGTCCTAAGGTTTCTTAATTCAGGGGGTTTCCCACTCCACATCTCCATGGGAGTCTTGAGCTCTAAAGCTGTAGAGGGTGATCTATTTACCAAGTATGCAGCTGTAGCCACAGCTTCTCTCCAAAAGTATTTTGGTAAACCAGATCCTATTAACATGCACCTAACCTTTTCCATAAGGGTTCTATTCATCCTCTCAGCAACTCTATTTTACGGAGGTGTTTTTACAACCGTTCTATGTCTTAGAATGACATTTAATTCATAGAATTTATCAAAATCTTTATTACAAAATTCTAAGCCATTATCGGTTCGTAAAGCCTTAACTACCCTACCCGTTTGAGTCTCAAGCAACTTCTTCCACACAACAAATTTATTCAAGGCATCTGATTTATTTCTAAGTAAATAAACCCACACTCTTCTTGAATAGTCATCAATTAAAGACAGAAAGTAAAAGTTACCTCCCTGTGTTGGTGTTCTTGCTGGTCATCAAAGGTCCAAAAGAATGTTGCAAGAATGCCCTTAGACTTGTGCACTCCGGTGTTAAAGCTGACCCGGTGTTGCTTCCTAAGAATGCAACACTCACAGAAATCCAATTTCTCTACTTTGTCTCCTCTAAGTAGATCATCCTTGCTAAGAACTTGTAGGCCTTTTTTGCTCATATGTCCCAAGCGAGTGTGCCAAAGGGTTGTCCTATCCATCTCAGCCATCAAGCTTGCTGCTTGATTATTGATTTCTGTCTCTCTGATCCTCTCATTGAGTCCATCGTTTCTTGCTGCTTTGATCACTACCAAAGATCCCTTGGCCACCTTGATCTTTCTTCCCTCTACTTTGCATGAATACCCCAAAGAATCCAGCTACCTCAATGAGATCAAATTCCTCTTCAAATCTGGAAGATACCTTACATTTTGCAATAGCTTTGTGACTCCATCAAACATCCTCAATTAGATGTCTCCAATCCCTCTCACTTGGCAAGATTTGTCATTCCCCAAGAAGACCCTTCCATCATTGATCTCCTTAAAATTCTTAAACCATTCCTTATGAGGGCACATGTGATAAGTGCACCTGAAATCCAGAATCCACTTCTTGCTGTCTTGCCTCCTGCTCACATTTGAGCACACAACAAGAACATCATCTTGTTGTTCTCCTTTGGAACCAAAGCCTCTCCATTGTTGGTATGGCTTCTTCTTTCATCCCACATCTTCTTCTTGTAATCTTTCTTGAAATGGCCCTCTTTGTTGCAGTAAAAACACCTATTTCCGAATCTTGATTTGGAATGTACTCTCCCATGGCTTTGCTCTCTACCTCTTTATTTCTCCTGGTAGTTGCCATGGTTGCTACTGCCATTCCAAGTTGTTGGCCTTCCTCTTATGAACAGTCCATCTTCATTTGATGTCTCCTTCATCTTGGCTTTGAAGTCATGTGCCCTTATGGCATTGATCACAATCTCTTTGGTTAAAGTATCCCTTCCATACTCAATAGCATTAATCAAATTATCAAAGCAATCAGGAAGAGAATTTAACAAAATGACAGCCAATTGTTCATCTGGAAAAGTAATGCTACAGCTATTCAAATCTTGAACTAGCTTATTAAAGACATCAAGATTATCTTGCAACTCCTTACTAGGATCCATTTTAAAAGCAAAGATTCTTTTAAGAAGATAAATTTTGTAAGGGAGAGTTTTGGTAAGAAACAACTCATCTATTTTCTTCCATATGACAGCAAGATCTTCCGAGTCTCTGCACTCCCTTGTGACGCTATCCGACATGTGCAAGAAAATGGAGTTGTAAGCCATCTTCTTCATCTCAGTCTGCTAGTCTTCCGTGACACTTGCTGGAAAAACATCATCTTCTCCAATAGCCAAGTCCACTTTCTGTTGCATTAGAACCTCCTTGATCTTCCGCTTCCACAAGGAAAAATCTCCCTTTCCATCAAACTTCTCAACCACGAAATTTGAAGCCATCTTTGCGGACAAGATCCCAGATTTATGCAATACCTACAAATGCTTTCTTTAACCTAAAAAACACGATCGAAGATGGATCTTAACACCGTTCTTGAATCACCCTCAAGAACACGATATGATCTTGATCTTTACTCCGTTCTTGAATCACCTAAGAAGTTAATTTTTGATTCTTGGAGTCTTGACCCTGTCACCTTCTTGTTCTTACTCCGATACCCGGCTATGCAAGCTCTAATACCACTATTGGAAATCACCTTGACAAGATGCCCAGGTGGTGATCTTCCAAACACCCAAGTCTAGAATGACTTGTAAAGATTAGGAATCGAAAACAGGAACAAAAATCAAAAAAAGAAAGAAGATAAGTGATTTGTTATCGAGGTTCGGCAATGTGGCTACGTCCCCGTGAGTTCCTCTGAACTCTCTGCACTAAATCAGTGGTTCTTTACAATTACAGCAACCCTCTCTAAGAAACCTCAAGTTCTTGAAAAAACCAAGAAAAGAAGGAAGGAGATGATAAGAGCTATTACAATGCTCTCTATCAATACTACTCTCTCTTCTTTACAACCAGTCTCTCTACAATGAGTCCCTCTTGTGTTTTATGTCTGATAACTCTAAATAAATCATGTTATTATGCTACTTTTAGGCACGTTTTTTGTGTTAATCTTAAGCATTAGAATTATGTTGCATGTGTTTTTAGCAATTTGAGTTTAGTCTATCTTATTCTACTAATAAGTTGTTTTAGTTGAATAATCAATGCTAAGTCATGGAAATCTGCTGTGCAGACACTTGCTGGAGCACTGGAGAGCACTAGAACTCCAAAATGCATAAAGGAGATAGAAACTCAAGGCTGCATCGCTGGGATGTTGGCGCTGCAGCGCTGGTAGCTGACAAAAAGAGAGGATTTGGGCAGAAAGTTGGCGCTCCAGCGCTGGGATGTTGAAGCTGCAGCGCCAGACTAGGGTTAAAAATATGTTTTGAAGCTGCAGCGCCGGGATGTTGGTGCTGCAGCACCAGCCCGTGGATTCTAAAAGTTATAAATTGAAACCCTAGCTGAACAAGAAGAGGAGGGCGGTTGTAAAAGAAGAAAACAAAATTTAGAGAAGAGGAGACACAAAAGGAGAGTTGGAGACACTCTGGGAGGCTACGCATCAAGCTTTTAAATCATTGTTCTCCGGTTTTGTATTATTCTTATCTAGCTATGTTGATGTTTTATAATATGAACATGGTTTGTTTGAATATTATCATAGAGTAGATATTTTTGTGTTAAGGATAGATAGATCCTAAACCTATGTTTTGAGTGCTATGTGGACAAGTTTGAATTTACTTTGTTTTTCAAAGAGTATGTTTTATTGTTCTTAATGCTGTTTATTATTTTGATTCCTTCTTGAGGCATAATGATGTGCCAAATAGAGAAGCTATGCTTTTATGAATGGTTGAATAAATAAATATGATGTTGGATTGTTATCTATGCAAAGCCAGGGTAAAACATGCCATGAATGAAATAGGAGTAACCGAATAGGGATTCTAGGAAGTTCGTGTGGTCCGTTTAAACCATAACTAAATAGGGAGATTGTAATATCCGTATTCATGAATTAAGGGTAAAGAAGTAATTTGATAAATATGTCATGAATTTTAATTAATATATTTATGTGAAGGATTAATATTGAATCAAATAAAAAAAAATGTGAACAGTAAATTATGAATAGTAAATCATGAATAGTAAAAAGGGTGAATAGTAAAAAAAAATCTCGGACGTGAAAGTCCCAGACCAAAGACAAGAATAAATAAAATAAAAGAAAAAGGAAAAAGTAAAGGAAAAGGAAAAGAAAGAAAGAAAATATAAAAAAAATGGTGCTTCCACCATTACTTAGTGGAGGTTTTTTTTAAAAAAAAAATAAATAAATAAAAAGAGACAAAACAAAATGATGAGAGAGTTAGGTAGGGGGTGGGCACTAAAGACTAATAAAAAGAAAAAAAATAATATATATTAAAATATTATTTTAAAAGAAAAGTTAAAAAAAAAAATTCAAAGTTAAAATTGGCAGCCTTGCTGCCAAGTATTTGTTAGGTGGGAGAGAGTTCAAAAACGTGGAGAATTTTTTTTTAAAAGGCTTGCAATTTTAGTGGAGGGGGCGGCTGAAGCAACTTTGCAAACATGGAGAATTTTTTTAAAAAGGCTTGCAATTTTGATGGAAGGGGAGGCTGAAGCACTTCGCCTATATATATATATATATATATAATATATAAGTTGTATACTGAACGATTTCAATCGTTCAGTTTCTTTCTTTCAAATTCTTGTATTTCTCACAATATTTGGAGACCCAAAGAAAAGTCAAAAGAGGAAAATTTTGAAAGAGTTTTCTGCAGAATTTTATAGAAGATCATGAGAAGCTATCAGTATTATGAGGTAATAGTTTAATATTTATTTTTGAATTTTTAGCATATACGAAATTCTCGGAGTTCAAAGTGAGAATTTTCTTAGGGAATGGTTTTCGATGAATTTAAGAAATAATTAGAAATTTAATACAAATATTATGTCAGGTGTTGACTATCCTACAACGGGAGAAATTTCTGAGAAAAACCAGGAAAAGCAAGAAGGTGACCCACGAGTAGCTTTAAATGCTACAGGGTGAGTTGGATTTACTTTAAGTAGTCTAAATGAAAAATCAATTATTTGGTGATAATATTAATTTTAATTATTTAAGTATGCTTGGGTGATAGATGAAAAATTGATTATGGGTATGATAGAAAATTTAGACATGTAGAAATATTTTTCGGTGAGAGATGATATTTTTAGAAATCATAAGTTTATTTGAGAATAAAAGCAATAAATAAATTATTGATGAGATATATTGATGTTTTAATACGAGTTATGACGAGATGAATTTTAGTAGATCTTGACAAATTTTGGTGGATGATTTGAGGTGAATTTTAGTAGATCTTGACAAATTTTGGTGGATGATTTGAGATGAAATTTAGTGGATCTTGACAGACTTTAATTGATTATTTGATGTGATTTGGGAAGAGAAGAATTTAGTAGAATTTTTATATAATCTGATAAAAATCAGGATGATTGGATGTAAGAAATTTTTAAAGAAACTTTGTTATATAAAATTTGTGGATAATCAGGATAGCCAAATTAAGTAGTTTGAATCTTTATATTGTTTTTATATTACTGTTTATATTACTGTTTCATATCATTGTTCATGCGCATATGCATTTAATAATATAACCGAAAGAACCGGGAAGGCAGCCGGTCTAATGAAATAACCGTGACAGCCGGTATATGCTGGGATGAAAAGTGAAAACCGTGACAGCCGGTATATGCTGGAATTAACCGGGAAGGCAGCCGGTCTAATGAGAATAAAAGAACCGGGAGGGCAGCCGGTCTAAGATAATAACAACCTGTCGACAGGTGGGAAGACGTTCCCATCATAATCATTCATGCATCTGCATCTGTTTTAATTATTGTTGCATTTTTTTGAGATGTGGTATATTAATTGTGAATTAAATTATAGATGGCTGAGTCTCATAAAAAGAGACAGCTATAATGATGAGATTTTTGAGATGATGAGATGTTGTATATTAATTGTGAATTAAATTATAGATGGTTGGATCTCATAAAAAGAGACAGCTATAATGATGAGATTTTTGAGATGCTGAGATGTGATATTTTTTGTGAATTTAATTATAGAATGTTGAGTTTCATAGAAAGAGACAGTAGGGTGATAAGACTTATCTAAATGATGGATTTTTTATATGAATCTCATTACGAGGTAATTAGGAGAGAGTTGATAGTCTTAAGGTGAACTAATGATTGAAAAGAAGAGATTGAAAATAGAAAGTTGTCATCAGGTTATGCGAATAATAAATTTTAATATTAAAGGATTATTGATGGAGTTTGGAATACTTTCAGTAAATTTAATTCACTGAGCTTGTGAAGCTCACTCCTCACTGTACAATGATTTTCAGGTAGCAGGCTTGGCAAATAGTTTGATGAGTTGAGGTTCAGAAGAAATCATTTTCTGTAAGCCGCGTACGTGTCATCATCCTCAGACTAATGAGAAAATAAAAATGAAAAATTTATTTGTAAATCCTCATGCATTTTACGGTTTGATGTAAAGTTCTATTGGTAATATTTATTTTTATTGTTGCATATATGTGTTGTGCTGGGATTCTCAAAATGTGATGACATTGTTTCGGGGTGGCCAACCCGGGATGGGTCGTTACAATTTTGGTATCAGAGCATTAGGTTTTATGATTCTGTAGACTGCATAAAAAGGTAAGAAAGTAGAAGATTAAAGTAAATTATAATGAACGGTCTGAGGATGATACGTGGACGCGCTAGAGCTAGATTTAAAATTATTGATTTGAAAGGGCGTGGTAGGCCCACAATATTTTTGATAAGTCTCTGTGGTTCCTAGAATAGAAAGTGTTGATAATATGATTGATATTAGTAATATAATTGAGGTATGAGAGAATCTGAAGTTGAAAGAGATGAGCTAAGATAAGCTCTTACTCATGCTTTTGAGAAAATGAATGTATCAGATAATCGAGTGGATAACTTATAGCATAGACTTGATAAGCAGACTAGAGCAGTGCCTGACGTTGTTAATTCAGTAATGGTAGACACTTAAAAAGGGGAAAAGTGGATTTATGCATAAAATGCATAGAGATATAAGTAAGCTAAATGCTTTGTTGTTTAAAGGATCTATGAATCCTTTTACACCTGAGTTTTGGGAGAAACATGTAAGAGACATTATTTGGTATTTGACCAGTAAGTGATAGACAGACGATTGTTTTTACTTCGTTTAAGTTAGAAGGAGAAATTTTAGAATGATGGAAGGATATTCTTTCCAAGTAAGCACAAATTTGATAGACCCGTGAATGATGGAAGGATATTCTTTCCAAGTAAGTACAAATTTGATAGACCCGTAACCTGAAATAGGTTTAAAGAAGTTTTTTTTTTCTTAATAGATATTTTTTTTCCTTATATCTCTAGAGCTCAACCAGATAGAGATATTATTTATTTGGGGTAAATGTGTTAACTGTGGCTCGTTATGATAGCAGATTTATGGTTTTGTCAATGGTTGTAAAAAAAAATATATATATATATAAAAAAATAAAAAATTTGGTAAACCAAGAGGAGAAGAACTGTAAGAGGTTCAAAGATGAACTATATTTTAAGGTTTGATCGAAACTATCTTACATGAGGCATATGAATTATGTCAGATTGGTGGGTATATTATTTCAGATCTAGAGAGATGTGATGGAATTTAAGGGAAAGAGAAAGAGTCGTTAAAGAGGCTTAGACAGGAAAGTTATGGAGGTAGTGGTAATATGATTGTGTAGAGTAGGAGACCACCCAAAGGAAGAGTTCCTTGTCCCAGGAAACTGAAGAAACAGAGTCAGAGGAACTCATGACCTATTACTTCTGTAGCTCAGAATACTATTGGTGAGACCCTTAGATTTGGGAGACAGATTATAAGAACTGGAAGTCATGGTAGAGAAAGTAAGTATGCCACCAAGTGGAAGTGACAATCTGATGTATGATTGGGATATAAAAGTTTATTATAATCAGAAAAGATATTTATCCCAGAATTTTCAAATTTTGAAATACTTTATGTGTGGAGAAGGTGGACATGTCAATGTTGGTTGACTTTGAAGCAACCCATTCTTTTGCATCCAGTATTCATATAAAATCTATTGAAGAATTTATTAGTCCCTGGATTGCAAAATATCCTTGTTAAAGTTCTCACTTGAGATAGAGTGATAATCATGAATATTCATGAGGGATTGTGTGATTCGTACCAGTGACAAAAAAAAATCTAAAGTTGATTTATTATCTTTGAATATAATTTATTTAGGGAAATAATTGGTTATCGATGTTTTATGTTTGGATTGATTATTCCAGAAAGAAGGTTCAAGATATAGTCGTGAGATACTTTTAACTATCTTATTTTTGTTCTGGCCAATAGGAGATGATTGAAGAAGGGTTTTAAGGAGTATTGGACATATATCATGAATTATAAAAAGGAGATAGTGATGAAAGAATATTCTAAATTAATTTTTGATGAGTTGTTTAGGTTGCCTCCAAGTAGGGAGATTAAAGTCTCTATTGATGTGATACCAGGATTATCACATATATTTAATAGCACCCTACAGAATGACGTCAGCTGAATTAAGAAAGTTGAACGTACCGTTTTAAGAATTTGTGGATAAACAATTTATCTGACCTAATGTATTTGGGGAGTCAGGTGTTATTAGTGAAGAAGGAAGATGGAACGATAAGGATGTGTATAGACTACAGATAGTTGAATAAGAATAAATACATTTTACCCAAGATGAATTGTTTGAGCAGTTGTAAGAAGTGAGAGTGTTTTCTAAGATAAATCTGAGATCAAATTATCACCAATTGAAGATAGAGAAGGGAAGCATGCCTAAGATTGTTTTTATGACATGTTATGGTTATAAGTTTCTTGTGATGATATTTGGATTAACTAATGTTCCAGAAACATTTATGGACTTGATGAATAAATATTTAAACTGTTTCTTGATAATCTTATGGTTGTGTTTAGTAATGACATTCTGATATATTCTGAGAAGGAAAAACAACATATGGACCATTAAACAGTGTGCCAGAGATTCTAAGGAGAGAGAAATTATAGGCAAAGTTTCTAAGTGTGAATGTTGGTTGAAGGAAATAACTTTCTTTGAACATATAATATTCGGAAACGGCATAACAGTTGATCCACAAAAGGTAGAGATAATGTTAAGTTGAGAGAAACTAACTAAAATAACTGATATTAGAATCTTCTTGGGATTAGCTGATTGTTGTAGAAGATTCTTTCAGAATTTGTCTATTATTGAATTGCTGTTGAATAAATTGACCAGTAAAGATGTGAGATTTGTATGGTGAAGGAAGTGTGAGAAAAATGTTCAATTACTAAAGGAGAAATTGACTACAGCTCCGGTATTGGTGTTTCCTTCTATTGATGAAGGATTTGTGGTGTATAATGATAAGTCATATCAATGATTAGGATAAGTGTAACATAGAAAATTTATGGGCTATACTTCTAGGAAATTGAGGATTTATGATAAGAAATTTCCTTACTCATGACTTAGAGTTGGCTGCTATAGTGTTTACTTTAAATATTGGAGATATCGTCTTTATGGAGCCACTTATGAGATAGTAAAGTTGGACATACTTACCTAACCAGAGGGAGTTGAATTGGAGGCAGAGATGGTAGATGAAGTTGATTAGTAACGATGATTGCACAGTTCACTATCATCTAGAGCATACGAAGATGATAATTGGTACATTTAGTAGAAAGTCTACAAGAAAGTTAACTGTTATTGGGAGTCCTTATATGAAATTAATGATAAATTTAAGAGAAATAAGAATGAAGTTGAATACCAGTGATAAAGGATCATGGTTAATAAATATGGTTGTACAGTCATCCATAATGAAATGTTTTAGAGATGTAAGGTAGAGATAAAGAGACAGAAAAAGATTAAGCATTGAGTGCTTACCAGAAAGCATTTTGAGTTCAAATATGAAATGAAGGTAGTTTGATGTTGGTACATGGATGGTGTCCCCAATCAAGTAACAAAAAGAAATATAGAGGATTGAGACAGAAATTCTGATGGTCAAGATTGAAGAAGGATGTAGTTGAGATTGTGATATTGTATGGAGTATCATTGAGCATAATGTTAAAGAAAGATACTAGATTTATATCTTGGTATTGGGAGAGGATTTCAGAAAGCCACGAGTACACAGTGGTAATATAATAAATTTTCATGCTCATATTGGATTTTTAGAATACTATAAAATATGCTAAGAACAAATGTGATAAATTTTTCAGTAAATTGATATGCTTACATGCCATTGATTGAAGTTGTTTATAATAATCAAGTATCAAATTTGTATTGGGATGGTACTCATTGAGACATCGAAAGATATGAGGTATAGAACTCCTATATGTTGGGAAGAAATGAAAGAAAAATATATCTGGTCTATTTATTATTGAGCTAGAGATGATCAAATTTGTTAGAGAAAACCGTAAAGCAACCTAGAGTTGACCTCTTGAGTCTTAAGTAGGTGATTGGGTGTATTGAGAAATATCTCAATGAAAATGTATATTGAGATTTAAATGGAAAAAGAAAGTTGAATCCGAAGTATGTGGGACCTATGAGATTGTTGAGAAAGTTGGATTAGTTGTGAGTAACTTGAATTTGCCTCCGGAATTAAAACATTTATATAATGTATTTCATGTTTCACTTTTAAGAAAGTGTTTACATGATATTTCAAGCTAAGTTATGGAAATTCAAAAAAAAAAATTTGGACCTATATATAAGTACCAGCGAGAATTTTGGACAAAAAAGAGTAAGTCTTGTGTAAAAGAATAATTTCACTAGTGTAAAGTTCGATGGCTGAATAAGGATGTTGAAGAGATTTCATGAAAGCGTAAGACAAGTACGAAGAAAGATTATTTATATTTTGATTATGGAGTAAAGTAAAGAAATTTCGAGGACGAAATTTTTGTAAGGTGGGTAGAATTGTAATATCCGTATTCATGAATTAAGGGTAAAGAAGTAATTTGATAAATATGTCATGAATTTTAATTAATATATTTATGCGAAGGATTAATATTGAATCAAATAAAAAAAAATGTGAACAGTAAATCGTGAATAGTAAAAAGGGTGAATAGTAAAAAAAAATCTGGGACGTGAAAGTCCCAGACCAAAGACAAGAATAAATAAAATAAAAGAAAAAGAAAAAGGAAAAAGGAAAAAGTAAAGGAAAAGAAAGAAAGAAAATATAAAAAAAAAATGGTGCTTCCACCATTACTTAGTGGAGGTTTTTTTTTAAAAAAAATAAATAAATAAAAAGAGACAAAACAAAATGATGAGAGAGTTAGGTAGGGGGTGGCTGCTAAAGACTAATAAAAAGAAAAAAAAATAATATATATTAAAATATTATTTGAAAAGAAAAGTTAAAAAAAAAAAAATTCAAAGTCAAAATTGGCAGCCTTGCTGCCAAGTATTTGTTAGGTGGGAGAGAGTTCAAAAACGTGGAGAATTTGTTTTTAAAAGGCTTGCAATTTTAGTGGAGGGGGCGGCTGAAGCAACTTTGCAAACATGGAGAATTTTTTTAAAAAGGCTTGCAATTTTGATGGAAGGGGAGGCTGAAGCACTTCGCCTATATATATATATATATATAAGTTGTATACTGAACGATTTCAATCGTTCAGTTTCTTTCTTTCAAATTCTTGTATTTCTCACAATATTTGGAGACCCAAAGAAAAGTCAAAAGAGCAAAATTTTGAAACAGTTTTCTGCAGAATTTTATAGAAGATCATGAAAAGCTATCAGTATTATGAGGTAATAGTTTAATATTTATTTTTGAATTTTTAGCATATACGAAATTCTCGGAGTTCAAAGTGAGAATTTTCTTAGGGAGTGGTTTTCGATGAATTTAAGAAATAATTAGAAATTTAATACAAATATTATGTCAGGTGTTGACTATCCTATAACGGGAGAAATTTCTGAGAAGAACCGGGAAAAGCAATAAGGTGACCCACGAGTAGCTTTAAATGCTACAGGGTGAGTTGGATTTACTTTAAGTAGTCTAAATGAAAAATCAATTATTTGGTGATAATATTAATTTTAATTATTTAAGTATGCTTGGGTGATAGATGAAAAATTGATTATGGGTATGATAGAAAATTTAGACATGTAGAAATATTTTTCGGTGAGAGATGATATTTTTAGAAATCATAAGTTTATTTGAGAATAAAAGCAATAAATAAATTATTGATGAGATATATTGATGTTTTAATACGAGTTATGACAAGATGAATTTTAGTAGATCTTGACAAATTTTAGTGGATGATTTGAGATGAATTTTAGTAGATCTTGACAAATTTTGGTGGATGATTTGAGATGAAATTTAGTGGATCTTGACAGACTTTAATTGATTATTTGATGTGATTTGGGAAGAGAAGAATTTAGTAGAATTTTTATATAATCTGATAAAAATCAGGATGATTGGATGTAAGAAATTTTTAAAGAAACTTTGTTATATAAAATTTGTGGATAATCAGGATAGCCAAATTAAGTAGTTTGAATCTTTATATTGTTTTTATATTACTGTTTATATTACTGTTTCATATCATTGTTCATGCGCATATGCATTTAATAATATAACCGAAAGAACCGGGAAGGCAGCCGGTCTAATAAAATAACCGTGACAGCCGGTATATGCTGGATGAAAAGTGAAAACCGTGACAGCCGGTATATGCTGGAATTAACCGGGAAGGCAGCCGGTCTAATGAGAATAAAAGAACCGGGAGGGCAGCCGGTCTAAGATAATAACAACCTGTCGACAGGTGGGAAGACGTTCCCATCATAATCATTCATGCATCTGCATCTGTTTTAATTATTGTTGCATTTTTTTGAGATGTGGTATATTAATTGTGAATTAAATTATAGATGGCTGAGTCTCATAAAAAGAGACAGCTATAATGATGAGATTTTTGAGATGATGAGATGTTGTATATTAATTGTGAATTAAATTATAGATGGCTGGATCTCATAAAAAGAGACAGCTATAATGATGGGATTTTTGAGATGCTGAGATGTGATATTTTTTGTGAATTTAATTATAGAATGTTGAGTTTCATAGAAAGAGACAGTAGGGTGATAAGACTTATCTAAATGATGGATTTTTTATATGAATCTCATTACGAGGTAATTAGGAGAGAGTTGATAGTCTTAAGCTGAACCAATGATTGAAAAGAAGAGATTGAAAATAGAAAGTTGTCATCAGGTTATGCGAATAATAAATTTTAATATTAAAAGATTATTGATGGAGTTTGGAATACTTTCAGTAAATTTAATTCACTGAGCTTGTGAAGCTCACTCCTCACTGTACAATGATTTTCAGGTAGCAGGCTTGGCAAATAGTTTGATGAGTTGAGGTTCAGAAGAAATCATTTTCTGTAAGCCGCGTACGTGTCATCATCCTTAGACTAATGAGAAAATAAAAACGAAAAATTTATTTGTAAATCCTCATGCATTTTACGGTTTGATTGAAAGTTCTATTGGTAATATTTATTTTTATTGTTGCATATATGTGTTGTGCTGGGATTCTCAAAATGTGATGACATTGTTTCGGGGTGGCCAACCCGGGATGGGTCGTTACAGAGATTTAACTGAAAGGAATTTCGTTGAACTTAATGCTTCTTAAGTTGAATTAATCTAGAATAGACCTAGAATATGGATATTTGAAGTTGATGATTCTTGAGATTGTGGTTAGACCTGAATAAGGATAACCAATTTATTGGGGATTCCACCATCTTGAAAAACATAGTAAACGAAATTTGTCCATTCAAAACTCTTGTTAATAATGGTTTAGGTGAAGTCGAGTCCTTAGCACGTTAGTTTATAAGAGTCTTCATTCTAAAGTTTGCAAATCTTCCGTTATTTACTATTGCGTTCTATTTTTCTCTTTTGTTAATTGCTAGTAAACTTTTCTCCTACAATTATTCGTTTGCTCAAATAATAGCAAGAGTTGAGTCATAATTTTTGTAGTATTTGTTCAGTCCTCGTTGGGAACGATATTTACTCATCATTTTATTACTTGAACGATTAGTGCACTTGCTATTGTCAATATCATCGCATCAAGTTTTTGGCACCGTTGCTGGGGACTGAAATAAAATATTACATTTTTTGTGATTCTACTAATTAATTTGAGAGTTTGTTAATTTGGTTTTTAAGCCTATTTTGCAGGGTTTTCGTTTCTAGTGCATGACATGTACTAATGGGAGAATACTTGCCGAACTTAATCCAGAAATTGAGCACACTTTTCACGCTTTGAGAAGAGCAGCACCAGTAACAGTTAATACAATGGCAGAAGAAAACAATGCAGAGGTGCAACGTGCACTGTGGGATTATGCTATGCTAAAGATGGATGGTGTTGAATCTTGCATTCGACGACCGCTTATACAAGCGAACAATTTTGAAATCAAGCCCACCATCATTCAGATTATTCAACATTCAGTACAATTTGGGGGCCTATCGCAAGAAGATCCAAATGTTCACTTGACGAATTTCCTTGAAATTTGTGACACATTCAAGCACAACGGAGTATCGAAAGATGCTATTCGCTTAAGGCTTTTTCCATTTTCATTGAGGGATAAAGCAAAAAGCTGGTTGACTTCTTTGCCAGCAGGATCCATAACGACATGGGTAGAATTGGCACAAAATTTTTTAGGGAAATACTTTCCTCCTGCAAAAACTGCAAAGTTACGTAATGAAATTACTATGTTTTTGCAGGTCGATAGGGAGTCACTCTATGAGGCATGGGAACGTTTTAAAGACCTTTCGAGAACATGTCCTCGTCCTGAGTTGCCCACTTGGATGCAGGTACAAACTTTTTATAATGGTTCTTAAATGCAACTTAGAGGACATGATGGCTAAATTCTTAAATATAGCAAAAACTAGGTTCCAAAATTTAAAAGCATCCATCAGAAATCTGGAAGTTTAGGTGGGCCAACTAGCAACTATAATTTATGGACGTGCACAAGGCTCTCTTCTGAGTAACACAAAAAAAAATCCTAAGGAGGATGTCAAGGCCATAACACTAAGGAGTGGCACACAATTGGATGAGTCAAAATCTAAAGAAATCTCTAATCAAGAAGGCGACAAAGAAGAGACCATGCAAGAGGAGAAACTTGTTTCAGAAAAGAAGTCTACTGGTAAAGGTTTGATCGATTCTAACTTCGAAACTAAATACATGCCACCTCTTCCCTATCCTTAGAAATTTATGAAAGAAAAACTAGATAAGTAATTTTCAAAATTTTTAGAGATTTTCAAGAAATTGCATATTAACATTCCATTTGCAGAGGCATTAGCACAGATGCCTAGTTACACTAAATTTTTGAAGGAAATTTTGTCTAATAAACGGAAGCTCGAGGAACATGGAACGGTAATGTTAACTGAAGAGTGCAGTGCTATACTGTAAAACAAGCTATCTCCAAAATTAAAAGATCCAGGGAGTTTTACTATACCTTGCACTTTGGGAAATTCATTTTTTGATAAAGCTTTATGTGACCTTGGTGCAAGTATTAATCTTATGCCTCTTTCAATTTTTAGGAAACTTGGATTAGAAGAAGTCAAAACAATGACAATATCATTGCAATTGGCTGATCGATCTATTAAGAGACCACGGGGAATTATAGAAGATGTACTGGTAAAGGTTGATAAATTTATATTCCCTGTAGACTTCATTGTTCTCGACATGGAAGAGGATCGTGAGATACCTCTTATACTTGGATGTCCATTCCTTGCTACAGGGAGAGCCCTAACTGATGTACAATAAGGGAAATTGACTTTAAGAGTCAATGATGAGCAAGTAGTTTTTGATATGTATAAAATTATGAAATACCCTTCTAGCTTATCTACTTCTTTTTGTTTTCAAGTGGATATTATTGATAACATCATTGAGGAGTTTCAGGACAAAACATTAAATGAAGATACTTCAGAGAGATGCATCATGGAATCAAGAACTACTACCACTGAAGAACTCGTCATCCAAGAAGAAGCAAAGAACTTGGAGTCTAAAAAAGGAAAAGAAGTGCCAGAAGAACAAATAATAATAACTGAATTGAAAACTTTACTTGCTCATTTGAAATATGCTTATTTAGAGAAAAATATTTTCCCTGCTATAATATCTTCTTCGTTGAAAGGTAAAATGAAAGAACGGTTGCTGGAAGTCCTAAGAAGGCACATATTTCTGGGAAAGCTAAAATCTCGGTGGACTAGACCATACACCATGATAAGTGTCTCACCTTTTGGTGCCATTGAATTACAACACGAGAAAAACAAGGAGATGTTCAAGGTTAACGGGCACAGATTGAAGCACTACATTATGGGGACGTTTGACCCTCAATCGTCCACAACCATTCTCCAAGAGCCATAAATCAGAAAGTTAAGCTAAAGACTATAAATTAGAACCACCATTTTGGTTCTTACTTTTATTTTTCTTGCCTTTTGAAGTCATTTTGTGTGTTTAAATTTTTTTTTGTTTAGTTTATCTGTTAATTCAATTTTTATGGCTTTAAAATGTGTTCTTCTTGGTTTATTTTCGGGATTACTTGGAGTCAGGATAGAGATTCCGCGCTGCAGCCTCACACTTTGGGCGCTGCAGTGCCAGGTCGCACACTGGGCTTTTAAATAAAGAGAGTTATCATTGTTAGGTCAATTCAATTTCTGATTTCCAGCACCTCTCTCTCTCCAAATCACTAAAATTCAACCTTCTTCCTTCATCGCACCACCATATCCCGGTCATAGTAGTGTTCCAGAGGATGAGGACATTGACAAGGATAATTGATTCGACCTCCGACTAATCAGGGGAGTTCCCTTCTCTTACTTTATAATTCAAATTTTATACATTGCGGACAATGTATCATTTAAGTTTGGGGGTGGGAACTTTATCTGAGTGTTGTGTGCTGCTCGTGTTTCTAGTTTTTTTTCTCTGTTTGTTTTATCTGAGTGCTTTCTGTTGTTTGATTTTGATTTTGCCAATGATGAGATATAGATTGACTTGATTATAGCCATTGAAAATTTGAAAAATGTTGCGCTTGTCTGTGTGCTTGAATTTATTGTTAGATTTATTTTACATCGAACTCTTTGAACACAATGAGCACTTACACCTAAGCACTTTGTTGTCTTGCTGTTTCGGAGAACGTTTATGTGAGAAGTGTAGTCTTGTGATCTCTTGGACTCTAGAACTTGTTTGAAGACCACTCGAGGCGAAATCCTAGGTAGTACAGTACCAAAGAAAGGATCCAGGCCATGTTTGGAAAGTTTGAGCTTTTCTAGCCAACCCTTAATATGTGAATATCCTTAGTTTTCCCCTTTTGAGCTTGGATATCTATTGTTTTGTCACCCGATCATCTAACCTATTTCTTTTTCAAAAAAAAAATAAAAATAAAATTGCTACAACTCTACCTTTCACCTGTAAGCACATCGATTAATGAATGGACTATTCTCTTAAGTGGTGGCAGAGGATTAAGCAAGAGAAAGAGGTCTTCGACTTGGCTGTGTTAAGTACCAAATATTTTCCATCGAGAGTGACCAAGGGAAAGATCAAAGTTAAAAAGTTTACCACACGAACTATTTGATCAAGTTGTATTCTACCCATCACAGGCAGCTGGCTAAGCCGTGTTTTATCGTCGTGTATATGCTATGTTGTAGTTTCATTAATGCACATAGAAATAAAGACTGGTGCTACTATAGTACAAGCATACGGAAAAAAAAGAGAAAAGAAGAAGAAGAAGATGTGACAACAGCAAAAGTATTGGAAATATTCCATGATAACTGAGGGAAAGTTTGAAATAAAATTGTTATTGGTTGATGTGCTTAAGGTGATGTGAGCCTCAAATCAATCTTTTACCATACCTTAACCTTAGCCAAAGTTATAAGCTGAATAAAGTCCTGGTGATCTTAGGTATTGTCATGGGCTATATTAGTGGAGAGTGGTGTTAAAAGCAAGCTTATGGACTTTGAAAGATTGGCATTATCCTACCTGCTTGCATAAACCGATCAGAGTGGCGAAACGATTAAGTTTATAAAGGTTTTACACACACAAACGTTTTAAGAATTTGATGTAAGATAAAGTTAGCAATAAATTTGAAATTCTAGACATTAGCAGCATTTGGAAAGTTTTCTTGCGTTATAATCTATATGCAATCTTTGAGGCATGTTATATCAAATCTAATCAAACCATCTCTCACTCTTAGGATGTGTGTGCATAGAATTTTGTTCTAGTTTGCTCGAGGACGAACAAAATCGTAAGTTTGGGGGTGTGATAACTCTGAATAAATCATGTTATTATACTACTTTTAGGCACGTTTTTGGTGTTAATCTTAAGCATTAGATTTATGTTGCATGTGTTTTTAGCAATTTGAGTTTAGTCTATCTTATTCTACTAATAAGTTGTTTTAGTTGAATGATTAATGCTAAGTCATGGAAATCTGTTGTGCATACACTTGCTGGAGCACTGGAAGGCCAAAATGCACAAAGGAGACAGAAACTCAAGGCTGCAGCGCTGGGATGTTGGCGCTGCAGCGCTGGTAGCTGACAAAAAGAGAGGAATTGAGCAGAAAGTTGGCGCTGCAGCGCTGGGATGTTGAAGCTGCAGCGCCAGACTAGGGTTAAAAATATGTCTTGAAGCTGCAGTGCCGGGATGTTGGCGCTGCAGCGCCAGCCTACAGATTCTGAAAGTTATAAATTGAAACCCTAGCTGAACAAGAAGAGGAGGGCGACCGTAGAAGAAGAAAACAAAATTTAGAGGAGATGAGACGCAAAAGGAGAGTTAGAGACACTCCGGGAGGCTACGCATCAAGCTTTTAAATCATTGTTCTCCGGTTTTGTATTATTCTTATCTAGCTATGTTGATGTTTTATAATATGAACATAGTTTGTTTGAATATTATCATGGAGTATATATTTTTGTGTTAAGGGTAGATGGATCCTAAACCTATGTTTTGAGTGCTATGTGAACAAGTTGGAATTTACTTTGTTTTTCAAAGAGTGTGTTTTATTGTTCTTAATGCTGTTTATTATTTTGATTCCTTCTTGAGGCATAGTGATGTGTCGAATAGAGAAGTTATTCTTTTATGAATGGTTGAATAAATAAATATGATGTTGGATTGTTATCTATGCAAAGCCAGGGTAAAACATGCCATGAATGAAATAGGAGTAAGCAAATAGGGATTCTAGGAAGTTTATGTGGTCCGTTTAAACCGTAACCGAATAGGGAGATTTAGCTGAAAGGAATTCCATTGAACTTAATGCTTCTTAAGTTGAATTAATCTTGAATAGACCTGGAATATGGATATTTGAAGTTGATGATTCTTGAGATTGTGGTTAGACCTGAATAAGGATAACCAATTTATTGGGGATTCCACCATCTTGAAAAACATAATAAACGAAATTTGTCCATTCAAAACTCTTGTCAATAATGGTTTAGGTGAAGTCGAGTCCTTACACGTTAGTTTATAAGAGTCTTCATTCTAAAGTTTGCAAATCTTCCGTTATTTACTATTGCGTTCTGTTTTTCCCTTTTATTAATTGCTAGTAAACTTTTCTCCTACAATTATTCGTTTGCTCAAATAACAGCAAGAGTTGAGTCATAATTTTTGTAGTATTTGTTCAGTTCTCATTGGGAACGATATTTACTCATCATTTTATTACTTGAACGATTAGCGCACTTGCTAGTGTCAATATCATCGCATCAGTGTCTTTGTACTCTCACACAATTTGGTCTTGTATTATGTCTTGTCACTCTTTACAAGTGATCTCAAATTATGTCACAATGTTATGTTGAGAATGAAGCTAGGTGACCCTTTATATAGTGCACCAACTTCTTGTCCAATCTTGAGTGTCAATCTCCACCCTTAGATCTTGATGACCACTCAACCATGGCCCTTGATCAATCCTAAGTGATGCTGTGCATTTTGGATATGTCTCCACATACTTAACAAAGGCTGAATCAAATGGACTATGTGTGCCTTCAAGGTGCAGCCTGAAACAGGGCAAGATGTGGCCTGAAACAGGGCACACTTGTTGCCACTCTGTGCATCGCGGCCTGGCCTTCCTCCAGGATTCCTCCATGCTATGCACTGTGGCCTGGACAAAGCTGGGCCATGGCCTGACCTGATGCACATACTTTCCAGCTTGTGTGCTTAGGCGCACACACTAGTGTGCCTACCTTTGCCTTGCTCCAAGGTGTCGCGCACACTTGTGTGCACTTCTTTAACATGCTGAAATTTATTCTTCCAACCTTGGTTTAGACATTAACCTTGTTTAAACCTTAGACAAATATCAACAGTCGTGAAAATATATTTTTATCTAAACTAAACCTATTTTAACCTAGTTCCAAATTATGAATTGTATCTTGCAAAAAATATAAACTTAAACTAAATTGATTTGAAACAAATAATAAAGATACTAAGGTTTCTGAATCCACCCCCCCAAAGTAAGGCATATATTTTCATGTTCTGTATAAAAGTAATCTATCAAATAATTCCATGAATCCACCATTATACAAATTACAACAAATACCCTAATTCAAACCAAATCATCTAGTGTATCCCTTTAGAATCACAATGGATATTCAATTTACTTTGGATGATCCGCCGTATCCGGCAGATGAAACACAAGGAATATCCAATTTGAACAATTTAAACGCAATCAATTATAAGAATTTACTCAAACAATTGAAATAGAACATTAATACTAAAAATATCAGAAATCTTTGACCATATTTGATAATATTATGCCAAACAATGGCGAGGCTTCATCTTCAACCTTAGATGAAGGTCTTAGCCTCTCATGATTATGAAACTAAATTTCACAATTAACGTGCTAAACATAAAACTTTAAACTCAAAAGAAATAAATTAAAACAAACTATACATGGATAGAGAAATTCCACTCGCAATTTGATTACGCCCAAAACATAACGCAGTAATTGTAGTACAGCTTTGGGGTGTCGATTCCATAAGGAAACAAGATAACTACAAGAGAAGGTGTGAACCTCAACAAAAAATGATAAAGATCAAATGCTAGAATCTGAATTGTGAGAAAATTGTAATTGCGTAAATAGATTTGATGGATATAATA
Source organism: Bretschneidera sinensis (assembly GCA_023935145.1). NCBI lineage: Eukaryota > Viridiplantae > Streptophyta > Magnoliopsida > Brassicales > Akaniaceae > Bretschneidera > Bretschneidera sinensis. The sequence continues at coordinate 74,630,880 of CM043701.1, read as the reverse complement.
AAGAAACAACAAGGCTCCAGAAATCCTCCCTAGGTTCGTTGCCCTAATCCTAACTTGATTCAGTTGTTTTTATCTTGATCACAAGTTTCACATCCCAAACAGACAATCAGAATATATTCAATTAAAGCGCATGTATAAACCCTAATGTAATTTATATGAATTATTCTTTACTTTCAAGCACACATGACCTAACTTATAAATTATCAAGAGACGACGATATATCTAAATGATAGTACCGTAGCAATGGATAAATCTATAAAAGAGATCTACCAGACTCAATCACACCCAAACAAATACACATAAGAAGAGCATGACTAGACTTATATGGAAAAGAAGCATGCAATCACTGGACTAATAAGAAATCTACTAATTAAATTAAAGAATAAAACATAACAATGTTTAATGAAAATAATACTAAACTAAAACTGAATCAAATAAAGGAAAATAAGAACAACTACATCTAGGGATTCATCCCTTCACCTTGCTTGGAGACTAGCCGGCCATGGGGCTCATGTGTCCTCGAGTTGCCTCCGGCCTCTCAACGATCATCTCCCCCTTGGTAGCGAAAGCTTCAGTGATTCCTTAGCTTGCCCTCCAAAAGTACTTCGGATTCCTCCTAAGGGCCCTCTGGATTGCTCCTAAAGGCTCTCTGGATTCACTTTCTAATGATCTCAGATTCCCCGATTGTCCTTAAAGCTGAAGTGGAGTGGGTCTTATATAGGCAAATACCATGAGTGCAATGTGTTTTCAATCTGATGTGAGATGTGGGATATAGAAATGTGTTTCTAACCGATGTGGGATGTGGGATTTAGGCCTTCACATGCCCTTCACGCTGTAATCCCGCACAGCCCTCACAGCCTGACCTTTGTCTACTTAAACTGCCATAACTTTCTCTAGAAAAATCATTTTTACGAACCGTAAAATTATCAAAAAAGTAGACTTCCAGATCTTTCTAAGAATATATGGCTCATCTCTTGGTTCTTCTTGTATCAATACAGTTTAATTTGCAAAGATGATTGATCTGTACGGGAAACTCTGGCAATTTAGTGAAACTCCTTTCCATTGCGGGCAGCAGCTGTTACTCTTTTAAGCCCTCCATCTTGTCCTTCCGGAAGCATTCCTTCACTTTAGTATACCTCGAGCCTTTGTGCTTCAAGCAATGATAACTTTTTGTCCTCTTTTGAGCTTAAAGTACCTGAAAATGCACCGAAATAGATCAATGATCCAAGAATGATACTTTAGAGTTGTTAATGTATAAAAGTGCAATTAAAACCTAGATCAACCCTAAAATGATAACAATTAAGTACTGTTAAGATGCGTTTTATGACTCTCATCACAACCCCCAACTAGCTTATTGCTAGTCCTTAGCAATTCAAGCGAAAACAAGAGATGAATTCTATGGTGGGAATCAAATTAAATGAAAATCAATATTAGTGTTAACCAAGATTAATTCACATTTTGTCTCAAAAATTTCACATAACACATGGCACAAAGAATCATTAAATTTCACCCAAATCGAAAAGTAATCCAAACATCAATCTTAAAATCATTATTGACTCTTAACATCCATCTTAACACAAACCATTAATCCGAACACCCGAATGATTTTATGTATAACATTCATGAATACAAGTCTTGGTCTCTAAAACATAATAAATTTCATGACGTCAATCACAAAAACAAGCTCCATATGCTTACATTTCAAACCACTCTCCACTATTGTAGAAAAATCACATTACATTGGATCAATAGGTCTTTAATAGGTTTGTAACGTTAGGCTAAGGTAAAGGCTAAGAAAAAATGGGAAGGATTCACGAGAAAAAGAACTTAATCTCTTAGCTTTAAACACAATCACTTTTAAGCACTAGATAACCTTACTGAACACCCAACTTTTTTGATCATTTTTCGAGCTTTTTTTTTTTTTTTCAAAATCACCACTTTTCTTTTTTTTTTTCTTCTTTCTTTGCCGTAATTCACTTTTCTTTTGTATTTTGGCATAAGACCATTCACTTCCTTTTTCATTTTTATTTTCTTTTATATAACCCCCAACTAATCTCCTTTAATGTACTTGGGTTATGGTAGTGATATTTTCTCATATTTTCATCCTTACTCCTTTTAAGTGCTTCTCAACAAATGTGTATAGCTAAGTTCTTTTAAGAGAAAGGTAAGGATAAAATATTCTCTTTAGGCTCATAAAGGTGAGTAAATGGGCTATTGAAAGAAACAAGGTTCACTTCTTTTTCATGAAAAGGCTTAAATAGGTAAATAGTGGTAAATATAGCAATAGTAGGTTTAACAGGCTCAAATGGTCCAAAATTGGCCTATATCATATCCTAAGTAATGTGCATTCTAGGAATTCGCCTTAAGTGGTTATCAAGTAAGTTCTAGAGCTTGTCAAGACCGCAAAAATATTCACAAAATAATCACACATAAAACTTTTCTAAATGTTTAAGACTAATCAGACAATCTTACCACAAACTAGAGTCTGAAACCAAATGAAGATTGATACTTAAATTAATTTCAAACCAAAGCAAGACTTAACTTCTTCTACATGCTATCTGCTATCTCAATTAAGCTTATATCATTGACATGTGAATTAACTCTAAGGCTAACACCAAGCATGCTAGAAACAAACAAAAAGGAAAATGACACCAAGCAGTTCAATGGAAAAAGAAAAAAATGTAAGGAAATAAAGAATATGGAAACAAAGAGATGTGTTTCCTCCACCCCCAACTTAAAAATTGCATTGACCTCAGTGTAAAAGAAAGAGTAAAGGAGACTCCCCTTGTAGCCAAAGGTGCACAGAAGCTGAAAATTGTGCTCCACCATTTGAACTGCTTCGTACATTTTTCCTTGAAAAGGAAATACTAAGTGAATACTGGAAAACAGAAGAAAAAAAATGCAAATAATAAATAAGAAAGAAAAACAATAATAGTAAAAGGATATGCTATGGGGTGCGTTCCATGAGCACTAAGTTTTACGTCTTCAGCCAGACACTCTTGTTCCCTCCTAGACAAACATGAACTGAATGCACCAGCAACTACTTTGCTACAAAATTTTGTGCTTGTATGCTTTGGCAATGGCAAGGAATACTTAAAGTCAACCACATATGGCTCAAGTGTTTTTGGTGATGCCCATTTACTATCAGCAGTAGGGTATTTGATTCCCGCATCCATGTGACTTCTCTCAAGAAATTTCTCAAAGCATGGTTGGCAAAATATCTTAATAAATTCTTGTGGCTTATCAAAAACATCAACAACATTAACGATATGGGGATAATTTGAAGAATCTTTGACTCAAGATTATTAGGAATGAATTTCGAAGAGTTAGAATTATCTTTAATGACTCATCCTCTTCATGTGGCTGCCATGGGACTCAAAAAATATTTACCTCTAGAATCCTATTTCCAAATGATAATGTCATTAGGCCATTCCTACAATTAATGAGGGCATTTGCGGTGGCAAGGAATGGTCTTCCGAGTATCAAAGGAATTTTGGACTACGTGTTTATAGTAGAAACAGTATCTAAAACCAAAAAATCAACAGGATAGTAGAAATTATCAATTTGCAACAAAACATCTTCTACTATACCTCTTGGTTTTCTTGCTGATCTATCCACTAATTGAAGCACCATGGAGGTTGGTTTGATCTTACCTACACCGAGCTGCAAGTACTTGGAGTATGGCATGAGGTTTACACTAGCACCCAAATCTAGCAATACTTGGCCAAAAGGTTTATTTCCAATTTGGCAAGCCATCGTTGGACAGCCCGGATCTTTATATTTGGGCGGTGTCTTGCTGTTAATTACAGTACTTGCTTGCTCCATTAAGAATTTCGTCTTCTTCACATTGTGCTTCCTCTTGAGTGTGCATAGATCCTTGATGACTTAGCATAGTTGGGAAACTATTTTATGACATGAAGAAGAGGAAGATTAATTTTAACATGCTGAAGTTGTTCAAGAATCTCACCTTTTAATGTTGTATTTATCTCCTTAGGTTTAAGGAGTGCTTGAGGGAAAGACACCAGTGGGTGATAAACATCACGGGCCTCTTGTTCCTTAGGGGCTTTATCCTTGTTACTTACAGTATTAGGAATCAAGTGTGATGGTAGAGTGGGACCATCAATTGTCTTACCACTGCGAGTAATTATGGCATTAGCCTCTCTAATGTTTTGATTTTCAGGATTAGAGGTTTGTTTTATATGTTGTCCCCTTGGATTAGGTTATGGTTGTGAAGGAAACTGACCTTTTTCTTGAATTGTTAAGAAACTAGTCAACTTGGTGAGTTGACTCTTTATTACCTTTTGTTCCTCTTTGATCGCTTGTTGTTCCTCTAACAACTGTTGATTTATTTTTCCTTGATCTTCCACGCTCTTGGCATGTACCTAAATAAATGACTTAAACATATCTTCCAAAGGTAAAGATTGTTGAAGTGCATTAAACGAGGTTGCTTCCGGTTGCCATTGGGTATTAGAGTGGGGATGAGGTTGTATATCGGATCTCCAACCAAAATTATGGTGATTTTTCCAACCGGGATTATAGGTGCTAGAGTAGGGTGAGTATGGTTTGCTAAAGGGTATACCTAAAGCATTACACTCTCCCTTCATCTTAAAATAGGTTGGACAATCCCTAGGCAAATGATCTACCCCATTACACATGAAACAAGGCTCATAGGACTCTACCCTAGCAACCGGTTTAGGGGTTCTAGTATCCTTGGTTTTTAAGGCTTCGATTTCCTTAGTTAGGACCTCTAAATGGGCTTTAAGGTTGTCCTATTCCTTAAGTTGGTAAATCTCAGTGGGTTGATTTCTCCTAGTGCCTTCCATGGCATCTGGTTCAGTCAAAGTGTGGGCTTTTTCTAATAGGTCATCTAGGAAATCTATGGCTTGGTCGGGATCTTTTTGAAGAAAATTCCCATTGCACATCATTTCTATGAACTACCTTTCCCTACTTAGGAGTCCATCATAGAAATAGCTAACTACCCACCAACTCTCATACCCATGGTGTGGACAAGAATTCAAAAGGTCCTTGAAACGTTCCCAAACTTGATATAAGGTTTCACTCTCTTTTTGTGTAAAGTTTGAGATTTGTCTCTTGAGGATGTTGGTCTTATGGGTTGGGAAGTGTTTTTGGAAGAAAACTATGGTCATCTCATCCCAACTACCTATAGATATAGGCCTTAACGAGTACAGCCAAGCCTTGGCTTTTTCCTTAAGTGAAATAGGGAAAATCCGAAGTTTGACGATGTCTATCATATCAGCCTTACTGTGAAAAGCAGTTACTACTTCCTCGAATTCCCTAATATGGATATAGGGGTTTTCATTCTCAAACCCATGGAAAGTTGGTAGCAATTAGATCATGCCCGGCTTAAAATCAGGTTGTTGAACATTAGGAGGGAACATGATACACGATGGTGTGGCCGTATGGCTAGGGTGCAAGTAATCCTTAAGTGTCTTAGGGGGTTGATCTTCGTGTTCACTCATTTCTTTGGGACTATATGGATTGTCAAAGAAAGGATTTGAAAAAGAATTAAATAAATTCTGACTCTAACTCTGGCCTACAACCAAATCTACCCACAGCGTCTCTATGTCTGTGCATGTGAAGTAACAAAATAATAAAAATACTATAAAAAAGAAAGAATCAAATAAAATAAAAAATAAAAAAATTAATGCAGCAAGCTAAAAGAAGGAACAAAGTTACCACCTTTACAGCTGTTGAAAAGAAAAACTATTTACAACTCTTCTACCATCATGTCAAAAGTTGACAATCTTCTTTGTACTTAAGCGCGTTTCCCCGGCAACGGCGCCAAAATTTGATTACGCCCAAAGCATAACGCTGTAATTGTAGTACAGCTTTGGGGTGTCGATTCCACAGGAAACAAGATAACTACAAGAGAAGGTGTGAACCTCAACAAAAAATGATAAAGATCAAATGTCAGAATATGAATTGTGAGAAAATTGTAATTGTGTAAATAGATTTGATGGATATAATAAAGAAACAACAAGGCTCCAGAAATCCTCCCTAGGTTCATTGCCTTAATCATAACTTGATTCAGTTGTTTTTATCTCGATTGCAAGTTTCACATCTCAAACAGACAATCGAAATATATTCGATTAAAGCGCATGTATAAACCCTAATGTAATTGATATGAATTATTCTTTACTTTCAAGCACACATGACCTAACTTATAAATTATCAAGAGATGATGATATATCTAAATGACAATGCAGCAGCAATGGAAAAATCTATAAAAGAGATCTATCGGACTCAATCACACCCAAACAAATACACATAAGAAGAGCATGACTAGACTTATATGGAAAAGAAGCATGCAATCACCGGACTAATAAGAAATCTACTAATTAAATTAAAGAATAAAATGTAACAATGTTTAATGAAAATAATATCAAACTACAACTGAATCAAATAAAGGAAAATAAGAACAACAACATCTAAGGATTCATCCCTTCGCCTTGCTTGGAGACTAGCCGGCCATGGGGCTCATGTGTCCTCGAGTTTCCTCCGGCCTCTCAATGATCATCTCCCCCTTGGTAGTGAAAGCTTCAGCAATCCCTCAGCTTGCCCTCCATAATGTACTTCGGATTCCTCCTAAGGGCCCTCTGGATTCATTTTTTGATGATCTCAGATTCTCCGATTGTCCTTAAAGCTGAAATGGAGTGGGTCTTATATAGGCAAATACCATGAGTGCAATGTGTTTCCAATCCGATGTGGGATGTGGGATATAGAAATGTATTTCTAACCGATGTGGGATGTGGGATTTAGGCCTTCACATGCTCTTAACGCTGAAATCCCGCATAGCCTGACCTTTATCGACTAAAACTGCCATAACTTTCTCTAGAAAAAATCATATTTATGAGCCGTAAAATTCCCTAGAAAATAGACATCCGGATCTTTCCAAGAATATATGGTTCATATCCTAGTTCTTCCTGAATCAATATAGTTTAATCCACAAAAAATAACTGATCAGTATGGATAATTCTGGTAATTTAGTGAAACTTCTTTCCAAATGCTTGTAAACCTATAAAACAACGAGAAAAAAAAGCAACTCAAAGTAACAAATTCCTAAGCTAACAAACGTAAATTAAGGGGCCAAAATATGCAATATTTGGCACTTATCAATCTTCATAAATAAAATAAAGGAAAGAAGAAACCCGAGAGAAGAGTCGTCAATTCGTCTCCTAAAGCTTCAAACTGAAAAGAAGATTAAAAACTTTGTTTCTGTGTTTTACAGGCCTATTTATAAGGTTCTAAGGACACCTCAAAACCCTAATTTTCAAAACAAGACCCGAACTATTCTTTCCAAAACTGGCTCTGCCATTTTACTGCAAGTGTGCACTCGATCTCATGCTTTTGCACTCGAGCCTTCTATGTGTGCGCCCGAGTGCTTATGCGCTCGATCACACTCTTCAGTGATCGATCGCACTTGGCTACTTCCAAGTCTTATAGATTTCTTCCTTTGAGTTCCAAAATGCCATTTTTTTTCTCCAAGAACCTATAAAAACATAGAAAACACAAAAATGAAGTAAAATAGAATAAAGTATGTAAACAAAGAGCTTAACAAATGTAAATTAAGGGGCTTAAATATGAATATTTAAGCACTTATCACACCCCCAAACTTACATATTACTAGTTCCTTAGCAATACAAAATGAAAAATTAACTGAAAAACAATAACAAAGATAAATTCATCATTCATGATATCTAAAAATTTGGGTCGCACACAAAATCATGATATTTATTCATGAGCAAGCTTAAAATATAAATCAACATTCATCGAATTTCCTATTAGAATGAACAATAATGGCATAGTTTTATTTCTTCTTTTTCTTTTATTATGAGATTTTTTCCACGTTGAGTTCCCTTAAGCTTTCTAATTGACTCATGTAGCGAGTGTTTAGCCAATGTCTCCCAAACCAGATGGTTTTAGGGCATTAGGTGTAAAGACACCCCTAAGAACTTACTAACTCAAGTCAAAAAGGCTACAAAACTAACTGGTCTTAATGATGCCAAGCAAAATTCCCACTTTTTGACGTGAACACTCACTGCTTACTGAGGCAAGAGGTCCAGTTACTAGTGGAAACTTTATTTAATGATCATTATAAGCATAATTCTCACCTTTTGACGTGAACACTCACTGCTTACTAAGGTAAGAGGTCCAGTTACTCAGTGGAAACTTTATTTAATGATCATTAGGAGCATTTTATTTTATAAATTTTTTTCTATTTTTCTGTGCCAAGGTGTTCTTCTAACAGGTTATCCGATTACAGTTAGGCCATGGAAACATACACATAAAAAGTATGTCATACCCCACACAATTATGTGCTACTATGCTCGTGTCAGATTTAGATCAAACTTGTGAATTCTTAAATGCCTTGAAGTAAGTAATTAAACTGTTAAAATTTTATTATTAGACCATATGTTCTAGATTTTAAGCTTACTGATGAAATTTTATCATAATATTTGTTTAAATCAACCAAAATTTTCAAAACAATATGAACATGAATTTATCTTTTCAATACTACTAAAAAACTTGGACAAAGTGTGTGAATGTGTCTCCTATACCCCCAAACTTAATTTACAATGGAAAGATCTGACCTGGGAGATGGAGAACTAGATGGCTGGCATGGCTCATAGCACACCTCCAAACTTGAACGGGTGCACACATTGTCCCTGAAAAAGAAAAACTAATGTAATACTGGAAAACACAAGATACTAAAAATAAACAATGAAAGAAATATGAAAAATAATAAAAACAAAATGATATGTTGTGGGGTGCCTCCCATGAGCACTAAGTTTTACGTCTTCAGCCAAATGCTAAGTTTCACTTGGATGCTTTGGAGAGCCCTCAAGGAGGTGCACAGCTTCAATGATGTCATCAGTGACATCTTCAGATTTAGGCTCAACATCCGCTCTTGTTAAACTATAGGTGAGGGTGGTCTCCAACGGATCAATATGATGGACCTGAAAAGCTTGCTCAACAACACCTTGCATCATACATACATTAAGACATTCCTTATCATCGTAGGGTAATTTCAATGCATCAAATATTTGGAATTTATCTTCTCACCATTTGTCTCAATACTTACAATATCTTTTTTTACACAAATATTTGAATCAGCAGTTATCATAAAGGGTCTTCCTAAGATGATGGGCAGAGGTAATGGCATATGACATTCTTCCATATCTAATACAATAAAATCAGAATGTAGAATAAATTCACCTACCTTTACCATGACATCCACAAGAATACCACTTGGTCGTTTGATGCTTCTGTCTGCCAGTTGCAAGGTAATGGAAGTTGGTTGAAGCTCTCCCAAACCTAGTGTCTCGAATACTATGTATGGTAGCAAATTGACACTCGTCCACAGATCTAGTAATGCACGTTCGAACAGTTGGTTACCTATCCTGCAAGGAATGGTAAAACTACCTAGGTCTTTTAGCTTTGGTTGAAGTTTCCTTAACAATACCGCACTCACCTCTTCAGTTAAAGCCACCATTTCATGCTCCTGAAACTTCCTTTTATTAGTGCAACTATCTTTTAAAAATTTAGCATATGCAAGAATTTGTTTAATTGCATCTAATAACAGAATATTAATTACTACTTTTCTCAAAGTTTCAAAGATATCATGCATTTTACTTTCTTTCTTTGGCTTTACTAATCTTTGAAGGAAGGGAGAAGGTGATGCATTTTACTTTCTTTCTTTGGCTTTACTAATCTTTGAGGGAAAGGTGGTGCATTCACCTTCTCTATTTCACTTACCTTTGATGTGGATGATTGTGCAGGCTCATCAGCTCCTATGATCTTACCATTTCTGAGAGTTGTAACAGCCTTTAGTTGCTGATGTCCTCCTGGATTAGGCAGTGTTTGGGCTGGAAATTCACTTTGATTTCTTTCACTCAGCTCCTTAACTAATTGCCCCACTTGTACCTCTAGTCTTTGAATGGCTTGCTCATGCTTTGTAGTGGTTCTCCTTTGCTCAGTCCGGAATTGTCTTGTTTCTGGTATGAACAATTCTTATGAAGCTAACAGCTATTGTTGTTGAGTTTTGTTATGAGTTTTAAATTACTCGCAAGCACACGAATCGTTTGCAATATAGTGTTGTGCAAGTGCGAGGCCGAATCCACAGGGAATGTGTTGTGAAAATAGCTTTTTATCTAAACTAACATTATTTTAACCTAGTTCCGAATTGTGAATTATATATATATATATATATATATATATATTATTTTTTTTTTGCAAAACAAATATAAACTAAACTAAACTAAACTGATTTAATAACTAATGATGAAAACACTAAGGTTTCAGAATCCACCCAACCAAAGTAAAGCATATATCTTCATGTTCTATATAAAAATAATCTATCTAACATTCCATGAATCCAACAAAAAACAACGAATATCCCAATTAAACCAAAAGCATCCAATGTATCCGCTTTTAACAAATCACAAAGGAAATCCAATTTAATCGAAAATGATTCGATGTATCCATCAAATGAAACACGCAAAATATCTAACAGAACAATTAAAACTATCAATCGTAAGATTTTACTCAAACAATTGAAATAGAACATTTAACTAAACATATCAGAATTGTATAAACATATCTGAAAAAACAATGCTAAACAATGGCAAGGCTTCATCTTCAACCTTAGCTGAAGATTTTAGCCACCCATTATCATGAAACTAAATTTCACAATAAAAAGTGCTAAGCATTAAAAACTGGAAAAGAATTAAAACTAACTGTACATTGGGAGAAATTCCACACGCTGTTGGGCAGCACTTCCCCTGGTGGTGGCAAAAGCCTTTAGGAGATCTACTAGAATGCTAGTAGAAATCCACCAGACTGCACACTGAATATTGAGGTGGGATAGTATTTATATAAGGGATTTCTCGAAGTACAATGAGCTGCAAATTCGATGTGCGATACTGCCTCTTTGCGATCGATCGCAGCATGGTGCGATGCAATGCGTCTGGCGCGCTGTAAGTGCTTCCTATCCGATGTGGGATGTGCGAGTCAACTGCGATCGATCGCAGCCTTGTTGCGCTCGAGCGCATCACAGTGCACTGCAATATATATGCAGTATCAAAAGTTTCCTTTCCAATGTGGGATGTGCAAGTCACTTGTGATTGATCGCAGGTTTTGTGCGCTCGAGCGCAGGTGCGATTGATCTCATGCCGTGTGCGCACGATCGCAGGTGCAATCGATAACGCTTCTGGTGCGCTCGATAGCACTAGCCATCCTCAGCTTTTGATCTTTAAGCCCTGGAGTTTCCACATTGCTTCATTTTATTCCAAAACCTGTAAAAACACAGAAAACACAGAAAATAGATAAAATAACACGAAATAACATAATTAAGAACTCAACAAATGGAAACTAAGGGGCTAAAACATGTAATATTTAGCACTCATCAAATACCCTCAAACTTACATATTGCTAGTCCCATAGCAATACGAAACTAAAAATTAAATGAAAAAGAAAGAATATAAAGATAAGTTCATAACTCATGGTATCCAAAGATTTTAGGAGCACACACCATCATGAAAATGATTCATGAGCAAGCTTAAAAAGATAAACCCATCTTCGCAATGAACAGAAATGTTAAAATCTAATTACTTACAAAAGGCAGGCTAATGCATCATAAGTCTGACTCAGTGTAAAGTGAATTAGCAAATAAAAATGAAGCTTCCGAATGAGTCCAATGTGTAAGGTCTCTAAGTCTCAAGATTCACCGCATTTCCCATCAGAATGAACGAAAATGGCATAGTTTTTTTTTTGTTTATATATATATAAGGCTCAGCTATGTTTAGTTCTCTTAAGCTTTCTAATTGACCCATGTAGCGAGTGTTGAGTCAATGACTCCCAAACCAGATGGTTTTAGGGCATTAGGTGTACAGACACCCCTTAGGACTTACTAAATCAAGTAAAAAAGGCTACGAAATTAAACTGGCCTTAATACTATTAAACAAAATTCCAACCTTTTGACGTGAACACTCACTGCTTACTGAGGCAAGAGGTCCAGTTACTCAGTGGGAAGTTTATTTATGAACATCACTTTCTTTTTTTTTCTTATATGCCAAAGTGTTAATCCAACAAGTCATCCAGTTTCAATTAAGACAGAAATGTACACATCAAAATCACACGTCATACCTCACATAATGCGTACTAATGTGCTCGTGTTAGATTCAAGATCAAACATGTGAATTCTCAAATGCCTCAAGTAAGTAACTAAATTTTAAAACTTTATCAACAGATCATGTGTTCCAAAATTTAAGCTCACCAATGAATCACATCACAGAAATTGTTTAGATCAACCAAAATTTCAAAATAACATGAGCATGCTTTAAAAAAAAATAGGATAGAGTGTGTGTAATGTGTGTCTCCCATACCCCCAAACTTAAATTACACATTGACCCCAATGTGTGAATAATATGGAAAGAGTTGACCTGGGATATGGAGAACTATTTGGACTGGTATCGCTCATAGCATACCCCCAAACTTGATCTGCAATACGCATTGTCCCTGAAAAAAATAAAAACTAGAAAACAAAAAATACTGGAAACAAACATTAAGCATGAATATGTAAAACAATAAACAAATAAAAAGATAAGCTGTGGGGTGCCTCCCATGAGCGCTAAGTTTAACGTCTTCAGCCAGACCCAACATTAGTAATCGTGCCTAACTAAACGCTCCACCATCTGATCAATAAATGGGAGTGAAAAATGATCCTTTAGTGTGGTAGTATTCAACTTACGATAGTCTAGACACATTCTCCATCGTGACTGCACTCGAGTTGGAACCAACTCGTCGTCTTTATTTATTACTACCGTTAATCTTGCCTGTTTTGGCACGACATAAATCGGGCTCACCCACTCGCTATCAAAGATTGGATAAAGGATCTGAACCTCTTGTATAGCTGGGTTGAGCCCTCTTTGTGGCTCCTTCGATGGCTTGGCATTTTCCTCAAAATGTAACTTGTGCATCATCACCGAGGGGCTTATCCCCTTGATATCCTCAATAGTCCAGCCGATAGCTTCATTGTGCTCTCTTAAAACGTCCAATAATTTATCCTCTTGAGCATCAACCAAATCTAAAGCTGTAGTCATAGGCAAAGAATCTGTTGGACCTAGAAACTTATACTTAAGATTGTCCGGTAAAGGCTTAAGTTCCTTCTTGGGGAGTTCAAGTGTTGTGGTTTCCTCCGTTTCACTGATCTTTTGAGGAGCAGACTCCAAAGTAGCATTTGCTTGCTCAAACAACTTATCCAAATCCAAATCTTCTTCAAATTGAGCAAAGCATGCCTCCAAAATATCCTCAGACTCCCCTTTTTTCTTGGGCGCTTGTAATCTCTCAGGGTAAGGTGTTTTAGGTAAAAACGACCTAGGGAGATCCTTAATAATAGGTGTGGCTGTAGATGGTTCAACATCTCTCTTTTCTTTGTTGCCACTTTCTTGCCCTTGTATAGGAGTTGATAAATTTTCCTCCGCAAATTGTTCCTTCGGGTTAGGATCAGGTTGACTGGGGAACTTTCTGTTCTCTCCTTCACCCAAATGACTTGTGATTTGACCCATTTGACTCTCTAGTTTGGCAATCACTTGGGTGTTTACTATTGTTGCACTCTTCACTTCACTCATAGATTGGCTAGTCATTTTTATGAAATCATTGAGAGCGTCCTCCAATGACTGTGAAACCGACACTGGCGCTTGAATGGGAGCTTGGGAAGCGGGTGATAGTGCTAGATAGGCTGAGTGACCATAACTTGGAATTGGTGGAGGAAAGTCGGGAGGGTATTGATTGTGAGCATGATAAGGGGCTCCTCCCTGATTTATCAGTTGGTTCTGATCCCATGAAAAATTAGAGTGGTTCCACCATTTTAAATTACTCGCAAGTGCACGAGTCGTTTGCAATATAGCTTTGTGCAAGTGCGAGGTCGAATCCACAGGGAATTGCGTTGTGAAAATATAATTTTTAATCTAAATTAACTCTATCTTAACATAGTTCCGAATTGTGAATGATATTTTAGAAAACAAATTAAAACTAAACTAAGTTGATTTTAAAACTAATAATAAAAAAAGCACTAAGGTTTCCGAATCCACCCCACCGAAGTTAAGCATACATGTTCTAAAAATATAGCCTATCAAAACATTCTATGAATCCAACTATAAGACAAAAAACAAAGAATATCCCAACTAAACCAAAAGCACCCGATGTATCCGCTCTTAACAAATCACAAAGGGAATCCAATTTAATCGAAAAGCATTCAATGTATCCATCAGATGAAACACAAAGAAAATCCAACAGACAATTTAAACTCAATCAATTATAAGATTAACTCAAATAATTGACAGAACATTTATACTAAAAATTGTCAGATTTGTACAAGCAAATCTGAACTACTACGCCAAACAACGGCGGGGCTTCATCTTCAACCTTAGCTGAAGAGTCTAGCCACTCATAACTATAAAACTATAATAACAAGTGCTAAACATTTAAACTAAAACAACTGAATATAAAGAAATAAATAAACAACTTTACATGAGAGAAATTCCACTCGCTGCCGGGCGGCGCTTCCCCTCGTGGTAGCAATGCCTTCGGGATCCACCAGAATGCTAGCGGACGTCCACCGGTAAACACCAAAGTGGCTTAGGAATTGTACGCTGAATGATGAAGCCAGATGGTGCTTATATAGGGGAAGACCCGGAGTAATGTGGCTTGCAGAAACGATGTGGGATACTGGCCCGAGTGTGCTCGATCGCAGTGTGGTGCGATCGATCGCATGTGCGCTCGATCGTGTGTCTGGTGCGCTCGATCGCGTGTGCGCTCGATCGCGTGTCTGGTGCGCTCGATCGCGCTGGTGGGATGAACTGCAAACATTTCGATGTGGGATTGATGACCTTGCGCTCGATCATAGGCAGGTGCGCTCGATCGCATATCTGTGCGATCGAGCGCAATGTCTCCAGAAGCTTCAAATATCCTGAAATGCTGCACTTTCTCCACAAAGCTGTAAAAACACACAAAACACAAGAAAAACGTAAAATGAAGTAAAATACTACTAACTAAGAGCATAACAAATGTAAGTTAAGGGTCTAAAATACGCAATATTTAAGACTCATCACGCCACCCTGGATTGTCTGTTTCGGAGTAAGATCCATTTGATTGCCAACAACAGTCATTGAAAGCATTCGTTTGTTCCATGGGATACTCGGCAAAAGCCGGCATTGATGAGCAATTCTGTGTTAAATGCATAGGACTAGCACAGATGGAACAGCTATCAACATCAAAGGAATTGGCTGCACTGATGGACTGGTCGGTCATCCTCATGAAATCCTTGAGGGCGTCATCTAAAGATTGTGAAACCGGTGCTGGATTCATCCACATTTTTGTTCTCTTTTTTCTTTTCTATTTTTTTATTATTTTTTATTTATCAATGCAAAGAGAAACAAATAAAATGAAATAAAATTGCCAAAAAAAAAAATCAAACAAACAATGCTAACTAACTAGTAGAAAAATAAAATCAATTTAGACAAAAATTTCACAAACAAAAATATTCCCCGGCAACGGCGCCAAAAACTTGTTGTGAGTTTTAAATTACTCGCAAGCGCACGAATCGTTTGCAATATAGTGTTGTGCAAGTGCGAGGTCGAATCCACAGGGAATGCATTGTGAAAATAGCTTTTTATCTAAACTAACCTTATTTTAACCTAGTTCCGAATTGTGAATTATATATATATATATATTTTTTTTTTTGCAAAACAAATATAAACTAAACTAAACTAAACTGATTTAATAACTAATGATGAAAACACTAAGGTTTCAGAATCCACCCAACCAAAGTAAAGCATATATCTTCATGTTCTATATAAAAATAATCTATCTAACATTCCATGAATCCAACAAAAAACAACGAATATCCCTATTAAACCAAAAGCATCCAATGTATCCGCTTTTAACAAATCACAAAGGAAATCCAATTTAATCGAAAAGGATTCGATGTATCCATCGAATGAAACACGCAGAATATCCAACAGAACAATTAAAACTATCAATCGTAAGATTTTACTCAAACAATTGAAATAGAACATTTAAACTAAACATATCAAAATTGTATAAACATATCTGAAAATACAATACTAAACAATGGTGAGACTTCATCTTCAACCTTAGCTGAAGATTTTAGCCACCCATTATCATGAAACTAAATTTCACAATAAAAAGTGCTAAGCATTAAAAACTGGAAAAGAATTAAAACTAACTGTACATTGGGAGAAATTCCACACACTGTTGGGCAGCACTTCCCCCGGTGGTGGCAAAAGCCTTTAGGAGATCTACTAGAATGCTAGTAGAAATCCACCAGACAGCACACTGAATAATGAGGTGGGATAGTGTTTATATAAGGGATTTCTCGGAGTACAATGAGCTGCAAATTTGATGTAGGATACTGCCTCTTTGCGATCGATCGCAAGTCTGGTGCGATGCAATGCGTCTGGCACGCTGTAAGTGTTTCCTATCCGATGTGGGATGTGCGAGTCAACTGCGATCGATCGCAGCCTTGTTGCGCTCGAGCGCATCACAGTGCGCTGCAATATATATGCAGTATCAAAAGTTTCCTTTCCAATGTGGGATGTGCAAGTCACTTGCGATCGATCGCAGGTTTTGTGTGCTCGAGCGCAGGTGCGATTGACCTCATGCCGTGTGCGCACGATCGCAGGTGTGATCGATCGTGCGTCTGGTGCACTCGATGGCACTAGGCATCCTCAGCTTTTGCTCTTTAAGCCCTGTAGTTTCCACATTGCTTCATTTTATTCCAAAACCTATAAAAACACAGAAAATAGATAAAATAACACGGAATAACATAATTAAGAACTTAACAAATGTAAACTAAGGGGCTAAAACATGTAATATTTAGCACTCATCAAGTTTCCAATTGCATTACAAGACTCTCTAGGTCACTCTTCTTTGATTCTGGAACTGTTTGAGCTGCTGGTTGGGAGTTCCTTTGATGCCCTTGAAGATTCAGGGCATTCTGATCATTGTTCCATGCGAAGTTAGGGTGGTTCCGCCATCCAAGATTGTAGGTATTTGTATATGGATCGTTCTTGGGAGGATAGTTATTTGGTCCCACATAGTTCGCTTGCTCTTGATCTGTAGATGAATACAAAGGGAAAGTGTCAGTAGTGTGATCAAAACGATAGTATATAGCACATACCTGGAGTTGTTTGGCTCGTGGACTAGGTGAGATGTTCTGAGCAGTCATGGCTTTTACAAGCATATCTAGCTTTCTTTCCACGGTAGCCATCTGATTTGAAGATCCACCATTTAAGGTCACCTTATACATACCCTTGCGTTTAACTCCTTGTCTTCCTCTGGATGAGAATTGAAGGGTGTGCTCACTTAAGGTCTCAAAAAGCTCCATGGCTTCTTAATTGCTCTTTCCATTAGCACACCTTCACAACAGGAATTTACAATACCTTTATTCATATCACTCAGACCTTCATAAAAGGCATGTACCAGCTCATCTTAAGGTAGATTGTGATGTGGGCATTTCAGTAGGAGATCATTAAAGTGTCCCCATGCTTCAAAGAATAGGTCTCCATCATTCTGTTGGAAAGATTGAATCTCCTTCCTCATTTGTCTTGTCTTTTGAGTTGGGAAAAACTTCCTTAGGAACTTACTGGCCAACTCTTCCCAAGTGTGGATAGAAACTGCAGGCAATGAATTGTACCACAGTTTAGCATTATCTTTTAATGAAAAAGGGAAAAGAATTAACTTGATTCCCACCTGGTATAAGCCCCGGATATGCTGGAACTTGCAGAGATCAAAGAATTCCCGAAGGTGCAGGTGTGGATCCTCAGCAGATGTACCCCTAAAGTGAGTCAGTGCACTTAGTATCTACGGAGATATGTAATAATTGCCTTCCGCCTCTGGTTGATAAGCAATGCATGATGGCTGGTCGAGGTTCCGTGGGATGAAGGATTGCTTCATAGATCATCGCTCAGGTGGCGATTGGTTGTCAAGCTGATCCACCATTGATGCTTCTTCCTCGAATTCTTCTTCTACCTCTTCAGGGTTGTCTCTAAGCCTTTGTCGAATGGTCCGCTCAAGTTCTGTATCGAGGGGAAAGAAAGTTGGATTCCTGGATCGAAGTCCTTACATAAATCAACTGAAATGCCTTAGTGCAGCAGTTTCAGTACTGCTGCTCTGGCAGTTTATGCCTCAAATGCGCTCGATCGTAGTGCCACATATGAAACAGCTGTAGTACTTGAAACAAAACAAAAAACAAAAATAAATTAGGTTTATGATGAAACTGAATAAAACAGAATAGAAAAAATAAAAATGAATGAAAATAATTCTAAACAGAAATTTAGCGCAATCCCTAGTAACGACTCCAAAAACTTGTTGTGCAGATATATACCTAAATTAATAAGCAAATATTGTAATAGTTTTACTTGCAAGTGCACAAGGTCAACAGTAGCATAGTATGCAAATGCAAGATCATCTCCACAGGGATTGGTAAATTTCGCTTTAGAATTAGTTTCGCAATAATAAAACGAGAGAAATAAATATTGAGTTTGAACTAATAATGATAAAGGTATAGGGACTTGATATCCACCACTAATCATGCTACCATAATAAAACAATATGCCAATGCTTTACTCATGTCATGAATACCTAATGTTTGTCAACCTATCCTTAAGCTATTGATTTCCCTAAGCGACGTGTTAGGCATGGTGTATACTCTAACTCTTTTAATTCTTAAGGGATTCAATATAGTGTATACTGAGTTGTTTCTTAAGAGAGCATAAGATCTGTGGAAATCGACAACTACACGAGACCTAAGGCATGGTGTATACTCCCAATTTCCTATGTTGATTAACCCAAGAACCTGGCGTGGATTTCTTTTGTTACTATTGTTAAACCCAGGACTCGGTCATCCAAATTGATTCAACTAACTAATCCATACCACATGCATACGTTGATCAGACAAACATATATGAAAATTTTAAATAAAAACAGGCATTAATCAAGTTAAGCATCACAACATAAATATCGCAAAGGTGCCAATACTGAATTATTGAATAAACATGATTAGGGCTTCAATATTGCCCTTACTAAGAAGTTAGTTACACATAGTTATGATGCTAAACATCTTCATAAATAAAATAAAGGAAAGAAGAAACCCGAGAGAAGAGTCGTCAATTTGTCTCCCAAAGCTTCAAACTGAAAAGAAGATTAAAAACCTTGTTTCTATGTTTTACATGCCTATTTATAAGGTTCTAAGCGCACCTAGAAACCCTAATTTCCAAAACAAGACCCAAACTATTCTTTCCAAAACTGGTTCTACCATTTTACTGCACATGTGCGCTTGATCTCATGTTTTTGCGCTCGAGGCTTCTATGTGTGCGCACGAGTGCTTGTTCGCTCGATCACACTCTTCTGTGATCGATCGTACTTAGTTGCTTCCGGGTCTTCCAGATTTCTTCCTTTGAGTTCCAAAATGCAATTTTTTCTCCAAGAACCTATAAAAACATAGAAAACTCAAAAATGAAGTAAAATAGAATAAAATACGTAAACAAAGAGCTTAACAAATGTAAATTAAGGGGCTTAAATATGAATATTTAAGCACTTATCAGAGTGGGACCCCCATGTTCGTCTGGGGTTCTACAGATCTGGTCTCGTGAAGTATGCACTAACTCTAACAATCTCCCACTTGGTAAATACTTCACACACATGGAAAACTTCTCAGGACTCTATTTCTTCAAGCCCATCTCAGTAGCACACCACTCAAACTTTGCTAAACTAATTGCTTTAGTCAAGAAATCTGCGTTGTTCACTGCTGTATTGACTTTCTCTAAGATTATCACATTTTCTTCAATCTTTTCCTAGATGACGTGAAATTGGGTATCAATGTGCTTCGTCTGTGAATGAAATGTAGGATTCTTTGCTAAGAAGATAACACCTTGATTGTCACATTTCACCTTCACTATTTTTTGTTTAAACCCAAGCTCAGCACACAACCTTTGAAGCCAAACCGCTTCCTTTCCAGCATGAGTTATTGCCATATTCGCTGATCCTACAATATCAAGATTCTTCTTACTTCCCATACCTCCATAACATAATACAAACTCTAACGTGCCATGAAGATATCTAAGAACTCTCTTAACTGCAATATTCCTACTGCTTGGGCAATATCTGGTCTCGTACACACCATGGCGTACATCAAGCTTCCAACCGCACTAGCATAAGGTATTTGTGCCATATCTTTAGCTTCTTCCTCCGTCTTCGGACAATGTTCCATAGATAACTTGGTTCCCAAAGGCATGGGAGTTGATGCGATGAAATTGACACTAGCAAGTGCACTAATCGTTCAAGTAATAAAATGATGAGTGAATATTGTTCCCAACGAGGACTGATCAAATACTACAAAAATTATGACTTAACTTTTACTGTTATTTGAGCAAACGAATAATTATAGGGGAAAGATTTACTAACAATTAACTAAGGAAAAACAGAACGCAATAGTAAATATTGGAAGATTAGCAAATTTTGGAATGAAAACTCTTATGAACTAACGTGCTAAGGACTCGACTTCACCTAAACCATAATTGACAAGAGTTTCGAATGGACAAATTTCGTTTAATATGTTTTCCAAGATGGTAGAATCCCCAATAAATTGGTTATCCATATTCCGGGTCTAACCACAATCTCAAGAATCATTAACTTCGAATATCCGTATTCCAGGTCTATTCTAGATTAACTCAAATTGAGAAGCATTAAGTGTTTTTGGATTCCTTTCAGTTAAATCTCCCTATTCGGTTACGATTTAAACGGACCACATGAACTTCCTAGAATCCCTATTCGACTACTCCTATTCCATTCATGGCATGTTTTACCCTGGCCTTTGCATACATAAAAATCCAATATCATATTTATTAGTTCAACCATTCATAAGAGCATGGCTTCTCTATTCGACACATCACCATGCCCAAAGAAGGAATCAAAATAATAAAAAGCATTAAGAACAATAAAACACACTCTTTGAAAAACACATTAAATTCCACTTGTCCAAACAACAACTCAAGATAAAGGTTTAGGATCCATTTATCCTTAACACAAAAATATCTACTCCATAATCATGTTCAAACAACCCATGTTGATATTATAAAATGTCAACATAGATAGATAAGAATAATACAAAACCAGAGAAGAATGATTTAAAAGCTTGATGTGTAGCCTCCCGAAGCGTCTCCAACTCTCCTTGGGCTTCTCCTCTTCTCCAAATTCTGTTTTCTTCTTCTATGGAGGGATGCTGGGCTCTCATAGGACCTGGAGCAGGGGGCTGCATTGTCCTTTGAGTCAGCTTGGAGGCCTCCATTCTTCATTAGAGGATGAGACCTAGACTCACTGCTTTCCTCTTCTCTTCCTTGCCTTGCCACAGGCTTCCTGCCATGAACAGTTCCATGAACAGTAGCTTCACAGCTTGAATCATCTTCCTCACTGGAAGAACTGGACTCCATTTGACCTGAGCTATCTATACTCTCCCCAGAGGAGCTTTGGTTCTCATCTTCAATGTCTAGGGGCTCTTCTTGCAATGTCTAGCAGGCAGCATTGCTTTGAAATTGATCCTTGGTACTGTTCACCTTCGAAACTCCAATAGAGCTTCCATTCCTCCCCAAGCTGGAAGCCTCCATTTGAGACCCTAAGGCTTGGGAATCTTCCTCTCCCAAGGAGCAGGAAGAAGATGCTGATCCTTTGGATGGTCCCTTGGCTCCATCCTTGCTTGTATTACCTTAAACTTCTTCTCGCGACAAAGCTACTGTAGCAGCTTTGTTCTTGAAATGATTCTGGACATATTCCAGATCATTTTGATCCTGGATTGTGAGAGGAGGTTTCTTCTTCCCCATGCTGAACTAAACTGAAGGAATGGCACAGAAAGATCAGAAGAAGGAGGAGAGAAGTGTTGGTGACCATGGGCAACACTGTTCACAGTTGAGAGCTTCTCTCTCTAGCTGCCCGTGACTGACTGAAAACTCCTTTCTTAGTTTCTCTTCATCTTGGCTCTTCCACGACCATTCTTTTGCTTGAGTGTTCAATAGAGCTTCATGTTTAAAATGATGATAGCTCTTCCATCTCTTTTAAATCAAGATACCTGAAAAATGCACCGAAATAAGTTAATACTCCAAAAATACCACTTTAGAGTTGTTAATGAATAAAAATGCAATTAAGACCTAAATCAACCCTAAAGTGCTAACAAATAGGTACGATTATAATGCATTTTATGGCTCTTATCACAGAGTTATCACACCCCCAAACTTACGTTTTTGCTAGTCCTTGAGCAAACTAGAACAAAATTCTATGCACACACATCCTAAAAGTGCGAGATGGTTTGATTAGATTTGATATAGCATGCCTCAAAGATTGCATAAAAATTATAACGCACGAAAAACTTTCCAAATACTGCCAATGTCTAGAATTTCAAATTTATTACTAGCCTTAGCTTACATCAAATTCTTCAAACGTGTGTGTGTGCAACACTTTTATAAACTTAATCGTCTCGCCACTCTGATCGGTTTATGCAAGCAAGTAGGATAATGCCAATCTTTCAAAGTCCATAAGCTTACTTTTCACACCACTCTCCACTAATGTAGGCCATGACAATACCCGAGATCACCAGGACTTTATTCAACTTATAACTTTGGCTAAGGTTAAGGTATTGTGAAAGATTGATTTGAGGTTCACATCACCTTAAGCACATCAACCAATAAATATTTTATTTCAAACTTTCGCTTAGTTATCATGGAATACTTCAAATACTTTTGCTCTCGTCACATCTTCTTCTTCTTCTTCTTCTTTTTTTTTTTGTATGCTTGTACTATAGTAGCACTAGTTTTTGTTTCCGTGTGCATTACTGAAACTATAGCATAGCATGTACATGACGATCAAACACAGCTTTGCCAGCTGCCTATGATAGGCAGAATACAACTTTATCAAATAGTTCATATGGTAAACCTTTTTGACTTCGATCTTTTCTCTCTCGATGGGAAATATGTAACACATATCATAGCCAAGTGCAGACCGCTTCCTCTTGCTCAATCCTCTATCACCACTTAAGAGAATAGTCCCTTTATTAATCAATGTGCTTACAGGTGAAAGGTGGAGATAAATTTATATATATATATATATATATATATATATATATATATATATTTGAAAGGGAAATAGGATATATGATTGGGTGACAAAACAATATGTATCCAAGCTCAAAAGGGGAACACTAAGGATAGTCACATATCAAGGGTTGGCTAAAATGGCTCAAACTTTCCAAACATGGCCTGGATCCTTTCTTTGGTACTGTACTACTTAAGATTTTGCCTCGAGTGGTCTTCAAACAAGTTCTAGAGTCCAAGAGATCACAAGACTACACTGCTCACATAAACGCTCTCTGAAACAGCAAGATAACAAAGTGCTAAGGTGTAAGTGCTCATTGTGTTCAAAGAGTTCGATGCAAAATAAATCCAAACAACAAATTCAAGCACATAGACAAACGCAATATTTTTCAAATTTTCAATGGCTATAATCAAGTCAATCTATTTCTCATCATTGGCAAAATCAAAATCAAACAACAGAAAGCACTCAGAAAACACAAATAGAAAAATAACACGAAAGTCAGCTTCTGCCAAAAAATTGGAAAGAAAATCAAATGCACTTCGAAAAAGGATAGAAAAAAAAGAAAAAAACTAAAAATAATCTAAATAAAAGAAAAAGGAATAAAATAAAGAAAACAAGGAAAGTAAGATAAAAAGTTGGGTTGCCTCCCAAAAGCGCTAAGTTTTACGTCTTCAGCCAGACACTTATTTGTTCCTCTGGCTCTTCTCTTCCCATTTCAGACTTCAAGTTCCTTGCTTCTTTTTCGATGACGAGTTTTTCAATGGTATTAGTTTTTGAGTCCATGATGTATCTCTCCAAAGTATCTTCATTTAATGTTTTCTCCTGAAACTCCTCAATAAGGTTATCAGCAATATCCACTTGAAAACAAGAAGAAGTAGAAAACCCAGAGAGGTATTTCATAATTTTATACATATCAAAAACTACTTGCTCATCATTGACTCTTAAAGTCAATTTCCCTTGTTGTACATCAATTAGGGCTCTCCCTGTAGCAAGGAATGGACGTCCAAGTATAAGAGGTACCTCACGATCCTCTTCCATGTCGAGAACAATGAAGTCTACAGGGAATATAAATTTATCAACCTTTACCAGTACATCTTCTATAATTCCCCGTGGTATCTTAATAGATCGATCAGCTAATTGCAATGACACTGCTGTTGTTTTGATTTCTTCTAGTCCAAGTTTCCTGAAAGTTGAAAGAGGCATAAGATTAATACTGGCACCAAGGTCACATAAAGCTTTATCAAAAAATGAATTTCCCAAAGTGCAAAGTATAGTAAAACTCCCTGGATCTTTCAATTTTGGAGGTAGCTTGTTTTGCAGTATAGCGCTACACTCTTCAGTCAACATTACCGTTCCATGTTCCTTTAGCTTCCGTTTATTAGACAAAATTTCCTTCAAAAATTTAGTGTAGCTAGGCATCTGTGCTAATGCCTCTGCAAATGGTATGTTAATATGCAACTTCTTAAAAATCTCTAAAAAAATTTAGAATTGTTTGTCTAATTTTTCTTTTTGGAATTTCTGAGGATAAGGAAGAGGTGGCATATATTTAGTTTCAGAGTTAGAATCAATCAAACCTTTACTAGTAGACTTCTTTGCTGAAACTCGTTTTTCCTCTTGCTCAGTCTCTTCTTTCTCGCCAACTTGCTGAGTAAGTTCCTTAGGTTGTGGCTCTTCTAATTGTGTGCCGCTCCTTAGTGTTATGGCCTTGACATCCTCCTTAGGATTCTTTTCCGTGTTGCTCGGGAGGGAACCTTGTGCACGTCCAAAAATTATGTTGGCTAGTTGACCGACTTGAACTTCCAGATTTTTTATGGACGCTTCTTGATTTTGGA
The DNA here is from genome assembly GCA_023935145.1 of Bretschneidera sinensis. Taxonomy (NCBI): domain Eukaryota; kingdom Viridiplantae; phylum Streptophyta; class Magnoliopsida; order Brassicales; family Akaniaceae; genus Bretschneidera; species Bretschneidera sinensis. Next base: position 74,605,867 of record CM043701.1, on the reverse strand, counting down.
ATATTTTTTCTGCTGTACTTAAAAATTTGGCCATCATATCCTCCAAGTTGGGCTTTTTTTCTTGAGGAGGATATTCAGGATGATGTTGCTTCGCATTGTTTTGATTCCACGAGAAGTTCGGATGATTCTTCCATCCCGAATTATATGTGTTGCTGTATGGATTGTTTTGCCTGTGAAAATTTGAAACAAAATTAGCTTGTTCAGTAGATGAATTATATGCAAACTGATTACCTGCTTGACAGCTACTGCTTTGATGGCCACTACCACCACACAATTCACATATTGAATGTGAGTTGGGATTAAATCCATCAATCTTCTTGTTGAGAGTCTCCAGTTGTGCTGCTAGAGCTGTAACAGTATCTACATTGTGCAATCCTGGGGCTCTGTTGATAGGTAACCTTTCAATTGGCCATTGATAAGAGTTGGTAGCCATTTCTTCTAGTAATTCGATGGCTTCTTCTGGAGTTTTTCTCATGATAGTGCCTCCTGCAGCTGCATCAATCATGTTTCGGGTTGTATTAGTTAAACCATTATAAAAAGTTTGTACCTGCATCCAGGTGGGCAACTCGTGATGAGGACATCTTCTCAACAGGTCTTTAAAGCGCTCCCATGCCTCATAGAGTGACTCTCGATCAACCTGCAAAAACATAGTAATTTCATTACATAACTTTGCAGTTTTTGTAGGAGGGAAGTACTTCCCTAAAAACTTATGTGCCAATTCTGCCCATGTTGTTATGGATCCGGCAGGCAAAGAAGTCAACCAGCTTTTTGCTTTATCCCTCAATGAAAAAGGGAAAAGCCTTAAACAAATTGCATCCTCCGATACTCTGTTATGCTTAAATGTGTCGCAAATTTCCAGGAAATTCGCCAAGTGAACATTCGGATCTTCTTGCGATAAGCCCCCAAATTATACTGAATGCTGAATCATCTGGATGATGGCGGGCTTAATTTCAAAATTGTTCGCCTGTATAGGTGGTCGCCGAATGCTAGATTCAACACCATCCATCTTTGGCATGGTATAATCCCACGGTGCACGTTGCATCTCTGCATTGTTTCCTTCTGCCATTGTATTAATTGTTACTGGTGCTACTCTTCTCAAAGAGTGAAATGTGCGATCAATCTCTGGATTAGGTTCTGCAAGTATTCTCCCACTAGTACGTGTCATGCACTAGAATCGAAATCCCTGAAAAATAGACTTAAAAACCAAATTAAAAAAAAAACTCTCAAATTAACAAGTTGAATCACCATAAAAGTAATATTTTATTTCAGTCCCCGACTACGGCACCAAAAACTTGATGCGATGAAATTGACACTAGCAAGTGCACTAATCGTTCAAGTAATAAAATGATGAGTGAATATCGTTCCCAACGAGGACTGATCAAATACTACAAAAATTATGACTTAACTTTTACTATTATTTGAGCAAACGAATAATTGTAGGGGAAAGATTTACTAACAATTAACTAAGGAAAAACATAACGCAATAGTAAATAATGGAAGATTAGCAAATTTTGAAATGAAAACTCTTATGAACTAACGTGCTAATGACTCGACTTCACCTAAACCATAATTGACAAGAGTTTTGAATGGAAAAGTTTCGTTTAATATGTTTTCCAAGATGGTAGAATCCCCAATAAATTGGTTATCCATATTCCGGGTCTAACCACAATCTCAAGAATCATTAACTTCGAATATCCGTACTTTAGGTCTATTCTAGATTAACTCAAATTGAGAAGCATTAAGTGTTTTTGGATTCCTTTCAGTTAAATCTCCCTATTCGGTTACGATTTAAATGGACCACATGAACTTCCTAGAATCTCTATTCGGTTACTCCTATTCCATTCATAGCATGTTTTACCCTGGCCTTTGCATACATAAACATCCAATATCATATTTATTAGTTCAACCATTCATAAGAGCATGGCTTCTCTATTCGACACATCCCCATGCCCAAAGAAGGAATCAAAATAATAAAAAAACATTAAGAACAATAAAACACACTCTTTGAAAAACACATTAAATTCCACTTGTCCAAACAACAACTCAAGATAAAGGTTTAGGATCCATCTATCCTTAACACAAAAATATCTACTCCATAATCATGTTCAAACAACCCATGTTCATATTATAAAACATCAACATAGATAGATAAGAATAATACAAAACCGGAGAAGAATGATTTAAAAGCTTAATGCGTAGCCTCCCGGAGTGTCTCCAACTCTCCTTGGGCTTCTCCTCTTCTCCAAATTCTGTTTTCTTCTTCTATGGCCGTCCCTTTTCCAGATTCCCTTCTTGTTCAGCTAGGGTTTCAATTTATAACATTCAAAATTCGCGGGCTGGCGCTGCAGCGCCAACTTCCTAGCGCTGCAGCGCCAAGACATAAAGACCCTAATTCTGGCGCTGCAGCTCCAACTTTCTGGCACTGCAGCGCCAACTTTCTGTCCAAATCCTTCTTTGTGTCAGCTACCAGCGCTGCAGCGCCAACATCCTGGCACTGCGGCCTTGAGTTTCTGTCCTCTCTGTGCATTTTGGTGCTGTGAGGTGCGGATGATGCTGAACCAAGAGGTATGACCTCTGTCCGCTAAAATCGCCATAAATTTCTCTAGAAAAATGATTTTAATGAACCGTAAAATCCTCCAGAAAGTAGACTTCCAGATATTTTTGAGCATATATGGCACACTTCCTGGTTCTTCCTACATCAATACAGTTTAATTTGTAAAGATGGTTGATTCGTATGGCAACTCCAGCAACTTAGTGAAAACTCCTTTCTTAGTTTCTCTTCATCTTGGCTCTTCCACGACCATTCTTTTGTTTGAATGTTCAATGGAGTTTCGTGTTTAAAATGATGATAGCTCTTCCATCTCTTTTAAATCAAGATACCTGAAAAATGCACCGAAATAAGTTAATGCTCCAAAAATACCACTTTAGAGTTGTTAATGAATAAAAATGCAATTAAGACCTAAATCAACCCTAAAGTGCTAACAAATAAATACGATTATAATGCATTTTATGGCTCTTATCATAGAGTTATTAGGAGTCTCTACCGGCTTGCTGTCAGATATGTTGAATCTATTCAACACTTCTTCAATATACTTCTTCTGACTTAGCCACAGTTTTTGATTTTCACGATTTCTCTTTATCTGCTTACCCAAGATAAAGTTTGTTGGCCCTAGGTCTTTCATGTCAAATTGCCTTGCCAACAATACTTTCAGAGTGCTAATCATCTTCTTGTTATTTCCAATCAACCGCATATCATCCACATACAAAGTTAAAATGAAAAAATAAACCCCTAACCTTTTCACGTAGACACAGTGATCAGCATAGCTGCGAGTGAACCTGAGCTATATGGCATATGTATCAAACTTTTGGTACCACATCCATGGTGACTGCTTTTGTCTGTACAAAGTATTATTCAATTTACAAACCAGCTCTTCCTTATCTTTGCTCACAAAGCCTTCGGGCTGTTTCATGTAAATTTCCTCCTCTAAGTCCCTATGAAGGAAAGTTGTCTTCACATCTAGTTGCTCAACCTCTAGATCATAAGCAGCTGCCATGGATAAGACACATATGATAGATGTCAACTTTGCTACTGGGGAAAATATCTCACCATAGTCAATTCCCTCTATTTGCGAGTACCCTTTTGCAACCAGACGTGCCTTGTACTTTTCTACCATTCCATCTGCATTTGTTTTCTTCTTGAAAATCCATTTGCACCCAATTGGCTTCCTATCTTTAGGAAATTTCACAAGGCTTGATGAGAGTCATAAAATTCATCTTAAAAGTACTTAATTGTTAGCATTTTAGGGTTGATCTAGGTTTTAATTGCACTTTTATAGGTTAACAACTCTAAAGTATCATTCTTGGATCATTGATCTACTTCGGTGCATTTTCAGGTACTTTAAGCTCAAAAGAGGAGGAAAAGTTATCATTGCTTGAAGCACAAAGACTTGAGGCATACTGGAGTGAAGGAATACTTCCGAAAGGACAAGATGGAGGGCTTAAAAGAGCAATAGCTGCTGCCCGCATTGGAAAGGAGTTTCACTAAATTGCGAGAATTGCCCGTACAGATCAATCAACCTCCTTTTTCATTTTTTTTCTTTTTTTTTCCACAACCCCCAACTTATCTTCTTTAATGTACCTGGGTTATGGTAGTAATATTTTTTTTTTCATATTTCCACCCTTACTCCTTTTAAGTGCTTCTCACAACATGTGTATAACTAAGTTCTTTTAAAAGAAAGGTAAGGATAAAATATTTTTAGGCTCATAAAGGTGAGTAAATGGTTTATCGAAAGAAACAAGGCTCAATTTTTCTTTTCAAGAAAAAGGCTCAAATAGATGACTAGTGATAAATATAGCAATGGTAGGTTTAAAAGGCTCAGACGATCCAAAAATGGCCTCTATCATATCTTAAGTAATGTGCATTCTAGGAATTCGCCTCAAGTGATTATCAAGTAAGTTCTAGAGCTTGTCAAGACCGCAAAAGTATTCACAAAATAATCACACATAAAACTTTTCTAAATGTTTAAGACTAATCATACAATCTTACCACAAGCTAGAGTCTCAAACCAAATGAAGATTGATACTTAAATTAATTTCAAACCGAAGCAAGATTTAACTCCTTCTAAATGCTATCTGCTATCTCAATTAAGTTTATATCATTGACATGTGAATTAACTCCAAGGCAACCACAAAGCATACTTAAAACAAAAAGATAGGGAAAATGACACCAAGCAGTTCAATGGAAAAAGAAAAAAATGTATGGAAATAAAGAATATAGAAACAAAGAGATGCGTTTCCTCCACCCCCAACTTAAAAATTGCATTGACCTCAATGTAAAAGAAAGAGTAAAGGAAACTCCCCTTGTAGCCAAAGGTGCACAGAAGCTGAAAATTGTGCTCCACCATTTGAACTGCTTCGTATTTTTGTCCCTGAAAAAGAAATACGAAAGTAAAACTGGAAAACAACAAGATAATAATAATAAGCAATAAAAAAAGGAAATATAAAAAAAATAAAAGGATACGTTGTGGGTTGCCTCCCATAAGCGCTAAGTTTTACGTCTTCAGCCAGACGCTCTTATTTCCTCCTTGAAAAATATAGGTTGAATTCATCCGCCACTACTTCATTGCCAAATTTGGTGCTTCTATGCTTTTGGGGGGCCTCAAGGATGTCATCAGTAACATCAGCAAATTCTGGCTCGATATGTGCTCTGGTGAAGCCATGGGTGGGGGTGGACTCCAATGGATTAAGATGCTGGACCTTTTCCATGAATGAGTCAATCGTGTATGCTTGGTGGCTTTCGTTCACATCCTCTGATTTCTTCGTTGTTGGGATATGTAAAGACTTACCACTTACTGTCTTAATGGCATTATCTCATTCAAATTCTATTGCGCTAGGCGCTAACTATGGGATGTGGAATGAACTTGAGCAGGAAACTTACTTCGCTCAGTCACACTCAAGTAGCTCATCAACTTAGACATTTGGCTCTTTATCTCCTTATGTTCTTCAACAACCTGCACAATTAACGATTCAAGTCTTTTATTAGTCTTACCCTGTGCCTCAATAAAAGCATGTAAAGTGTCTTCTAAAGAACTCCTAGAAGACACAGGTGCATGATATGTTGCAGAATATGAGCTAGGGGGTTGTGCAAGTTACTGATTTTCAGATTTCCAGCTGAAGGTGGGGTTATCGCGCCATCCCAAATTATAGGTATTAAAGAATGGTGTAAAAGGCTTCGTGTACATACCTAAGGCATTACATTGTTCCTTATACATCCCTCTCATATCAGCAAATGTGGGACACTCTTGGGCGAGATGGCCTACCCCGCCACACACAAAACATGGTTCAAAAGATTTTGCATGATTGACCACGTGTGTTGGCTTTGAGCTTTTAGTCTTTAATGCCTCTAGTTCCCTAGTGAGCATCTCGACCTTAGCCTTAAGGTTATCCTCTTCCCTAAGATGGTAAATTCCATCACCATTTGGGTTCCCTATAGGTTGTGACCTATTTGTGCTTTCAGTAGCACTAGGTCTAGTCCAAGTGTGAGCTTTTTCAGCAAGCACATTGAGGTACTCTATGGCCTCATCAAGATCTTTCTCCAAGAACCCACCATTACACATCATCTCTACAAATTGTCGCTCTCTATATGTAAGTCCCTCATAAAAATAGCTCACCAAGCGCCAACTCTTATACCCATGGTGAGGGCACATACTCAATAACTCCTTAAATCTTTCCCAAGACTGATATAAGGTCTCATTATCCTTTTGTGCAAAGGTGGAGATTTGCCTTTTCAAAGTGTTGGTTTTATGTTGGGGAAAGTATTTGTTAAAGAAAGCCCGAGTCATCTCAGTCCACGACCCAATAGATCATGGTCTTAGTGAGTATAGCCAACTCTTACCTCTATCCTTCAAAGCGAAAGGAAAGAACTTAAGCCTCACAATGTCATCGGTTTCATCTGGACAATGAAAAGTCATGACTACTTCCTCAAACTCTCTAATGTGCACATATGAGTTTTCATTATCCAAGCCATGAAATGTAGGGAGTAATTGAATCATCCCCGGTTTAAGATCTAATTGGCGAGTATTGGCTGGAAACATGATGCATGATGGTGTAGCTGTGCATGTAGGGTGGAGGTAATCCTGAAGTGTCCTAGCAATATTCTCATTATGGTTATCGACCATGTTAACAGAATCCTCTAAATTCTCACTTGGGTTTCCACTATTGGTTGATCTAGGCGAGGTTTCACTATCAGACTCGGAAGGAGAGGGTAATTCTAGTTCGGGTCCTCTAATGAATCTACTTCGTAAATCTCTCGGTCTAAGCATACACCAAATGAATCAGAGGGGAAATAAATAAAACAAAATAATGAATAAATATATAATCAGAAAATTAAAACTGAGGTAAAGGAAAAATATTACCGTATTTACAAACTGATTAAAAGAAAAATATTTACAATTCTTCTACCGTCACACTCAAAGTTGACAAGCTTCCTTGTACTTAAACCCGTTTCCCCGGCAACGGCGCTAAAATTTGATTACGTCCAAAGTATAACGTGGTTATTTGTAGTACAGCTTTGGGGTGTCGATTCCACAGGGAAACAAGTTAATTACAGAAGAAGGTGTAAACTTGAACACAAACGATAAAAGATTAATTGAAAGAATCTGAATTGTTGATTTTATAGAAATTGTGTAAATAATTGATGGATATAATAAAGAAATAATAAGGTTCCGGAAATCCTCCCTAGGTTTGTTGCCCTAATCCTAACTTGATTCAGTTGTTTTTATCTCGATTGCAAGGCTCCATGTTTCATTCTTGTCCAGTGCCTGCATCTCCTTATCATAGCATCCTCTTACAGATTTGCCTAATCTGAGTTCTTTGCCTCTTTCATTGTGCTAGGATCATCACTAGTAATATTTAAAGCATATAATGTACTGCAAGCACTAGGGGAATACCTGATGGGTGGTCTCCTTACCCATGTGGATCTCCTTATGACAAGCGTGGTCTCTACCTTCGAGCCAGCATCTGAATCCTCATCCTCTACATCAGAAACATGAATATCTTGCTCAGACCCAACTGAATCAGTATCTGAAGCATCTGGTGTAGTCTGTGGGGTAGTCTCCCACTCTTTATCTCTTGGGCTAAGATCAATCTGAACCTGTTTTGGCTATTCTAGTACATCTTGGACAGCCACCACATCCCTTTATGTTTCTCTGAACACAACATCTCTACTGTAAACTGTACTCTTATTTTTTGGATTCTATAACTTGTACCCCTTGACCCTATCCGTATAACTAATGAAGATGAACTTCACTGATTTGCTGTCAAGTTTGTTCGTCTTTTCTTTTGGCACATACATATAAGCATCACACCCAAACACCCTAACATGAGCCAAATTCGGCTTCTTCCCGAATAATGCCTCAAATGGTGTTTGATCCTGTAAAGCTGATGTAGGTGACCTGTTCTTCAGATAACATGCTATAGCTAAAGCCTCTGCCTAGAACTCTGGCTCCAAGCCTGCACAAATCAATATACTCCTCGATTTCTCTATGAGTGACTGATTGAGTCTCTCGGCCACCCCATTCTGTTGAGATGTATATGGAGTTGTTTTTTGTCTTGCAATGTCATTTGCCACATAGAATTGCTCAAATTTGTCTGAGCAAAATTCCCCTCCATTACCTATTCTTAGTACCTTTATCTTTATTTCCATTTGATTTTCTACCAATGCTTTAAACTCACGAAACTTATTAAATGTTTCAACTTTACTCTTATTGAAATAAATCTATGCATACCTTGAAAAATCATCAATGAAAGAGACATAATACCTTAATTTTCCAAAAGATTGGACTGGAACTAGCCCAAACACATCACTATGTATTAAATCCAGAATACCCTTTGCCCTCATGCCAGCGGACTTAAAACTCACACGGTTTTGCTTGCCATGTAGACAATGCTCACATAAACTAAATCCCATGGAGCAATCTGGGACTCCCTTCACCATCTACTTTGATGATAATTAGATAGCCCTTTTTCGCTGATATGCCTAAGCCTTTGATGCCACAACATAGAGGACGTCGCCATATCATCAGTCGCTTTCTCAGAGATAAAACCTCCACTGCGCTTACTTTGTACTGTATTTCCCAGTAGCTTGTACAATGTACCATACCGAACACCTCGTGCAATTACTAATGATCCATGAGTCATCTTGCATGAATTTTTGTCACAACTAAAATTTACTCCCCTATCTGCCATCTTGCTGACTGATATTAGGTTTCTATTGAGACCCGAAATATGTATCATATCTGGAAATGTTCTAATTGTCCCATCATTCATCCTCAACTTTACCTTCTCACAACCAATAATTTTCATTGAAGAGTTATCTCCCAATAAAATGTTTCCCCCATCAAAGGTTTCATACTCACGAAACCAGTCCTTGTGAGGTGTCATATGAAATGATGCTCCTATGTCAATTATTCAAACATTCTGATCTAATTGAGCCAAAGAAGATGCCATATTTAAGTCATCATACTAGTTCCTGTTACTTGAAGTTGATATCTCACCTGTTCGCTTTTCAGGGTTCATACTCTTACTTCTGTACTCCTTCTTTAAATGCCCAAGCTTCCTACACTTCCAACACTTCAACCCAGATTTATCCCTACTTTTTTATCTTCCCCTGAACTTAGGTTTATCACCAAACCACTTGTAGTCTTTATCATGGGTTCACCCTCTCACAGATAATACCTTCTTTGATGAGTTTTTTGTACCATACCGCCTCATCTCCTCAGACAAAAGAGCTGCCACAACATTCTCAAAAGACAGATCAGTCGTACCACTACCATTCGCAACTATCAAGTTATTCCACAAATCAGGCAGTGAACATAGCAGTGTAATAGCCTTATCGTCATCTATCACATCAATACTAATAGATAATAATTGATCTATCTCCGATCGAGCTTCTCCCACTTCGTGATGGTCGCTGAAGATGAAGTCGAAACCACCACTAGCGATGCCTCTATCGTGGACGTCATACTCTTTGGTATCTCATCGACTATCACCATCCACAGATCTCTATCCACGAGTAGATCCTCCATCTTCAGTTTCCATAACCCGAAGTTCTTCCCTTCGAACTTCTTGAATTCAATACGTAATCCAATTGACATCAATGATCGTTAATCCTCGAACACAAGGCTCTAATACCAATTAAACGGTTTGGGACCTGTTAATCATGCAAATTATAAACAGAAAGAAAAAAAGACAAGATTTACTCAGGTTTACCCAAGAATAGGGCTATGTCCTGCTAGAAGTTTCTTATTATCAACCTCACAAATCTCTCAGTTTCAATGTATGCTTAGTACATAAAGAGTATTTATATGCAACTTAAGATATCCTAATTAGGGTCTAATTAGGTTTCCATTCTACTGCAAAACTATAGCTCTTCATGGGCCCAAACCGCCAAGCAAAAAATAGGCCCAACTCATGTACATGGCCCAAAAGTTTCGGGGAGTGGGACTTCGTGTTCGTTTGGAGTTCTACAGATATGGTCTCATGAAGTATGCTGATAAGTGCTTAAATATTCGTATTTAAGCCTCTTAATTTACATTTGTTAAGACTCCTAGTTGTGTTATTTCATGCTATTTTATGTCTTTTCTGTGTTTTCAAGGTTTTTGAAGAAAATGGAGCAATATCTGGCTTAAAGAATGAATCTGGAAAATTGGTAGCTGCTTTGTACAATTGACCACAATGCCCTGCGATCGAGCGCACCTGTGCTCGCGCGCACATGCACAGTAGAGAATAGTAAAGCAATAGAATCTGTTTTGGAAAGTAGGAATAGGGTTTTTTTTTACGAGTTAGGGTTTCCAGATGTCCCTAAACCTTATAAATAGGTTTGTAAACACAGAAAGAAGAGAATTTCCCGGAGAGAGAGATTTTGGAGACGAATTGACAACTCGTCTAGGAAGTATTTCTGGGTTTCTTTTTTTCTTTATTTTGTTTTATGAAGATTTTTAACATCAAACTCATATGTAACTAAACTTTTTGTAGGGCTCGATTGAAGCCTTGATTATGTTTTTCTATATATGAATATTGTTGCCTTTGCGATAGCTGTGTTGTGATGCTTAACTTAATTAATGCCTGTTTTATTGAATTCCTCATATGTGTTTGCCTGAACAACATATGCATGTGGTATGGACTAGTTAGTTAGATCAATTTGGATGATCGAGTCCTGGGTTTAACAATAGTAACAAAAGAAATCCATGCCAGATTCTTGAGTTAATCAACATGGAAAACTGGGAGTATATAACATGCCCTAGGTCTCGTGTGTTTGTCGATTTCCACAGATATTAAGCTCTCTTAAAGAACAACTTAGTATACACCATGCTGAATCCTTTAAGAAAGAAAAGAGTTAGAGTATACACCATGTCTAACTTGTTGCTTAGGGAAATCAATAGCTTAAGGAGTGTACACCATGCCCTTAGGTTGACAACATTAGGTATTCATAATGTGACTATAGCATTGGCACACTGTTTTATTGGGAAATATGATTAGAGGTGGATATCAAAGCCCTACACTTTTATCATTATTAATTCAAACTCAATTATTATTTCTATCATATTATATAACGAAACTAATTCTAAAACAACATTTACCAATCTCTATGGAGATGATCTCGCTTTTGCACACTATACTGCTATGTTGACCTTGTGCACTTGCAAGTAAAACTGTTCAAATATTTGCTTATTAATTTAGGTAGATTTATGCACAACATATGCACCAACTCTTACAATGATGGGGTTTACAGAACTTATGCCAGGATATTAAGCAATTTTTACTAGAGGGAAATTAGAAAAGATGTTAATGCCTATGTTCAAAAGTTCCTTATTTGACAAGAATCCAAGTCCCCTAATGCTGCTCCTTATGGACTTTTATAACCTCTACCAATACCTAAGCAAGTTTGGGCAGATATCTCTATGGATTTCATCACTAATCTTCCATTTGATCATGGATATACTGTCATTAGAGTGATTATTGACAGGTTTTCTAAATTTGCTCACTTTGGATGCTTACCAAAACATTTCAAAGCCTCTAAAGCGGCTAATTTATTTGTCAATCTAGTGTGAAAATCTCATGGATTTCCTATATCTATAGTAAGTGATAAGGATCCTATTTTCATGAGTCAGTTCTGGACTTAACTATTCTTTCTGCAAGGTATTGAGTTGAACATAAGTTTAGCTTATCACCCCAAACAGATGGCAAAACAGAGGTCCTTACCAAATATCTTGAGTAATATCTAAGATGCTATGTTGCTGACAATCCTAAGCAATTGTACAAGTTTTTATGTTGGGCTGAATTCCATTACAACATAGTTCAACACTCATCTACTAGGTTGTCTCCTTTTCAAATAGTTTTTGGCAGGCCTCCTCCTACTATTCTAGTGTATTGTAGAGGTCAAACTAAATTGGCAGCTCTTGAGCAAGACTTAATGACAAGCACTGAAGTATTACAACAAGTTAAAGAGAATCTTCAAGCTACACAACTCAAGATGAAGTTCAACACTGACAAACATATAACTGAGATTGAGTTTGAAGCGAGAGATCTGGTCTTTGTGAAGCTGCAGCTCTACAGTCAATCTTCAGTACCTGATAGATCCTACCACAAACTAAATAAGAAGTACTTTATCCCCTTTGAAAATATCAAAAGAATTAATTAGTAGCTTAAAAACTTAAGCTTCATAACCAGTCCAAAATTTATCCAGTTTTTAATGTTTCCAATTTCAAACCATTCCGAGAGGAACCTCATTCATTTGATTCTGCCTTCACCCTACCCCCTCCTAGCTTTAACAAACATCTTATATACATTCCATTGGCCATTGTTGGTGAAAGAACTACTCTTAAATAGAATCAGAGGCAACAAGAATACTTAATCCAGTGGCAGGGACTCCCACTAGAAGAAGCTTCTTAGAAAGGCAACACTGTGCTAATGTAGCAATGCCACTACCTTGAGTACAAGGTGTCTTCAAAAGTGGCAGGAAATCTTATAACATTTTTTGAAGAAGCTGGAACTCAAGAAGAAATTGATGAAACTAAGGAAACAAGAACAAAAGCAAAAGGTCAAATGGAAGTTGAAGTTGGAATTGAAGAAGTTGGACTAGAGGAAAGGTTCAATAACTTAGTTGCAGGAACTGATATAGTAGGTACTGATACAGCAGCCTCAACCTTAAGAAAAAGCACAAGGAGTATAAGAACTTCAACATAACTCAAAGATTTTTAGAACTAGAAAGCACCAAAAAAGAATTAGTTAAATAACAGTTAGCTTAATTACTTGTATTAGATGTAGTTGTCGACGGATGGTTAGTTGCTTAGCTAATTTTTTAAAATCTGAGTCAGAAGAGTCTGTCAGTTTGTTACATGAATTTCTGGGCTTGCAATCATGAGCTGGCATTGTATGAGAGTATAACTAACTCTCGATTAAAGGAGCCATGAGTTGTCATTGTATGAGAGTATAACTAACACTCTATTGAATGAGAGAGCTATCAATAAATAGATTACTCAAATTTCTCTTCTTTTACCTTTTGGATTCTCTGCAATTTCTCAAGAGTCTACCTTGAGCTCAAAATAAAGGTAACATAATGCAAATATTCTTTTAATAAAACACTAATCTAATCCTCACAACTTGGTGTGGCAATTCTCATCTTTATCTCATTTTCACGCATTTCACTTAGCAATTAAGATTAGGTGAATGCTTTGTAGGGTATAGAATTCATGATTCCATCTTTTTATTCAATGTTTTGCAACCAACTACACTAACAGCCTAAAAATACAGATTTATATTATTAAATTAATTAAAACTTGAAATAATTATATTTTACCAAACATAAGAAACCACTAAAACGAGTAAAATAAAATTTATAAATAAACATTTGTTAGTTTGTAAAAGAAAATATAAAAACTTATGCCTATCCTCTTTAAGAGTCCATTACCCTTTGATTCTGACTTTCCTTTATAATTTGCTAACACTTCTCATTTGCCTTTATTTTCTTCTTTTGATCATCATCCATAGGTAACTTATAGGCAATAGTTCTTCCAGATATGTAATCTTGAAAAGTTATAAAAGAATAAATATCATTAAGAGAAATAGAGTTACAATTGGGATTAAGCTAAAAATTTGATTAAGAAGTATAGAATACCCGATTTAAACTTGAGGGTACTTAGATTGGGTTTGTTAGTGTTGGTGTATACTTCAACAGGTCCAGATCTGTAGAACCTCGACGACCACGGGGGCTTGAGGGCAACACCCCCAAAACTTTCAGGCCATGTACATGAGTTGGGCCTAGTTTTTTGCTTGATAGTTTGGGCTTGGGCATCATAAGTTGCTTATAAATACTCTCTATGTATTAAGTGCACATTGTAACGAGAGATTTGTGAAGTTGATAATAAGAAACTTCTAGCAGTACGTAGCCCTATTGATAGGTGCTTAAATATTCATATTTAAACCTCTTAATTTACATTTGTTAAGTCCTAGTTTATGTTCATTTAATCCATTTTACCTCATCTCTGTGTTTCACATGCTTTTGTAGGGTCTTAGAGAAAAAAAGAAGCATTTTTGGCACTTAAAGGAAGAAATCTGGAAATCCTGGAGCAGCTGCTGGCTAGAGTGCGATCGAGCGCATGCCCTGATACGATCGAGCGCACCAGCGCTCGTGCGCACACTAAGAAGGCTCAAGTGCATCATTACGATCGAGCGCAACACATATACGATCGAGCGCACATGTACGGGCGTGAACAGTAAAACGACAAAACCCTATTTTGGAAATAGGAGAGGTTTTGTGTTTTAGGAAGTTTAGGGTTTCCAGAGTCTTCTAGGGTTATTAAACCCCTATAAATACACTTGTAAAAACACATATTGAGGGAGGACCTTGGAATTTTCTTTGGAATTGTAAGCTTTGGAGAGGAATTGACGACTCTTCTCTCGGGTTTATTCTTTTCCCTTTATTTTTATTTTATGAATATGTTTAGCATCACAACCATGTGTAACTAAACCCTAGTAAGGGCTTGGTTGAAGCCCTAATTATGTTTAACCAATAATTCAGTATTCGTGCCTTTGCGATATTCATGTTGTGTTGCTTAACTTGATTAATACCTGTTTTTATTAAATTCCTCATATGTGTGTGTCTGATCAACGTATGCATGTGGTATGGATTGGTTAGTTGAATCAATTTAGATGATCGAGTCCTGGGTTCAACAATAGTAACAAAAAATATCCACACCGAATTTTTGAGTTAATAAACATTGGAAACTGGGAGTAGATACCATGCCCTAGGTATCGTGTGCTTGTCAATTTCCATAGATCTTATGCTCTCTTAAAGAACAACTCAGTATACACCATACTGAATCCCTTAAGAAAGAAAAGAGTTAGTAGATACCATGCCTAACTCGTTGCTTAGGGAAATCAATAGCTTAAGGAGTAGATACCATGCCCTTAGGTTGACAAACATTAGGTATTCATGACATGGGTAAAGTATTGGCATACTGTTGTGTTGGGGTAGCATGATTAGTGGTGGATATCAAGTCCCTACGCCTTTCTCTATATTATTTCAACTCAATATTTATTTCTCTTATTTTTATTTCATTATTTCGAAACTAGTTCTAAAGTTAAATTTACCGATCCCTGTGGAGATGATCTTGCATTCGCACATTATACTACTAAGTTGACCTTGTGCACTTGCAAGTAAAACAAGTACGATTATTTGCTTATTTATTTGGGTAAATAATCGCACAACAAGTTTTTGGCGCCGTTGCCGGGGATTGCGCTAAATTTCTTTTTAGAATTATTTTTATTAGTTTTATTTTATTTTGTTTTATTCTGTCTTATTGTTTTATTTTTATCAAAAATCTAAAAAAAATTCTAAGTTTCTGTTTTTTGTTCAGTTTTATTTTATTTCATCAAAACCTTAATTTATTTCTTCTTTTCTGTTCTGTTTTGTTTTAGGTACAGCAGCAGAGTGATCTGTGCACTGCGATCGAGCGCATTCCTCAAGTACGATCGAGTGCATTGCTGCGATCGAGCGCACTCTTTTGTGCGATCGAGCGCATGTAAGGCAAAAACTACCCGAGCAGCAGTGCTGAACTGCTGCACTGAAGCTGCTTTTACTAATTCATGTAAGGCCTTCGTTCCAGGCATCCAACTTTCTTTCCCCTTGATACCGAGCTTGAGCGAACGATTCGACAAAGGTTTAGAGACAATTCTAAAGAGGTAGAAGAAGGATTTGATGAAGAAACATCAATGGCAGATCAGCTAGAAAACTAGCAACCACCTAAGCGAAGACCGATGAAGCAATCCTTCATCCCAAGGAACATTGACCAGCCATTGTGTATTGCATATCAACCTGAGGTGGAAAGAAATTATTACATATCTCCGCAGATACTCAGTGCACTTACTCACTTTAGGGGTACACCTAATAAGGATCCACATTTGCACCTTCGAGAGTTCTTTGATCTTTGCAAATTCCAGTATATCTAGGGCCTAGACCAAGAAGGAATCTGGTTAATTCTTTTCCCTTTTTCTTTAAAAGATAATGCTAAACTATGGTACAATTCATTGCCTGCAGTTTCGATCCACACTTAAGAAGAGTTGGCCAACAAGTTCCTAAGAAAGTTCTTCCCAGCTCAAAAGACGAGACAAATGAGGAAGGAGATTCAATCTTTCCAACAAAGGCATGAAGACCTTTTCTTTGAGGCATGGGGACACTTTAATGAGCTTCTTCACAAATGTCCACATCACAACCTACCTCAAGATGAGCTGATACTAGCCTTTTATGAAGGTGTAAATGACATTAATAAAGGTATTGTTGATTCAAGTTGTGGAGGTGTTCTGATGGAGAAAAGCAGTGAAGAAGCCATGGAGCTGTTTGAGGCATTGAGTGAGCACTCCCCACAATTCTCATCCAGAGGGAGACAAGGAGTAAAAAGCAAGGGCATGTATGAAGTTAACTTAATTGGTGGAATTCCAACTCAGATAGCCGCTATGGAGAGGAAGCTAGATATGCTTGTAAAAGCTATGACTGATCAGAACGTCTCACCGAGTCCACAAGCCACACAACGCCAGGTATGTGCTTTATGTTCTCAATTTGATCACACTACTAAGACTTGCCATTTATATTCATCTACAGATCCCGAGCAAGTGAACTATGTGGGACCAAACAGTGCATATGCAAATACCTACAATCCTGGATGGCGAAACCACCCCAACCTCTCATAGAGTAACAATCACAATGCCCTGAACCTTCAAGGGCAACAAAGGAACTTCCACCAAGCAGCCCAACCAGTTCAAGAGTCAAAGACAAGTGACCTAGAGAGTATGGTAAGGCAATTGATAACGTCACAAGAACAATTTATGGCAAACGGAAGGCAAATTCAAACTGAGCAAAGACAAAAAAATTGCAAAGCACGAGCAAACAATCCAAAGACTAGAAGTTCAAATGGGGCAAATGGCTAAAGAGTTAAGTGCAAAGAAGCAAGGTAAGCTTCCTGCCCAACCAATACCTAATCAGAGAGGACATCGACAACTAAATGCTGTGACAACTCTCAGAAATGGTAAGGTCATAGAAGTTAATGAGCCAGCACAAGCTTCTCCTGCTAAGCCATCCACATCCAAGGTAAGTAAAATGGAGAAGTGGAATGCACCACCCTTCCCTTAAAGGCTAGTAAAGCCAAAGAAAGATAAATTGTTTGATATTTTTGAAACTTTGAGAAAAGTAGAAATTAACATTCCTTTATTAGATGCAATATAACAAATTCCTACTTATGCTAAATTTTTAAAAGATTGTTGCACTAATAAAAGAAAGTTTCAAGAGCATGAAACAATGGCTCTAACTGAAGAGGTAAGTGCGGTATTATTAAGAAAACTAACACCAAAGCTACAAGATCCGGGTAGTTTTACCATTCCCTGCAGGATAGGTGACCAGTTTTTTCAGTGTGCACTATTGGATTTAGGAGCAAGTGTCAATTTGCTACCGTACACAGTAGTTGAAAAGCCAGGTTTAGGGGAGCTTCAACCAACCTCCATCACTTTGAAATTGGCAGATAGAAGCATCAAAACACCTAGAGGTATACTTGAGGATGTCTTGGTAAAGGTAGGTGAGTTTATTTTGCCTGCTGACTTCATTGTATTAGATATGGAAGAATGCCCTATGCCATTAGCTCTGCCCATCATCTTAGGAAGACCATTTATGAGAACTGCTGATACAATAATTAATGTGAAAAAGGGTATTGTAAGTATGACTATGATGATAAACGGTGAGACAATAGAATTTAAGATATTTGATGCGTTGAAATTACCCCAAGATGATAATGATGATGAATGTTTTAATGAATGTATGATGCAAAGTGTTGTCGAGCAAATTTTTCACGTCCATCACACTGACCCATTAGAGGCCACTCTCACCCACAGCTTCACAAGTTCGAATGTGGTTCCTAAGCCAGAATCTGAAGATATTACAGATGACATCATTGAAGCAGTCCACCTCCTTGAAGCCTCTCCAAAGCATCCAAGTAAGTTCACTCCTCCATTTGAAACTTTTGAGCATACTAATACTACTTTTCTCTCATCTATTTTCCAGGCACCAAACTTGGAATTGCTGCAGTTGCCTGCAAGAAATCAGACATTCACGGTACATGGACACAAAGTCACACCACACTCGAAAATTACAGTGCAACCAAGAGATGAAGATTTAGCACCCCAGACTGTCCAGTATGCAGCAGCAACAAGAGCACCTGAGCCACATGCAATGGACTTTAAGTACTCCCTACCAAAAGACTAAACTTTGAAGCTGCTATAGAGAGCGCTTGAGCCATTCAGACTTTGATAAACGTGTAGCTCAAGCGCCTCTCTTGAGGCCAGTGGCACTGAGGCCCCTGAGTACGCACTCTCTGCCACAAGTACGATCGAGCGCACTTCACAGTGCGATCGAGCGCACATTGGATAGCAACTTGCCATGATGCCTAAACTGTCAACCTCCACCTCCCGCACTCGAAACCTCATCAACTGCACCACCTGGAGACCAGCGGTGAGAGGGTATCCCGTCTAGCTGAAGACGTAAAACTTAGCGCTCATGGGAGGCACCCCACAGCTTATCCTTTTATTTTTATTGTCTTTCATATTTACTGTTATTTATTTACTTTTAGTACTTTCTGTTTTCCCGCATTACGTTAGTTTTTCTTTTTTTAGGGACGATGTGTGCATCCGTTCAAGTTTGGGGGTGTGCTATGAGCCATGCCGGCCCAGCTAGTTTTTCATCTCCAAGGTCAGATCTTTCCATGTTATTCACGTATTGGAGACAATGTGTAATTTAAGTTTGGGAGTATGGGAGACACATTCACACACTTTGTCCCAGTTTTTTTTAGTATTCTTGAAAAGATAAATACATGTTCATACTATTCTAAAATTTTTGGGTGATCTAAACAAAACAATATGATTTGACTTCATAAGTGAGCTTAAAACCTTGAACATATGAGCTAATAATTAAGTTTTAAACCTTAATCATTTACTTTTAGGCATTTAAGGATTCACAAGTTTGGCCTAAACTAACACGATCACATTAGCACGTAATTGTGTGGGGTATGACATGTAATTGTAATATGTATGTTTCTTCGGCTTGACTATGAACCGGATGACTTGTTAGAAGAACATCTTGGCATAGAAAAATCGAAAAATTTTATTGCTCAAAAAGAGAAAATAAATTGCTCATAATAATTATTAAATAAACTTCCCACTGAGTAACTGGAACTCTTGCCTCAGTAAGCAGTGAGTGTTCACGTCAAAAGGTGGGAATTTTGCTTGGCAGCATTAAGACCAGTTACTTTCGTAGCCCTTTTGACTCGAGTTAGTAAGTCCTTAGAGGTGTCTTTACACCTAATGCCCTAAAACCATCTGGTTTGGGAGTCATTGGCTAAACACTCGCTACATGGGTCAACTAGAAAACTTAAGGGAACTCAACATGGCAAAAAAAAATCTCGTAATAAAAGAAAAAGAAAGAGACAAAACTATGCTATTATTGTTCATTCTAATAAGAAACTCGATGAATGTTAAGACACCGAAACACTACACACTGGAGTTATTTGGAAGCTTCATCTTTTATATGCTAATTCACCACACACTAAGTCAGACTTATGATGCCTTAACCAGCCTCATGAAAGTGATTTGCGTTCAAAACTCTTATTCATTGCAAAGATGCGTTTGTATTTGTTAAGCTTGATCATGAATGCACATCATAGTTTTGTGTGATACCTAAATCTTCGTGGACACCATGAATATTGGATTTATCTGTGTGTCTTTATTCTTTTCATTTTAGTTTTTAGTTTTGTATTGCTAAGTCACTAGTAATATGTAAGTTTGGGGGTGTGATAAGTGCTTAAATATTCATATTTAAGCCCCTTAATTTACATTTGTTAAGTTCTAGTTTATGTTAATTTAGTCCATTTTACCTCATCTCTGTGTTTCACATGCTTTTGTAGGGTCTTAGAGAAAAAAGAAGCATTTTCGGCACTTAAAGGAAGAAATCTGGAAATCTTGGAGCAGCTGCTGGCTAGAGTGCGATCGAGCGCAGACCCTGGTACGATCGAGCGTTAGTACTTAAGGGTTGGACAAATTGACTGTTAGATTTTATTTGTTCATAATTTTTGGTATCCAAAGAAACTCGGTGTGAAGAACGACCTTCTGGCATGGATCCCAAGAC
Organism: Bretschneidera sinensis; assembly: GCA_023935145.1. Taxonomy (NCBI): domain Eukaryota; kingdom Viridiplantae; phylum Streptophyta; class Magnoliopsida; order Brassicales; family Akaniaceae; genus Bretschneidera; species Bretschneidera sinensis. The sequence continues at coordinate 74,585,646 of CM043701.1, read as the reverse complement.
ACTTAGGTAAGTATAGTTACTTGATGTGAAGACCTATGCATTTTGGTAACCAAGACTTAGTTATGCGTTTGACCATGCAATAATTGAAGTCCAAGAACTTTGTAGGTAAGTTATTGAATATTATAAATACGGGCATTAAGAAAGGTAGTCATTGCTCTATTTCTTAAGCAGGAATTGTTGGTTAGATGTAAAGTAACCAAAATATATATATATATATATATATATATATATATATATATATATATATATATATATATAACTTGTAAAATTGGGTTTTACACGGATATAAGGGTTGAGTAAACATTGTTTGTATCCGGGTTTTGGGTTGTTGGATTGGAGAGAGTGTTCACTAAGTTTCGCAAAAAGAATTGTGAAATGTTCTGTAGTGAGTTTTATCAACTTTCCTCCATCCAAAAAATGCAAAGGAATGGTATAGTGAGTTTTCCCAACTTTCCTCCATCCAAAAGTACAAAAAAGTAGATTACTAATTGACCCGTGGACATCGGCAAAGAGGTGTGACGAACCACGTTTAAAATTCTTATGTTTGTTTTTCTTTATTTTTGATATTGTGATTGTGTAGTTTTTTATAGTGTTAGATTTTCAACAGTGTAGAAAACTATTTGATGAGCATTCATTAATTTATCACTTTTTTTCCTCTCCTTTAAGATCTGAAGTCATGTTGTGTCAAAAGAATTCAAAAAATTTAAGATGATGACATGCTAGCATCATGGATAAGGTTCAATAGCAAGTATTACCATACAAATAGTATAATAATCAAATGACTTGAAAAAAAATACCAAGTATTTGACAAGTACAATTCGATTTATCAAGCCTATAAAAAATCAATGAGGTTGAATGAATTTTATTCATCCACTATAGACACCCTTGAACATGATAAAATTTTTCTTGTGCAAAGTAAAATCAAAATTTGACAACAAAGAAATTAACGGATTAAAAGACAATATAATCTCAATGTGCTTGGAGAACTAAATAGATTTTTCATTTCAATTCTAAAAATATAATTTTATTCTTTCAAATTTTAACTCCCTGTACTATCAGAGATTGAATGGGTTGGATTACACTGTATATAAACTCATAACAAAACAATGGATAACTATAATATAGAGGTATAGTTTCAGATCTTGCCACATGAGTTGATGTTTGACCACAACAATGAATGTGGGTAGGCAAAAAAATCTCAATGGTTGAAAAGATGTAAATGACATAATAAGATCTTTGGACAACAGGTACAAAAGTTGTGCAGGTGTCAAATTAGGTGGAATATGTGGATTCCATATAAAAATTTCACTTCCACAAATTCTAAAACTTTAGCTAGTGAAATAATATTATTATTTATTCAAAAATAAAAAAAGTAACTAGCTTCCCTAAACCACTCATTACCTCTCATGGACGGGCATAAACAGTACGTGGCACAATGATTCCCCCGACATGACATCTGATTGAGCTTTATATTTTTAAATGCGATATATTATGTTCTAGGAATCATATTTATCTATAAATTAGATCGAGTAAATATCGATAACCTTAATTGAGATTTGATCTACCTCATTGTGAAAAAGACTCAAAAGGCATTCGATGGGAACAAGCTGGGAATTAAAAATTCTTCGTTATGCCTTAATACAGATCTCCTTGGAATCCCCTTTCTCTTTCTCTTCCTCACAATCTTACTTTTTTCTTCTTCCCCACTGTTTTTGTCCATACAGGAGGGAACGTAGAATGGACTTGCTCTCCTTCTCATCCATAAAACTCGAAAAATTATGTACAACATAACATAAACTAAGTAGAAAACTCAAAGAAAAAGAAACACTAGATGAAATATACATCCATACTTACCAAGAAATCAAGACTGAGAAACTCTTGGTCAACTATTTTGCGACTATAAGTTAAAGCAAAATATTTGCATGCATATATAGTGGGTTTCGAATACCATGACTACAATTAGACACATATTCATGGACTAAATGGAATCACTTGTTACTATTTTTAAAAGGCTTTTTATGGTAACAAGTGCTGCCATTTAATACAGTGCTATGTATCTAATTGCATCCATGGTATTGAAAACCCACAATAAATTCATGCAAATATTTTGCTTTAACTTACATGTTGTAAAATAGTTGACTAAGAGTTTTTTTGGCTTGATTTCTTAGTAAGGGTGGATGAGAATTTCATCTAGTATTTTTTCTTCTTTGATTTTTTTCTTAGTTTATAGTCTGTTTTACAAAAGTTTTAGAGTTTTATAGATGAGAAGGAGAGCAAGTCCTAGCTACGTACCCTCTGGACAAAAACAGCGGGGAAGAAGAAATGAGGAAGAGTGTAAGTAAGAGGAAGAGAAAGAGGATTCCAAGGAGATTGTGCCCGAGCATATAATAAATATTTTTTAATCCCAGTGTGTTCCCATCAAATGCCTTTTAAGTCCTTTTCAGATCGAGGTAAATCAAATCTCAACTAAAGTTATCGATTTCTTGATCTGATTTATAGATAATATGATTAATGCAACATAAAATATTTCATTTAACAATATAACTTATAATTTTGGACAGGCAATCGAATATCGTGATCATAGAAACACTGTTGTTTATGTCCATGCAGGCAATATAATATATGGTTTAGCTACTTACTTTTTGATTTAAAACAAGTAATTATTATTATTTTACTAGTTAAAATTTTAGAATTTGTCTAAGTGAATTTTTATATGGAATACACATATATACCTAATTTGACACCTCAATAATTTTGTACCTATAAGACACAATATCAAAAGTATGTAGCTTTGTTTGTCCAAAAATCTCATCAGGGCGTTTAGATCCTTTCAGCCATTGGGATTGTTTCATATGCCTGTATTCGATGTTTTGGTCGATATCAACTCAAGTGGCAAGATCTCAAAATATACCTTGTTATAATTTATACAGTGTAATTCATGGTTAAGATTCAAAATAATCATATTAGTTTCATAAGATTGTTTATGAATAACGTAAAGAAAAATCTACCGTCAATCCACCTTAGACAATCTACTAGGTAAACAAACATGAAATATAATGGAACTATCAAAGTTTAGCACTACTCGAAGGAGAAATAATTGATAAAATGAAAACACAAAATTAAAAGAATTCATAAATATGTGCATCAATATATTGCAGCTGATTTATATCTTTTCTATTATGAGTTTTTAAAGTGTAATTCATGGTTAAAACATTCAAAACAATCAAATTTGTTTCATTTGATAATTTATAAATAACATAAATAAAAATATACAGTTAATCCACATTAAACAATCTACTAAGTAAACACAAAAAATCTAATGGAACTAACAAAGTTGAGAACTACTCGAAAGAGAAATAATTATAAAACGAAAACATGAAAATAAAATACTTCAATGATACGCGCATCAATCTATTGCATTTGATTTATATTCAAATTAAATGAAGACAAGGGAATATGAAATAAAATTTCTTCAATTTTTTTTTTAAAAAAATGAATAAGTTCCTTATCAAACCTTGCAGAAGAATTCTTTGAGCAATTTGGGCAAATTATCTCTCACTGAGCTTTGATATTATATATATATATATATATATATATATATATATAATTCATGATTATTTAGAAAATAAAAGAATAAATTAGATTAAAGTTTGTATATCACTCAACTCAAATGAGCAAAAAAGTTGTCAGTGGTAGCATAAATGTTCATGATAGATGGGAAAAAGGGAAGAAAAAAAAGATGGAAACTAACCTTGTTGAACGACATTGACATCATAATCATCCTTAAACTTTTTGGTATTGATCGTGACTATGAGTATAAACTGTATAGCAACACTGAAATATAGCATTTAGGCATGAACCCAAAGGCAAGATATATAGCCTTTAACTCCTGTATATTAAGAGCCTTACAAACAACTAAGCACTTGGATTTTTTTCCCTTAATAGAAGTTATTCCCTATTAAGGATGCTTTAATTCCAAAACATATTGAAATATATTTATTCTTCAAATATGAAACTTTTACTCTTATTTCCAAAATAAGGATTTTATGCCTTATATTTAAGCATAAAAGCCATGTGGCCGCCTATCTCATTCAATTTTTTTTTTTCATTTTCTTCCTTTGGTGTATCAATTTTTTTCTCTCTAGTACTAAATAGAAATTTGCCTCTATCTAGACACCTTAAACATGGTTGTCTTGTCTAGAATTTAATATTTTCGACTAGCTAGGGAACCACTAATAAGCACTTTATTTATTTATTGACAACAGTTTGGCCTCGTTTCTGGAGACAGCTTCAACTATTTCTATTTCCAAGAAGCAGAAGCAACGTCAAATACATTTTTTTCATCAATGTTTTATAAATAGAAGCAAAAGATGGAAAAGTTATAAAAATAACTTATTTTGGCCCAAAAGCATAAAGTGAATTTTGTCCATGATATATTAAAAAACTAATATCTGATCATGCAATGGTGGCTTTTGGGAAAAAGGTACAACCCAAATACTTAATGATACATATATTTTGTTTTTACTTTTTATTCCCTTTCTCAGGGCTTTTGTTTTTTGGAAGAGTTTTTTATAGGGGAAAACAAAGATGTCATTAATATAGAGATCCTTATTAAAGTGCAAAAACGAAAACACATTATCATTTTGAAACAAAAATTGAGTTGAGATTTGTAAGGGCGTGCCAAGCCCTTGCAATAGTGCGACGTTCAAAGGCCCCAACAACAAGCTATTACATGGACCAATGAACCACTTGATCATAACCAAAAGGCCGAGAAAAGTTTGCTTTGGATTGTGTATTTATTTCTCTCTTGTAGCTCACTAACATTCTTATGCACCTTCCTAATGATGGATAAAAAGCTTTGCCTATAGATTTGCAACGTGGTACATATGCATAGCAATCATCCATTAATTGTTTAACAATGACCATGAAGTAGGATCTAATTACTCACTTTTGAAAAAAAAACAATAATAAAATAATCTTAGTTGTTTTTCTTAGTGTTCTGTGAGATCAAAAAAAAAAAATGACAGTACCGTGGTGCATGAAAATGTTCACTTATACAAACTCTCTGTGGAAATGCAAATATTCTTTTACTAAAACACTGATCCAATCCTCACAACTTGGTGTGACCATTCTCATCTTCATCTCATTTTTATGTATTCCACATAGAAAATAAGATTAGGTGAATGCTTCGCAGGTCAACATAACATTCAGGATTCCATTTTTTTATTCAATACTTTGCTACCTACTGCACTAAAAGCCTACAAAATACAGATTTATATGATCAAATTATTTAAAACTTGAAATAATTATATCTATACCAAACCTGAAAAACCATTAAAAATGTAAAATAAACATTTGTTAGTTTGCAAAAACAAAATTGTACATATCCTCTTTAGGATTCAATTGCCCTTTGATTATGGCTTTCCTTTATGGTTTGCGAAGTCTTCTCATTTGCCTTTATTTTCTTCTTTGGATAATAATCCACGGGTAAATTATAGGCCAAGTACTTCTAGATCCGTAATCTTGAAAACTCATAAAAGAATAAATATAATTAAGAGAAATAGAGCTACAGTTGGGATTAAGCTAAAAATTTGATAAATCAGTATAGAAGACCTAATTGAGACTCGAGGGTACATAGATCCAATGGAGGCAAACCCACTTAAAGGTTAGACACCTTGACCATTGTTGGGATTTTTTTAGCTGATAATTTTTGGTACAGGGCTGAATGCAACATTGTGAGAAGAATAAGTTTCTTGGCATGGATCCCAAGACACTTATTTAAGTATAGTTACTTGTTTTAAGATCATGAATCTTATTGGTAAGTTATTTAGCGTGGAAACCAAAGTATCTTGGTAACCAAGACTTAAGTATTTGAAAATGCATTAGTTGAAGTCAACGAGACTTGGTGGGCAAGTTGTTGAAGGCTATAAATATGTGGATCAAGAGAGGTAGTCCATCACCCTATTCTTTAAGCAAGAATAGTTAGGAAACCAAACACCAATATACTTTTGTAAAAGTGGGATCTACAATTATCCAAGGTTTAAGTGAACATTGAGTTTATCAAGGTTTTGGGTTGTGAGATTGGAGAGAATGTTTACTAAGTTTCACTAGAAAAATTGTGTATTATTGTGTAGTGAGTTTTAACAACTTTTCCTCCATTCAAAAGTTGCAAAGGAATGGTATAGTGAGTTTTACCCGCTTTCCTCTATCAGAAAACTGAAAAATTGAATAGTGATAAACTCATTGTCGTAGGCAAAGAGTTGTGTCAAACCATGTTAAAAATTCTTGTGTTCGTTTCTCTTTTTTCGGTATTGAGATTTTGTAGTTGTACTTAACTGAGTTTTAAATTCCCAAAAAAAGGGTATCATGGCAAAGTTCTAACAATGACAAATTTTCAGAGATGTACATAAAGGTATGGATATTAGTTTTTTCAATTTAGTTATCACTAAATTGTTCAGTAGTAAGTTCCTAGATGATGAGTATTTGCCACTTAGAGAAGATTACATAGTCACGATGTTGTTGGTGAGAAAAGAAGTTTTGATGGATGGGAGGTTGTGAAAGATGAGTAATAGGGGTCAAGTGTGTTCCCGAATGAAGAATTGTCCATGATTATATCTAGTGATGAGCCAACACATAAAGGGAATAGAGACTTCAAGGAAAGAGAAAGAAATATCAATATCCAAGTCTCTAGATTTTTTTTCTAGTGCACCAATGATGAGGAACACACATAATTGTAATGGAAGGCCATGATGAAGGACTTGTAGGAGTTAAGTGGAATGAAAAAGAGTGAAAAATAAAAGGCTAATTAAGAATGAAAAATGAGATTCAAGTTTTTAATGGTTCATTGGTGTCTTTAAAAGATACCATGAACAAAGAGGGCTTGTGCTTGTTGAATGAACGTGGAGGATTATTAGGATTACACCAAAAATCTGAAGAAGTTTTATAGAAGGAAAAAAATTTGGAGGTTTTGATTGAGTGGAGAAAAATCCAACGCAAGGGTTGGACAAATTGACTGTGTTGGATTTTATTGGCTCACAATTTTTGGTATACAGTCCAAAGAAACTCGGTGTGAAGAATGACATTCTTGGCATGGATCCCAAGACACTTAGGTAAGTGTAGTTACTTGATTTGAAGACCTATGCATTTTTGTAACCAATATTTAGTTAAGTGTTTGACTATGCAATAATTAAAGTTCAAGAACTTTGTAGGTAAGTTATTGAATATTATAAATATGGCCTTCAAGAGAGGTACTTCATCGCCCTGTTTCTTAAGCAGGAATAGTTGGTCAGACGTAAAGTAACAAACAAAAAACAAATATAACTTGTAAAAGTAGGTTTTACAATGACGTAAGGGCTAAGTAAACATTGGTTGTATCCGAGTTTTAGGTTGTGAGATCGGGGAGAGTGTTCACTAAGTTTCACTAGAAAAATTGTGAAATGTTGTGTAGTGAGTTTTATCAAATTTCCTCCATCCAAAATAGGAAAAGGAATGGTAGAGTGAGTTTCCCAATTTTCCTCCAGCAAAAAAAAAAATTTATTACTAATTGACTTGTGGACGTCGGCAAAGAGATGTGACGAACCATGTTTACAATTCTTGTGTTTGTTTTTCTTTATTTTTGATATTGTGATTGTGTAGTTGTTGATAGGGTGATAGATTTCCAACAACGTAGGAAATTATTTGATGAGTATTCTTTAATTTATCACTTTTTTTCCTCTCCTTTAAGTTTTGATGTCATCTTGTGTCAAAAGAACTCTGAAAAATTTAAGATGACGACATGTCAGCATCATGGATAAGGTTCAATAACAAGTATTACCATACAAATGGTATAATAATCAAATGATTTGGAAAAAAAATACAAAGTATTTGACAAGTAAAAATAGATTTGTCAAGCATATAAAAAATCAATAAGGTTGAATGAAGTTTATTCAGCCACTGTAGACACAGCTGGACATGATAAAATTTATCTTGTGGCAAGTAAAATCACAATTTAACAACATGGAAATTAATGAATTAACAGCAATATAATCTTAATGTGCTTGGAGAGCTAAAATTTTTTTTCATTTCTATTTTAAAATTTTAATTTCATTTTTCAAATCTTAACTCCATACAGTGATTGAATGGGTTGAATTACACTGTATATAAACTCATAATTAGAACAATGGATAACTATAATATAGAGGTATAGTTTCAGATCTTGCCTCATGAGTTGATGTTTGACCACAAAAATAATGCATGCAGGTGAAAAAATCCCAATGGTTGAAAAGATGTAAATGACACTGAGATTTTTGGACAACAATGTTACTGTGGATATCAAGTCCAATAGGTACAAAAGTTGCGCAGGTGTCAAATTAGGTGTAATATGTGGATTCCATATAAAAATTTCACTTCCACGAATTCTCAAATTTTAGCAACTAGAATAATATTATTATTTATTCAAAAAATAAAAGTAACTAGCTTCCCTGAACCACTCATTACCTCTCCTAGGCGGGCATAAACAATACGTGGCACAATGATTCCCCCATCACGACATCTGATTGCCCTTAAAAAATTAAGTTATATTTTCAAATGGAATATATTTTGTTGCACGAATCATATTTATCTATAAATTAGATCAAGCATATATCGATAACATTAATTGAGATTTGATCTACCTTGATGTAAAAAAGAATCAAAAGGCATTCAATGGTAACATGCTGGGAATTAAAAAAATCTTCATTATACCTTGGTATGTGTAGAAGATCAAGTGATTTCATCTGAAATCACTGCTGCAAATCAAAAGAATCATTCCAATAAAGATCCTGTCGAAGACTAGGAAATCATGTCTGCTATACCTACATGTAACCGAAGATAATGCAGCAATTATTCCACGAGATTCTTGCTGAAATTTAGAGATAATTGTATAGCTATATAAACATTTAAACTATGTTCACATGTTGCAAATATTTAGGAAATCGGTCACAATTGTGTTTATATATGCTGCTGTAAACAACAAGCCTGGAAGATCAGAAAATAGAATTCATTCAAACATTTTGTATTCTGTATTCTTTTACATGGTATCAGAGCAGCCATCAAAAGACCAACGTCTACAAGCCATGTCTTCCTCTTCTTCTGATTCCTTTACCACCGTTAATATTCAACCCTCTCAATCTCCCTCTGTTCTTACTATGTCTAACATAGTAACTGTCAAACTTAGCCCCGATAATTACATTCTTTGGAAGGCACAAATGGTGCCATATTTTCTTGGCCAAGTCCTCTTTGGATATCTTGATGGTACCATTCCCAAACCTCATAAATCTGTCTCTGTTTCCCATCCAGAAACTCATGTCATCTTTGAAACACCCAATCCTGCCTACTCTTATTGGATACGCCAGGATAATCTTATCCTTAGTACCCTCATGTCTTCTCTCACTGAAGGAGTGCTTGCTCAAGTAGTAAATCATACTACTTCGTCTGCTGTGTGGCATGCTCTGGATGAAAATTTTTCATCCCGATCTCGTGCACGAACTGTGCAGATCCGAACACAACTAGCAACAGCAACAAAAGGCAGCAAGTCTGCCATAGAATATTTTCTCTTTATTAAGAAACTCACTGATGAATTATCTATTGCAGGACAACCTATGAGTTGTGAAGATGTCATTACCTATGTTCTTGCAGGATTAGGCCACGAATATGACAGCTTTGTGGCAGCCATCTCGGCTCGCACTGACAAGGTAACACTGGAGGAAATTTACTCGCTTTTGCTCACCACAGAAGCCAGACTTTCTCGCCACCAGATTTCATCTCCCGCTCAACCTACCTTTGTCAATGTTGCCCAACGACAATACAATCCCTCTCAAAATCGTGGCAGAGGCGGCTCTAGGGGACGGGGTCGTTTTAATCACGCTGGTTACAACAATACCACACGTCATACTGATCACAATTCAGTAATCTGTCAGGTTTGTAATAAACCAGGACACTCAGCTCGGAAATGCTATTTTCGGTTTGATCTGTCTTACCAGGATCCAAAACCAGAAAATAAACAAGCTTTGGTCGCTGCTCCTACTGGCACTTGGGATACCGAATGGCATACTGACACTGGTGCCATGCATCACGTCACTAATGACCTCAACAATCTGAACCTTCAGAATGATGACTATCAAGGTACAGATCAGGTTCAAGTAGGCAATGGCCAAGGTTTGCAAATCTCGAAAACTGGTTCCTCTAAAATTTCTACATTCAATTCTACCTTTGTTCTTAATCAAGTGCTTCTAGTTCCTGAAATTCGTAAGAACTTGTTATCTGTCCAAAAGTTTTGTATTGATAATCATGTCTATTTTGAGTTTCATGACAAATTCTTTCTTATAAAGGATTACTCGGGGCAGGTCCATCATCCATCTCATTAATGGACTCTACCAATTCACATCTCAATCTCGCCGTCCACAAGCTTTCTCTATCGTTCGTGTTTCTCATCGTGATTGGCATCGTCGTCTTGAACATGCATCAACACCAGTTGTCAATAAAGTCCTCTCATTCATCAATGTTCCAGTCGAGTCCAATAAAAAGCACTCAGTATGCCCCGAATGTCAAATGGCAAAAAGTCATGACTTGCCATTTAAGTCCTCTTCCAATGTTTCTTCTTATCCTCTTGATTTAATTTTTACCGATGTATGGGGACCAGTGATGAGAGTCATAAAATGCATCTAAACAATACTTAATTGTTAACACTTTAGGGTTAATATCGGTCGTAATCGCACTTTTACATGTTGATAACTCTAAAGTGTTATTCATAAATCATTGACTTAATTCAATGCATTTTCATGTGCATTGAGTATAAAAGAGATGATAAAGCGATCCATGTTTAAAGCGCCAAAAGATCTTGGGTGTCGGTGCTCGTTTTTGTCCAAAGTTTAGACATTTCCAAAAATGATTTAAAGATGATTAAAAGTCTAAACCAAGGTTGGAGCAATAAATTAAATTGAGTTAAAAGACTGTACACAAGTGTGTGCATCACTTTGGAACAAGTTAAGGGTAGGCACACTAGTGTGTGCACTTCTGCATACAAGCTGAAGGAGTTTCACTAAATTGCCAGAATTTCCCGTACAGATCAATCATCTTTGCAGATTAAACTGTATTGATGTAGGAAGAACCAGGAGATGAACCATATATGCTTAGAAAGATCCGGAAATCTATTTTCTGAAGAATTTTACGGTTCGGAAAAAGGATTTTTCTAGTGAAAGTTATGACAGTTTTAGCGGAAACAGTTCAGGCCTCCAGAACAAAGCCCAGCGCCTCACCTCTCACTGTCCAGTGCCCCAGCGCCCAGGAAAACAAGAGTGAGCGCCTAGGCGCCCATGAACCAGCGCCCCAGCGCCCAGGCAAACAAGAGAGCACCTAGGCGCCCATGAACCAGCGCCCCAATGCCCAGGCAAACAAGAGTGAGCGCCTAGGCGCCCATGAACCAGCGCTGCGCCCCTCGGCCATCAGCGCCGCGCCCCTTGCCAACTAACGCTGCACCTTTACTTTCCAGTGCCCAGGCGCACACTTGGACATGCGCACACGCTGCTGGACCCACCTTCACTTTCCAGCGCCCAAGCGCACGCTCAGACAAAGCCAGCAGCACGCACATGCTGCTGGACCCACCTTCACGTTCCAGCCTTCACTTTCCAGCGCTCAGGCGCACGCTCAGACAAAGCCAGCAGTGCGCATATGCTTCTGGACTCCAATTTAGACTCAAATTAAGGCTGTGCAAAGAAAGCTCTCCCTCGTGGGCTATAAATATATGCTTAAGGTTTGCAGCCGGAGGGTGAGCTCGAGGAGAAAAACAAAGACAGTTTTTGATAGATACAAATTAGATAAGTTTTTAGCATTCTGTTTAAGTTTTCGTGAGTTGGAAATCAAGGAGAGAACATCCACATTGTTCTTCCACCTTGAGCTCCATGGCCAAGAAATCAAGGGGAGAACATCTATATTGTTTTTCCACCTTGAGTTTCATGGCTAACTAATCATCAAACAAGGGAAAGGGATGAATCCTTAGGGTTTTATTGTTCCTTATTTCCTATTCTTGATTCATTTGTATGGACTTATTGTTAAAACATTGTCTATGATTTACTCTTTGATTAATTAAGAAGGATTTGAGTTCATGTGATAGTTGTATTCTATATTCTTCTTCTTTTAGTTTCTCTCAATCCGGTGATTGCATCCTTCTACTCCACATAAGTCTAGTCAAGCTTTTCTTATGTCAAGTTGTTGGATGTAATTGATTTCGGTATATTTATCTTATAGATCGGCCATTACTATGATATCATTATTGCAATATATTGTCGTTTCTTGCTAATCTATAAGATAAATTATGTGTGCTTGAATTGAAATCAAAGAGTAATTTGTAGCAATTATATTAGAGATATAAATGTGCTTGATTGAATACTTTCCGATTGCCTGTTTAGGATGTGAAACTTGCAATCGAGATAAAAATTTGAATCAAGAGTGGAAATAGGGAACGAACCTAAGGAGGATTCCCGGAACCTTGTTATTTCTTATTTATATTCTTCGTTATATTCGCACAACTCTTTTACACAATATTGCATTATCAAAACTCATATTCTCTCACCTAATCATTATCATTAGTGTTAAAGTTTATACCTTCTTTCGTAATTAACTTGTTTCCCTGTGGAATCGACACCCCAAAACTATACTACAATAACCGCTTTATGTTTTGGGCGTAATCAACCAGCATCCGTTGTTTCTACTAACGGTGCTAAATATTATGTTACCTTTTTCTAAGTGTTTAAACCCGAACCATTGTGTAGAAAGCTTCAGGATCCAAACTCATCTTGAGTCACCAATTAACCGACTTTAATCCTAAGTAGTCCAAGGCAATGATTGAACTTACTTAGAGGTAGAACTTTAGTACCTAAATCCGTAGGATTTTCTTCTGTGGCTACCTTGTCCATATGGATGCATCCTTTCGTAACATTTTTCTGAATGAAATGATACCGAACATCCATGTGCTTTGTCCTCTCATGGAACACCAGATTCTTACACAAGTGCAATGCACTTTGACTATCCAAAAACATCGCAACCTGTTCCTGCAGTACCTTCAACTCTTCCAGCAACCCTTTGCACCATATAGCTTTCTTAATGGCCTCCGTAGCAGCTATGTATTCAACCTCGGTTGTTGAGAGTGCTACCACCGGTTGCCATTGAACCTTTAAATACCTTAGCAACCACTTCATCCCAAGCCAATGCTTCTTTCCTGGACTACTCGCAAATCTGCTAAGAACACCCATTGCCCAAGAAACCCTTAACTAGTTTCTCTCCATTTCTTGGATTATACACATCCCAAGGATCTTTTGTGTAAGGCTGAGATCCTTCCTCTCGAACTCCTCACTGAGTTGAGATGTAAACCTTTCCATCCTCTTTCTGCTATTCCGAACCAATAGCATATCAACGACATAGATGAGGATACTCACCATTTTCTCCACCTTATGTCCAGGTGAGAAAGTTTCTGTGAAATCTATGTCTTTTCTTCTTGTGAACCCATTTACCACTAGCCTAGCCTTGTTCCGAACTTCATCTCTTGGAGGGTACCCTTCTTTGATCTTGTAGATCCATCTACAATCCACAACTCTCTATTTTTCTGGTTTGGGCACCAACTCCCAAGAGTTGTTCTTCATCAAAGAATCCATTTCTTCCTCTATAGCCAGCTGCCACTTTGACGAATCCTTACACTCCATGGCATCTGTGTAAGTTTCTGGTTCAACCTCTTCTTCTATCCAAGGAGCTGCTACATTAGCATCCGCAAACCCATATCTCAAAAGTAGTCTAACAACCCTCCTTTCTCGGTCTTTTGTGAGCTCGTAATCATTCCGACTTGCTGCATCAACCTTTTCTAGTTCAGCCTCCTCTTGAGTGCCTTGAGCATGGCCTTCATTCAAGGGCTCTACCTGGTCCGAACCCTCTTGCCTCATTTGCTCTACCTGAACCGAATTCTCCTTGATGCGATACTCCACAAATTCCAGACTGCTTTGCTCATAAGCCCCTGCAGAGTTAGTTTTCTCCGAGTAGGGAAATAACAATTCATTAAAAATAACAACCCTACTTATAATGAGTTTCATGCCCTTGTTTTCTAAGGACCACAACCTATATCCCTTAACCCCGTCACTATATCCTAGAAATACACATTTTCTAGACCTTGGGCTAAGTTTATCCTCATTTCGATGTGCATATGCAGCACACCCAAAAGTTCTAAGGTTGTCTAACTCAGGGGGTTTTCTACTCCACATCTCCTCAGGAGTCTTATGGTACACAATCCTAGAGGGTGATTGTTGTGAGTTTTAAATTACTCGCAAGTGCACGAGTCGTTTGCAGTATAGCGTTGTGCAAGTGCGAGGTCGAATCCACAGGGAATTGCGTTGTGAAAATATATTTTTTAATCTAAACTAACTCTATTTTAACCTAGTTCCAAATTTCAGAATGATATTGCAAAATAAATTAAAACTAAATAAAATTGATTTAAAAACTAATAATTAAAAACACTAAGGTTTCCGAATCCACCCCACCGAAGTTAAGCATACATGTTCTAAAAATATAGCCTATCAAAACATTCAATGAATCCAACTATAAGACAAAAAACAAAGAATATCCCAACTAAACCAAAAGCACCCGATGTATCTGCTTTTAACAAATCACAAAGGGAATCCAATTTAATCGAAAAGCATTCAATGTATCCATCAGATGAAACACAAAGAAAATCCAATAGACAATTTAAACTCAATCAATTATAAGATTAACTCAAATAATTGACAGAACATTTATACTAAAAATTGTCAAATTTGTACAAGTAAATCTGAACTACTACGCCAAACAACGGCGGGGCTTCATCTTCAACCTTAGCTGAAGAGTCTAGCCACTCATAAATATAAAACTATAATAAAAAGTGCTAAACATTTAAACTAAAACAACTAAATATAAAGAAATAAATAAAAAACTTTACATGGGAGAAATTCCACACGCTGACAGGCGGCGTTTCCCCTCGTGGTAGCAATGCCTTCGGGATCCACCAGAATGCTAGCGGACGTCCACCGGTAAACACCAAAGTGGCTTAGGAATTGTACACTGAATGATGAAGTGGAGTGGGTCTTATATAGGCAAATACCACAAGTGGAATGTGTTTCCAATCCGATGTGGGATGTGGGATATAGAAATGTGTTTCTAACCAATGTGGGATGTTGGATTTAAGTCTTCACATGCCCTTCAAAACTTCTGTTCACGCTGAAATCCCGCACAGCCCGCACAGCCTGACCTTTGTCTACTAAAACAGTCATAACTTTCTGTAGAAAAATCATTTTTACGAGCCGTAAAATTCTCCAGAAAATAGACTTCTGGATCTTTCTAAGCATATATGGCTCATATCCTGGTTCTTCTTGAATCAATACAGTTTAATTTTCAAAGATGATTGATCTGTACGGGCAATTCTGGCAATTTTAGTGAAACTCCTTTCCCAGTGCTTGTAAACCTGAAAAACAACGAAAACAACTCAAAGTAACAAATTCCTAAGCTAACAAATGTAAATTAGAGGGCCAAAATATGCAATATTTGGCACTCATCAAATACCCCCAAACTTACAATTTGCTAGTCCCTTAGCAAAACAAAATGAAAGACTCAATGAAAAACAAAGAACATAAAGATAAAGTCATCACTCATGGTATCCAAAAATTTAAGGAGCACACATCACCATGATATTCATTCATAAGCAAGCTTAAAAAGGTAAACTCATCTTCGCAATGAATAGAAATGTTAAAATCTAATTACTTACAAAAGGCAGGATAAGGCATCACAAGCTTGAATCAGTGTAAGGTGAATTAGCATATAAAAATGAAGCTTCCAAGTAACTCTAATGTGTAAGGTCTCCATGTCTCAAGATACACCGAATTTCCCATAAAAAATGAACGACAAAGGCATAGTATTTTTTTTTTTTAATAAGGCACGGCTATATTTAGTTCCCTTAAGCTTTCTAATTGACCCATGTAGCGAGTGTTAAGTCAATGACTCCCAAACCAGGTGGTTTTAGGGAATTAGGTGTAAAGACACCGCTAAGGACTTACTAACTCGAGTCAAAAAGGCTACGAAATTAAACCGACCTTAATATTACCAAGCAAAATTCCACCTTTTGACGTGAACACTCACTTCTTACTGAGGCAAAAGGTCCAGTTACTCAGCGAAAAGTTTATTGATAATTTTTTTATATTTTCCTATGCCCAAGAGTTCATCCAACAAGTCATCCAGTTTCAGTTAAGATAAGGAAAAATACACATTAAAATCACATGTTATACCTCACATAATTTGTGCTAATGTGCTCGTGTTAGATTAAATCAAACATGTGAATTCTCAAAATGCCTAAAGTAAGTAACTAAATTTTAAAAATTTATCACCAGATCATGTGTTCAAAATGTTAAGCTCACCAATGACATCACATCACAGAAAATGTTTAGATCAACTAAAATTTCACGATAACATGAACATGCATTTATCTCTACGACGAAAAGATAACAAATTAGGACAAAGTGTGTGATGTGTCTCCCAT
The DNA here is from genome assembly GCA_023935145.1 of Bretschneidera sinensis. Classification (NCBI taxonomy): domain Eukaryota; kingdom Viridiplantae; phylum Streptophyta; class Magnoliopsida; order Brassicales; family Akaniaceae; genus Bretschneidera; species Bretschneidera sinensis. Next base: position 74,569,085 of record CM043701.1, on the reverse strand, counting down.
ACCCCCAAACTTAAATTACACATTGACCCCAATGTGTGACTAATATGGAAAGAGCTGACCTGAGATATGGAGAACTATCTGGATTGGTATGGCTCATAGCATAACCCCAAACTTGAACTGAAGTACGCTTTGTCCCTGAAAAATAAAAACTGGAAAACAAAAAAAATACTGGAAACAAACATTAATCATAAAAATGCGAAATAATAAATAAACAAAAGAAAAGATAAGCTATGGCGTGCCTTCCATGAGCGCTAAGTTTAACGTCTTCAGCCAGACCCAACATTAGTAAACATGCCCAACTAAGTGCTCCACCGTCTGATCAATAAATGGGAATGAAAAATGATCAGGCCTAGTGGCAGCATTCAATTTACGGTAGTCTAGACACTTTCTCCATCTTGACTACACTCGAGTTGGAACCAACTCGTCGTCTTTATTTACTACCGTCAATTCAGCACGTTTGGGCACGACTTTAATCAGGCTCACCCCCTTGCTATCAGAGATGGGATAAATGATCCCTGCCTCTAATAGCTTAATATCTTTTGCCCTCACAACCTCTTGCATAGCAGGGTTGAGCCTTCTTTGTGGCTCCCTCGATGGCTTGGCATCCTCCTCCAAATGTATCCTGTACATCACCACCGAGGGGCTGATCCCCTTGACATCCTCAATAGTCCAGCCTATAGCTTCCTTATGCTCTCTTAAGACGTCCAATAATTTCTTCTCTGGAGCATCACCCAAATCTAAAGCTATGATTATAGGCAAAGAATCTGCTGGACCTGGGAACTTATACTTAAGATTATCTGGTAAAGGCTTAAGTTCCTTCTTGGGGGTGTCAGGTGCGGCGGTCTCCTCCGTCTTATTGCTTTCTCTAGGATCAGACTCCAAAATGACATTTACTTCATCAAGTAACTTATCTAAGCCCAAGTCCTCTCCAAAGTGAGCAAAGCATGCCTCCAAGGGATCCTCAATACGGGATTCATCCATAATCTCCTCCGTCTCACTACTCTCCCGAGGAGCAGACTCCACGATAGTATTTGCTTGCTCAAGTAACTTATCTAAATCCAAATCCTCTTCAAACTGAGCAAAGCATGCCTCCATAATGTCCTCAGACTTCCTTTCTTTCTTGGGCACTTGTAGTCTCTCAGGGTAAGGCGCTTTAGGTAAAAACGACCTAGAGAGATCCTTAATAATACGAGTGGCTGTAGATGGCTCAGTATCTCTCTTCTCATTGTTGCTACTCTCTTGCCCTTGGTGCATAGCAGGGCTCTCTTCCACTTGATTGTCCACTTGTCTCCCAGACAAGTATGGGACAGTTGATTGCACTTGTTCCTGCTAATGCATTGGAGTTGAAGAATTTCCCACTGCAAACTGTTCCTTAGGGTTAGGCTCAGATTGACTGGGGAACTCTCCTTCCTCGCCTTCACCCACGTAACTTGCGATCTGATCAATTTGACTCTCTAGTGTGGCAATCGCTTGGGTGTTTTCTATTGTTGCACTCATCACTTCACTCATAGATTGGCTAGTCGCTTTCATGAAATCATTGAGAGCGTCCTCCAATGACTGTGAAACCGACACTGGCGCTTGAATGGGAGCTTGGTGAGCGGGTGATGGTGCTGGATAAGCTGAATGACAATAATTTGGAATTGGTGGAGGAAATTCGGGAGTGTATTGATTGTGAGCATAGAAAGGGGCTCCTCACTGATTCATTGGTTGGTTCTGCTCCCATGAAAAATTAGAGTGGTACCACCACCCTGGATTGTATGTTTCGGAGCAAGATCCATTTGATTGCCAACAACAGTCATTGAAAGCATTCATTTGTTCCATAGGATACTCGGCACAAGCCGGCATTGATGGGCAATTCTGTGCTAGATGCATGGGACTAGCACAGATGGAACAGCTTTCAACATTGAAAGTGTTGGCAGCATTGAGGGATGGGCCGGTCATTTTAATGAAATCCTTGAGGGCGTCCTCTAAAGACTGTGAAACCGGCGCTAGATTCATCCACATGATTTTTTTTTTTAATAAAAAGATAACTAACTAGTAGAAAAATAAAATCATTTTAGACCAAAAATTTTCACAAACCAAACAACTCCCCGGCAGCGGTGCCAAAAACTTGTTGTGAATTTTAAATTACTCGCAAGCGCACGAGTCATTTGCAGTATAGCGTTGTGCAAGTGCGAGGTCGAATCCACAGGGAATTGCGTTGTGAAAATATATTTTTTAATCTAAACTAACTCAATTTTAACCTAGTTCCAAATTTCAGAATGATATTGCAAAATAAATTAAAACTAAATAAAATTGATTTAAAAACTAATAATTAAAAACACTAAGGTTTCCGAATCCACCCCAACGAAGTTAAGCATACATGTTCTAAAAATATAGCCTATCAAAACATTTAATGAATCCAACTATAAGACAAAAAACAAAGAATATCCCAACTAAACCAAAAGCACCCGATGTATCCGCTTTTAACAAATCACAAAGGGAATCCAATTTAATCGAAAAGCATTCAATGTATCCATCAGATGAAACACAAAGAAAATCCAACAGATAATTTAAACTCAATCAATTATAAGATTAACTCAAATAATTGACAGAACATTTATACTAAAAATTGTCAGATTTGTACAAGCAAATCTGAACTACTACGCCAAACAACGGCGGGGCTTCATCTTCAACCTTAGCTGAAGAGTCTAGCCACTCATAAATATAAAACTATAATAAAAAGTGCTAAACATTTAAACTAAAACAACTGAATATAAAGAAATAAATAAAAAACTTTACATGGGAGAAATTCCACTCGCTGATGGGCGGCGTTTCCCCTCGTGGTAGCAATGCCTTCGGGATCCACCAGAATGCTAGCGGACGTCCACCGGTAAACACCAAAGTGGCTTAGGAATTGTACACTGAATGATGAAGTGGAGTGGGTCTTATGTAGGCAAATACCACAAGTGGAATGTGTTTCCAATCCGATGTGGGATGTGGGATATAGAAATGTGTTTCTAACCAATGTGGGATGTTGGATTTAAGTCTTCACATGCCCTTCAAAACTTCTGTTCACGCTGAAATCCCGCACAGCCCACACAGCCTGACCTTTGTCTACTAAAACGGTCATAACTTTCTGTAGAAAAATCATTTTTACGAGCCGTAAAATTCTCCAGAAAATAGACTTCTGGATCTTTCTAAGCATATATGGCTCATATCCTGGTTCTTCTTGAATCAATACAGTTTAATTTTCAAAGATGATTGATCTGTACGGGCAATTCTGGCGATTTTAGTGAAACTCCTTTCCCAGTGCTTGTAAACCTGAAAAACAACGAAAACAACTCAAAGTAACAAATTCCTAAGCTAACAAATGTAAATTAGAGGGCCAAAATATGCAATATTTGGCACTTATCAGTGATCTATTAACAAAATACGCAACAGTAGACACCACTTAACCCCAAAAACATTTGGGTAATCCAGATCCATCTAACATGCACTTAACCTTTTCCATAAGGGTCTTATTCATCCTCTTAGCAACTCCAATTTGCTGAGGGGTTTCCACAATCGTCCTATGCCTTAGAATTCCATTTAACCTATAGAACTAATCAAGTTCTTAGTTAAAAATTTCTAAGCCATTATCAGTTCTTATCCCCTTAACTACTCTACCCATTTGAGTCTCTACCAGCCCTTTCCACACCACTAATTTATTCAAAGCATCTGATTTATTTTTAACCAAATAAACCAAAACCTTTCTTGAATAATCATTAATTAAAGACAAAAAGTAAATGTTACCTCCCTGTGTTGGTGTCCTTGCTAGTCCCCAAAGGTCCGCATGAATGTAGTCAAGAATGCCCTTAGACTTGTGCACTCTGGTGTTGAAGCTGACCTGGTGTTGCTTCTCAAGAATACAACATTCGCAAAAATCAAGTTCCTCTACTTTGTTTCCACCAAGTAGGCCATCCTTGCTGAGAACTTGCAGGCCCTCTTCTCTCATATGTCCCAAGCAAGTGTGCCAAAGGGCTGCCTATCCATCTCAACCATCAAGCTTGCTGTTTGATCCTTGATCTCCATTTCTCCGATCATCTCATAGAGTCCATCCTTCATTGCTGCTTTGATCACTACCAAAGATCCCTTGGCTACCTTGATCTTTCCTCCTTCTATCTTGCATGTGTATCCTATGGAATCCAGCTGCCCCAATGAGATCAAATTCCTCCCCAAATCTAAGAGATACCTCACATTCTCTAGCAGCCTTGTGACTCCATCGAATATCCTCAACTGGATGTCTCC